>OZ024827.1:106840500-107210500 GCA_964016985.1 Anodontia alba | reverse complement strand
CACCATAGACAACATTAGAAGACTTACAATTGAGATCATCCCATCTCCGTATATGGTATGTTTTATTAGTGAGTATAGTGAAAATATAAGATGTCGGCTTTCCATTGCTAAACAATACAACTCACTGCCAAAAATTCAAGAGCACAGCGCAATAAAACATATTTCGCATATCATTTGATAAGTACCAAAAATAACAAGAAACAAGACAAATATGTCATTAAACTGTAGGAAATAATAATGATTTTTTTTTATTGGAGATAATGAATATTTCATTTGAATAAATCAGTTCAAAAATGAATATCCCCTTCAACGGCTACGTCACTGATTCAGTAGGGAAATCCCCCGCAGTCAGCTGTCGTATTTTAAAGATCATTGACCTTGATCAACATAGTTTACACACCCAATAAATTTCAAGGATATAAAACATTTTTTCTGTAGTTTGGATTTTAATTTGACTCATTTATTGACTGTCAGAGTCATGTTATTTTCCAATGGTTTGCTTGTTTTTTGTTGTTGTTTTTGTTTTTTGTTGTTTTTTTTTTGTTTTTTTGTTTTTTGTTTTTTTGTCTGTTTTTTTGTTTTTTTAGGAGGAGGTGAAAAATTCCAACATTGGCTGTTTGACGACATTAATGTTTAATGTGTCCAAATACGTTGCCGGAAAACATCAAATTTAAACTACCATGAATATTTCGGGTAGCCATGTTATTCACATTGTGTATTGTGTCTTCCCCTCCATCGATCTATCTCAAAATTGAAGGCTGTATCTGTTTTAAAAGTGAAAGTTGTATCGACGAACGCGGATAACTTCTTGGTTGCTATTAATAAGCGGATTTTTACGAATATTAATGAGGGTAATAAGGCTAACCAATGGGGAGCCTTGTAGGTGTTATTACACGCGTGATCATACGATTCTTATGACATGGGTTATTTCACTGATTGACTTGACGAACATGTGATAAACAGCACTAATCAGAATTTAAGGGTTCAGTGGAGACAATTTGCATGAAATGTCAAAACCTGTTTTTTGGGTAAAAATAGAAAATATCATCAATTTGTCGTCTGCTGAATTAGCCAAGAGAGTAGTAAACGTTAATGATGTTTTAATTCAGACTGAAAGGCTAAACATTAAATTTGGTGGTGATACATGTATATTATTGTATGCATTACGGAACGTCATATGTGTCTGAATTTTTAGAGTTAAATGTGGTACCTACTCCAGGGCATACACTTTAATGAAATCATTGCTATCACTGGTGAGCAAAAATGTTCCATTGCTTTCATTAAATGTAACCGACCAGGGATCCCAGACCTGTTCCTTATTCAACAGACACCGGAAGTCTATCCCGTGCATTGTGATTTGATGTACATTATTTGACATATAACCACAAACATAAAGATTTCCTTCATTATCAATATCGATTCCGCGCGCATTCCGAAGCGAAGATTCTTTGTAAACTGAAGTGACGTTGCCATGACGATCCATACAGACGATGCGATCCTTGTCGGAGACGTAAATCAGTTTTCCCGACGGAGTGACGGTCATGTAATAAGGGTCTTCAAGAATTCTCTGTCCGGATCGGTCTGTGTCGATCGTCTGCTTTATTCTACCAGTAAGGCTCACTATCTGAATAGCGGGTCCGATAAGGTAGTCGTTGCAGACGACAAGTAGTTCTTGATTCCGGTAGATCAGTCCATAGCAGTCCATGTCGACTTTGATTACTCTGGTTGCCTTCATGTTGTCACTGGCGGAAATAAACTGAATTTTGCTCTCAAATGGCAGGCTGACAGCAAGCTCTTTCGCTGAGATAACGACAATGTCCCAGGGACCCGACGAAAGGCTTAAGCTTTTCCCACGATAAAGTTTGGCATCGAAAAGCTTCACATTGTGGTTGTCGTAATCGGCGAGGGCGATTCTTCCGTCCGGCAAGAATGCAGCCCCTTTTAGACTGCAAACATACTGATCAGACGACAGTCTTACATTAAACTGTCCGGCAAACACGGCTCTTCGCTCGGAGTAAGGAGCTTTATCCGTTTTCAATTCCGATCGCCGTTTGATCGGCGAAGCCTGTGCGAGGATATCGGATTTTGGTGTTTTGGAGAACTCATGGCCTGGCAAAGGTATCGGGTTTGGTGCTCTGGGTGTGATACTTGCACGTGCTCTTGGTGTGGCGCTTAAAGGTGGTCTTTCTATCTCCCTAGGAAGTGAGGCATGAGATGCGTTTGCAATGGTTGCTCTCTCTGTTGCTATTAAATCTGCTCTAGTAGGCTCTCTCTGGTTCAAGCCTGGGCTAATTAGAGAACTATTACCAACAGTTCGAGGAGACAGAGGTGGAAAGTCTTGTCTTTGATTGCGGTAGCTTAAGTAGGTGGGTTGTGATCTTGGTCCACGAGAATCGCCGATAAGAGGTAAAGACAGGCTGTCAAAATCATCTCGCTCACGGTTTGGGCCCATTAGAGCTGTTCGATTCATAAATGGACGGTTGATATCAGAGAAGGCATATCTAGGCGCAGGTGGCTCGTTTGTATTATAAGTCTGAAAGCCTTGAAGGCTCAGTCTGTCGAGGCGATTGTCAGTAACCTGGGGACGGCTGATGGAACCATATTGTGACGGTTCTGAAAGGCGATAACCGGAGCTATTAAAGTCTGGAACAGAGCCTGTTACCAACTGTTCTCTAGCCAGTGGCGGGAGACCATCGGAACGGGGTGATTGGTATCTTTGAAGGCGCGCTTCCCTTTCAGAGATAGGACGATTAAAGTCGGCTTGCGTTCTGAAGTTTACAGGCTGGTATCCCTCTCGCTGTTGTGGTAAAAGTTTGTTATTTTCAAATACTGGATCTTGTAGATTACGCGGTTTCTGACTGTATCTTACATTACTGGAACTGATACATCTCCCATCGTACATCAGCAAAGATTTTCCTAATCTCTCCAAGGTTTGATCCGGTTTGTATTCCAGTTGGATATTCTGCATACTTCCCATCGACTTATTCAACAGGTTCATGTACTTTTCACGGTCCGATAAACTCCTCTTACCGGCAACAAAAAGTTGTTTTGCATTTGCATGCCCAATCGCTGCGTCCAGAACTTGGATAGAACTGTCTATCTGGTTGAGAATCTCTTTTGAGCTCGTAGAATCCTGACCCATGTCCTGACTAACTTTCTGAATAATGCTTTCCATCTCCAGTTCACTGGAAGTGTCTAATTTATCGAGAACGTTCATTACATGATTTCTGAGAGCGTCGCGCCTTTCTCGAATTTCATATCTCTGTTTCTCAAGATGATCTATTATTTCGCTTGTATCTTTTGTAATATCTTCAAAATTCTTACGTATTTCACGAAGCTCCACGGCCGCTTCAGCAACAATCTTTCTGTCTGTAGGTTCTTCAGTTATATCTTTGATGAACATAACTCTGTCACAACGTCTGTGGTCGATGTTTACGCATGCACTGCAACACATGACGTCATGGTCAGCGCAGTAGTACTCGAGGTCCTTGTCAGTGTGCACCATGCAGACCATGATCAGGGGAAGTCTGGCTACACCTCCGGTATCCTGCAAGATAAAAACAAACAAAACACTTGACTTCTTGGCCAAGTGTCTAAATGCACCGAATTTACAATATTGGGAAACATTACTGAAAATGGATACACCTGAAAATTTTGCCGACATTTTCACAAGGGAGACAACTGTGATTTCTGTTTGCTTTCTCAGCACACCTATCCCCTTCTGGAAAAGGGTCTACGCTATAAAGATAGAATCTGTTTCCTTTGGAGCAAATTCTTTCCTTATAGCATGGGCCCCTTTTCGGAAGGGAACAGAACAATTTTGACAGAGTTTCCTCCCTGAAAGTGTTTCAATTCTCCCTAACTTCTTACCATACTTGTTCATAATACGGTCATTTTCGGATACAATTTTCTTAGAACCGTGTTAATATTAACCCATTTATACTCAGTCAACACGTTCGCCCAGTCTCACCAGGGCATTGGTTTCAATTGATAACTTCTATAGCATCCAATGATTCTTAATGCGGATAGTGAAGACCTTGATCAGACTACGTGGACTGATCAGGGTCTTCAGTTTCCTTTGGAGCGGACGCAAAGGACACGCTTGTCTTCATTGACGGAACTATCAATAAGTTCTTACGGATATACCCGAACATGCATAGGACACACTTGTCTTTATTGACGGAAACTAACGATAATTCCTTACCGATATACCCGAACAACTTGAAAATGAACAGGAAAATGTATAAAAATCAACTTTCAGCAGAGGTGCACGACCCGCTTTATATGGCATGTCGTTTTCGTATAAAATCGCTACTATAACTGTTCGGCAACACTGAACATATGGAAGTTATGAAAGTAAACTTTTTATCATAGAACTGTTGTTTTTTTTTTGTTGTTTTTTTTTTGTTTTTTTTTTTTTGTTTTTTGTTGTATTTTTTTTTTTTTTTTTTTTTTTTTTTTTTGCTTCGGATCCGCATCAAGTCGATAGAATCAAACATTTGGCAGGTTCACTGGCAAGATCGTGTCAGTATCAATCAGTACGTGAATAATTATCAAAATATTCCACACAGTTCAAAGGTTATATCCATTTTCGTATATCTTTCCCCTCAGCAACACTTAAGAAGTTCTATGGGAGACATCATGATCTAGTCAATCCCTACAATGTGGCAGTTTCCAGAATTGTTTCTGATGTTTTTGCCATGAGTAGACTTCCCAAATCCCGGACATACGCTTCTACCGATATTTCCTTCGTTCAGGCCTATGGGCATGGTTGGCGAAGCTTGCTTACCAAGTAATGCTTACTATCGCGGACGCCTCATTACACCCTTTATTCTGGGGTCCATGTCTGTTGGTCTGAACATTCTGATTCGTCATTCGTTTATGGATTTATGAGTTTGGATTACGGCTTTGGTACCATGACCACAACTGGAGACCAGGAGGTCGCGGGTTCAACCCCCGCCGAGGTCGGCAACATTCTTTCGTGGAGATTGATCATGAAATATTTTCTACGGTCATTCTCTCCCTTCCGCTGATTCAAGAAGGACAGTTGTCAGTTTCTGGCGAAAGAATGTACACAATACTGGTTAACCGCTTAGAGGACTAAGCCTGCCCAGTAAACGTGTGGTTAGGTAAACTGACCGCATTCGACATGACCCCATTGGGTTGACTGGGCCGTAAAACCTCAACACAAACAAAACCATGACCGCAACTACCTAAAGGGCTCCATCAATGAAAACTCGCATTTTGCAAGTTCATTGGCTACTGAGATCTTGTCGGTATCCATCAGTATACCAAAAATTATTCCCGACGGTTTATAGTACAGTCGAACTTCAATGGCTCGAACACCTTTGGGACCATGGAAAATTGTTCGAGCCATGGATAGTTCGAGCCAATGAAGGTTAATCATGGCGCCAGGTCGGGAATCAAATATTGCTTATTCTGGAAAATCTATCGAGCTTCTTCACAATAATTGTATGTTTAGTATACTCATTAGAATCGGCTCGAAGAGGCGATTCTAATGAGTACACACAACATACAATTCCATGATAAAACAAGAAACAAAATCCCTAAATATTTGTTTTCTTGAGCTATTGGAAGGTAGGGACTGAAAAACGAGTTCGAATCATCCACGGTAAACGAGCCATCTGGGTTCGAGCCATTGAGGTTATACTGTAATTGCCATTGTCGCTCAATGACCACGGAAGGACAGATGGCTCACAATGTGGTTAATGGGCACTCTTCGAAAGTCAGCCTTTCAATTGGTCGAATTCGTCGACTTTTCTGCGGATCGTGAAATATTATAAGCATTACCTTTGGTATCTGGTCGCCCTTGAGAATTGTGTGTTGTCGAATTGTCTTGAACTTGTTGTGTTCTGTGCAACACCCTTCACAAAGAAGTTCACAGCATTCCACACAGAATCCTGCAAGTCAAATATGAATTAAATCTTCCCATCACGTCTTTCGTCTGGTATACATTTTGAAGCTTTACCACTCTCTGTACTAATACAGCAAACAACAAATTGATACCATTTTCCTTATTTTCCCTAGAAAACAGGATTTGACATTTCCAAAGGAGACACTTTGCATGAAACTTCAAATCCTGTTTTCTAGGAAAAATCAGGAAAATATTTCAAAATGTCGCTTGAGTGCTAAGCGTTAAGTTTTTTGCGGTGTTTAGGCTAAACGGTTGAAAATTTTTAATTTTTTTTCACAGAAACTAAGAGGACGTTTCTATCATTTTTTTTTTCTCGAAAATGTTTCACAGAAAATAAGACGACATTTCATTCACAATTTGAATGAAATATCAAGTCTTATTTTCTGTGAAAACAATGAAACTTGTTAACACTGCCTGCTACATGTATCGAGTCAGAAGATTAAAGTTTAAGCTATAGATTTCGAAACCTTTTTTAAGAGACTCGCGCAAAATTAGGCTCTACCTTTTCTATTGGGCGATTCAATTAATGAAAAACTTCCATAGATTATTTCTTAGGCCTTAAGTACAACCATACAAAGGTCTGCTTCATTTATTCAAGACTCAGTTCTCCTCCCCCGTCCCTTGCCCTCCCCACCCCATGCCCCTTCTAAAAATATACTATACTATTTTGAATAGTAAAAGGCGGCTATTGCGGTGAGGTAAAAAATCTCTAAATACAGTGAACCCTCGTTACAACGACAGCATTTGTTCCAAAGGTAATGACATTAAAATGAATTTGCTGTTGTAAAGAATTCTTAATGAGCAGAATGATATGCCATTTTTATTCTTATTTTTCATAGAACGTATGTTTTGGATATTTGTTAGAATCGCCTCGGTGAGGCGATTCTAACAAATATCCAGAACATATGTTGCTTGAAGTATTGAATAATAATGGTTCTGCATAATTTCTGAGTAACTGTCACCTCTTGAGAGAAAGTTAGTCAAATTGTCAGTATAACGAATTTAGTCGTTGTAACGAGTGTCGGTATAATGACGGTTAACTGTACTTGCTTTCTTGAGATATCGGACGAATTTGCTAGGGACTCAAAAACGAGTTCGACGTCGGCGGTATTCGAGTCATTGAAGTTTTATTGTACATGTAGTGATGTAATCTGGGAAAAAGACGTATCAAATCAATAAAATGTTGTAGGGACCAGGAGTCTAATTACAGTGAACCCTCGTTACAATGACAGCATTTGTTCCCAAAGAGGTTGACATTAAAATGAATTTGCTGTTGTACAGAATACTTATAGAGCAGATTGATATGTAAGAAAGATCTTGTTCTATTTTTATTTCCTCACATAACATATGTTTTGGATATTTGTTGGAATCGCCTCAGTGAGGCGATTTTAACAAATATCCAAATCATACGTTTCTTTGAAGTATTAAATACAATATTCTTGCATAATTTGTGACTAATTGTTACCTATTAAGCGAAGGTTTCGTGACAGTCAAATTGTCATTATAACGAATTTTGTCGTTGTATCGAGTGTCGGTATGAAGAGGGTTGTCTGTACATTTTCGTAGGCCTCCATTATGATATAAACTCAAAAGTCTCATCTATTATTTTTAATCAGATTCAAGTTTTTTTTTTCTTGGTTTCCATACAAGTTTTTGCTCGGTTCCAGTCCGCACCATTCTATTTGATACCCTGTTCCCTGCTCAGGTTTTACGGCCCAGTCAGTTTACCTAACCACACATTTACTGGGCAGGCTTAGTCCTCTAAGCTGTTACCAGTATTGTGCACGCCAGAAACTGAAAAACTGCCCTTCTTGAATCAACGGAAGGGAGAGAATGACTGCAGAAAATATTTCATGATCAATCTCCACGAAAGAATGTTGCTGACCCGTGGTTCGAACCCGCAATCTTCTGATCATCTGTCGGACGTGCATCCAACTGAGCCACCGAGGCCGGCTCTGCAATGTGGTAAAATGTGCAACCAGTTCGCACGGCAAGAGCAGGCTGAAAACTGATATTTTAGGAAGCAGCTCTTTAACTTGCTTCAACAAAATTTGACACAATAGCAGAATTTTATAGTTACACATCTTATTTGCGCGTTTTTTTTTGTTTTTTTTTTTTTTTTTGTTTTTTTTTTTTTGTTTTGTACACGGCAAATCTTACTATTTGAGCCAGGGCACGATAAAAACTATAATAAGACTAGTACGACCGGCGAAGACTCAGATCAGCCTGCGCATTAGCGCAGTCTGATCAGAGTCTCTGATGATCGCATGTGCCTTCTACAACCTCCAGACTATCCAAAGAGGAATAAACGAGAACCCTTGCCATACTGGGTAGATGTAGAGGCTGATCTAAGTCTTTGCTGGTCACACAAGTCTTATTTTAGGTTTTGTCGTGTGCTGGCTCAAATATTAAGATTTATCATGCACAAAACCCAGCAAACACACAACGTAGCAACAACGGCGTTACAACGTCGCTGCAACGTCGTGACGTTGCAGCGATGATGTAACGACGTTGTGTGTTTGCTGGGCTAATACCACGCAAAATAAATGTGTTCTAATTATCAGGTAATACAGGGAGCCCTCATTACAATAATAGCATTTGTTCCCAAAGACTGTGCAGTTTCAATGAACATGCTGTTGTAAAAAATCTTTAATGAGCAAAATGATATAAAAGAAAAGCCTTATCTTATTGATTCTCTAATCCTCATCATAGAACATATGTTTTGGGTATACTATGCGATTCTAACAAATATACAAAACATCCAAAACATATATTTCTGGAAGCATTTCATACAATGTTTTGGCATAATTTCTGAGTAACTGTCATCTCTTGTGCGAAAGGTTCGTGCCAGTTATATCCCAATAACGAATTATCCAAAACATATGTTCTGTGAGGAAATAAGAATAAAGCAAGGCCTTGTTAATATCATTCTGCTCATTAAAGATTCTTACAACAGCAATTCCTTTTAATGACACCATTTTTGGGAACACACGCTGTCGTTGCAACAAGAGAAACAAGATGGAGCGAGCTTTAAATTTACCGGAAGCGGAAGTTATTTTGTCTTCAAACTTGCAGGGATCACAGTCTCCGTGGCTGCCAGGAGTCTTTGCATTCTTTTCTCTTTGACAAACAATACATTCATACTCTTTAGCGGCTGCAGCCGGCGTCCGACGACCACCTCTCTGCGAACCTGTAAAGAAAGAAAAATAAAAGGCACTCATTCAACCCTGTTTCTTATGTAATTTTTTTCCATTTTTGTATTTGGACACATCCATTATTGCACATAAGGGCATCAGTCACAATTCAAGAATAAAATGATGCATTACGAAAATATGCCTATTCAAATATACTGAAAATTTTACCACTAAAAAATGAAAAAGAATTCAGATAAAAAAATTCTGATATTTTTCACATTTCTGCTCAAAACATAGATTGTACCGCAATCTCTGTTTTGAACAGAAATAAAAAAAATAATGTATACCCCTGTAAACCCCAGTTTTACTATATATAAGTGGGGTTTATGGGGGGGGGGTCAAAATTATATAGGCATGTTTTCGTGATGGCATGTTTCTCACTTGTCATCACTACGGCCCGGGTTCGCCGATTCCCAGAGTATGTGGCGTGGCAGGGTCGCGGTCGCCCATCCAAGGTCTCTAATTCTCTCCGAGTAATCCAGTTCCCAGCTAGTACTCTACTTAAATCTATATCGGACCGTTATCGGCCCGACAGGACAGAACTCCTGTCGGGCCGATAGCGTTCCAATATAGATTTAATTAACATATATAATGCTAGCTGGGTTCCCTTTTCCCACGTATAACATCCGTACCTTCAAGAACGTATTCATACGAGCATCGTGCAAAAAGTTCTGTCACTAATAGTTTTATCCCAGGTATTTTAAAACGCTTTACTGCACTTGAATGGTGTGTTGAATAGCTAACGATACCCGTTTATTTCGTGCAAATTTTTAATGAATTGTATGGTATATATGGACCTCAGACCATTTCAACGCGCACAGTTTTTAGGTGGGTTAAAGCTTTTAAGGCTGGGAAATTTTCTGTTGAAGATGATACCCGTCCTGGAAGGCCTAAAACCTCTGTTACCAAGGCTAACATCGCTGCTGTAAAGACTGTGGTAGAACAGGATGCGCGATTGTCTGTCAAAGATATAGTTTGTTTTACTGGCATATCAGAAGACAGTGTGCAAATAATTTGTAAAAGCGTTTGGACCTGAGAAAGGTTTGCGCTATGTGTACCTCATTTGCTCACTGAGGAGCAAAAGACGCAACGCCTTAAATGTGCCCGGGAACTTTCGAAAACATACAAAGGCTGTAATAGTCGGGTTATTTCTAACTTGCTAACAGGTGATGAAACCTGGGTGCACATGTTTGAGCTACAAAGAAGAGCTGATAATAAGCAATGGAAGCGAAAAGATAACAAAAATGCCCATGTATTGCCAAGAGAACCATAAGTTCGAAAAAGATGTTGTACGCAAGTTTCTTTAATTCAAGTGGGCCAGTCGTTCAAGTGCCTTGTCCATCTGGTCATACAGTCACTGGCCGATTCTACAAGAATTCTGTACTGAAGAAATTGAAAGAGTTTTACAATAAGAAACGACCAAGCAAAGGATGGTCAGGAGTCCATCTTTTACATGACAACGCCTCCTCTCATAAGTATGAGGTTGTTAAGTCTTTTTTGGCTTCTGAAAAGGTGAAAGTTTTAAACTATCCACCTTATTCACCTGTGACTTCTTTTTATTTCCAAGGCTTAAGAAAATGATTTCTGGAAATAATCATACGACTATACGACTAGAAGTTCTCTTGGCAGTGCTATTTATCAGTGTCTCCAACAGATACCAAAAGAAGACGACTATTTATCTGCTTTTCGCGACTGGGTAAAAAGGTTACAAAAATGTGTTTCAGTACAGGGGGAATACTTTGAAGGTTTGTAATAAAAAAACGTTTGATAAAAGGTACCACTGAAGTAATCCGAACACAGTGACAAAACTTTTTGCAGAACCCTCGTACTTTAGCCGAACTTTCTATGTAAACGAAGTAAAATAAATAAAGTGTAAACGTTTGTTTTAGAATAAAAACTGAAGCTGAGACGGAATTTACCTTTTGAGGTTCTCGTGCTCTTTTCTTGCTCCTTGAATTCTTTTACTGGACATTTCTTCAGACAGTTGAGGCAATAACTGTGTTTACAGGGTAACGTTGCCAGTGATTTATCCTTACTTCCACACATTGAGCAAACTTCCGACTGTTTACTTCCAGCACGTGACTTAGCTCCACTTCTCACGGATGAAGGCGGACGACTGCCGCCTCTTACCGAAGATGGCGGGCGGCTTATCGGTGTCTTCCGAGAAGACCGTGGCGTTCGCGTGGACATAATTTGTTTATTGATCTATTTCTTGTTTTACTTATTTCTGTGTAACACTAAGTATTAAACGCTTCATAATTTCATTTTTCGTCAACTTCATACTTAATTTACTTTCACAGACTACCATTTGTTTTTTTCCTATTGCATTGTCAGTCCGTAGTAGAAAGGTCCATCTTATTATTCACAGTTTTCTGTCTTTTCTCTCTTTTATTGCTATTTGTTTAAACATATCCCTTTAAATCACTTGCGAGTAAGAAATACACACTGATTTAAATACAAAAAAAAAAAAAAGTTCTGGTCCGGTTTGACATTTAATTTATATTAACCCTTGAAGCGCTAAGCAAAATTGTAGCAGACGACATTCTATTTTATTATTTTCCTTTTTTTTTCCAGAAACAAGCTAACGATTCACATGAAATGATGAAATGTCAGGCCTTATTTTCTCTGAAAAATATTTAATCAAATTGTCATCTGTTGCAGTTGTGATTAGCACTTTAAGGTTAAAATCTCCACATGCTAAAGTTAAGTATTAGCTAAGAGTACTTTGAAAATATATGCCTTTATTTGACATTAAAATTTGGGGCTTTGTCGTTTTGTAAAATTTCACTAAAGAATCAGGTTGAATAAAATGTGCTAATTCTACTTTCTGCAAAGAATAATAATAAAAAATCCTATCAATCGTCTTACTCTGATAAGTTTACATACAGCATGCAAATGATCAAAAAAGTTAACTAAAGGAAAAAAATATTGGAACAAAAGAGTCATAAAAGAACCTATCAAGCGCTTGGTTGACACTGTTGTTTTCTTGAACTAATCAGATAGGATCTCAAATGTTAAAATAAAAAAAATATCATATTTACTGTAAGTATGCAAACAGAAATATATGAGCAGTGAAGATTGGTTGGTTTGGAGTTTAACGGCCCAGGCAACACTATTAAGATCATGTCGAGCCGGTCAGTTTACCCCGGCCTCATTTTTTCCAGGGCAGGCTTAGTCCTCTAAGCGGTCAACCAGTATGTGAACATTCTTTCGTCAGAAACTGGCAAAAGCCCTTCTTGAATCAGCGGAATGAACCTAGAAAATATTTTATGATCAATCTCCACGAAAGAATATTACCTCTGCTGGCGGGGATCGAACCCGCGACCTCCTGATCAACAGTCGTACGCGCATCCGACTGAGCAGTGTAGAGCTGAACAACTTGTCCCTCACTTGTTTGGTTACGATATGCACCCGCGCTATTCCGGTGTAACATTGGAGCTGCGACATGACAAAACCATCAAAGTGACTGTGCGCCCAGCGAAGACTCAGATCAGCCTTGGCATCCACCCAGTCTGATCAGAGTCTTCACTGTGCGTGCAGTAGGTAGCTAAAGACCCAATGTTTCTTCACGCGGACAGCGAAGACTCTGATCAGACTGGGCGGATGCCCAGGCTGATCTGAGTCTTCGCTGGGCGCACAGTCACTGTTAGTTTTGTCAAGCTGGGCTCATTTTTTTTTTAAACAAATATACCGTATTAACCCTATATATTCTGACAGACGAAGACCACACTAAATTAAGACTACTCCACTGTAAAGACCAGCTTTTGTCAGTCCCATATTTTCCAAGGTTTCTGACAAAAACATATGCAAACAGTGTAAACCCAGATCAGACAGCGCATTCAGGAGCAGTCTGATCAGGGTCTACACTGTTTGCCATTCCATTAAGTATTTTAAGAAACAACTGCATAAAAGCAAATGCTTGGCAAAAATAAACAAATAAAATATTAAAAGATTACTATATTCTATATTCAATATCAGCACCACCCCACTTAACTCATATATATATATATATATATATATATATATATATATATATATATATATATATATATATATATATATATATATATATATATAATCGCTTGATTTTTGCGATAACGTTTTTATTTATTATTTTGGAAAAACATCTCCAGCGAGAAAGTTATTAGGAGGACCGGCGCAAACTTCTCAAAAAGGTTTCAGCTTCCTACCATTTATACATTTTCCTCCAATTAGATAAAAAAAAACTTAAGTTTACAACATTCAGCATTTTTTATGTCCGAACCTGTCACTCAGAAAACGCGCTCCAGATGATTATCAATGGAGTCATTGTACGGTATAATTCGAGGGCTGTTCAATACTCTACCGAGATACATACTGCATGCCTTTTATAAGTATGTACGCATTTGATTATTAGTTCACTGACTAAAATGTTCTGATGTAAGAACTTGTTTTCTGTATACCTTATTGGCATTGGAAGCAGGTCGCGAAAATTATTGCAGCAGACTGTCACTTCTGCATTCGAAAACCGAACTGATAAAAAAAGTCCAGCTTCATATATCCCACCCAAATTAAATTCGAAGATAATTTTTCTGAACCTTAAGTTGACTGGTTGATTGATTGATTGATTGAGTGAGTGATTGATTTATATTTTGATTATCCATCTGTTTATTTCCTCATAAAAATGAGAATAGTTATAAATATTTGGCGTCCACGTCACGCGAAAATACGCGTAAAAGTTTTCGAGCATATGCGGATATCCGACACAGAAATCAGTGCAATTAAAATCTAGATTACGCAGTTGATGGCACGCAATCGCAAAATCCCCACGCTCTGTGCTAATGTTGCTAATAGCGTGTCAGACGGACAGACGGATTGAAAAATAATATCGCTCTCGCACATCCTTACTAAGAGATATAGCAGGTTTCATCACGAAAACACACATATAATTTTGACTCGCTTAAACCCCACTTTTATATAGTAAAACTGGGGTTTAAAGGGATATACATTATTTTTCTTATTTTGTTAAAAACATAGATTGTGGCTACTCGTTAGAACCGCCTCGCCGAGGCGGTCTAACGAATACCCACAATCTATGTTTTGAGCAGCAATATAAAAACTATCAGATTTTTTTTATCTGAACTTTTTTTTCTTTTTTGGTTGTAAAATTTTCAATATATTTGAAAAGGCTTGTTTTCGTAATGTGGTTAAATTCTGTCCAATGGTTTAGGAGATAGCGTGACGGAGGGACGGAGGCGTTCACAATATCCCTATAGCAAAAGCGTGGAGATAATTATTTGATACCATTGATTGAATAAACAGGCAACATAGGACCCAGGTAAGACATGTTGCACAGGATGGCCTAAATATATTTCGATTGAAGACACTTTATCTCTTGACGTGGCTCATATTAAACAAACATGTAAAACAAATTGTATTATATCTATTCTGTTTTAACTGTAATGACATATCCTCATTCTAATGGTATCACTATGCTATGAGGAGAATTAATTAATGCTGATGTTAATTGTTTTACTTCCACAAACGATTGGGTGGAATGTATGGTGGAAATGGTCTGATATACTAGTAGCAGGTAGGGGCAGTGTGGGGGCTTGTTCGTATTTCTGCCATTCGCGTTTTACCTCATCCACTTCTAAATCTATCTTTCCTCTCTTGCACTAACTATTCAGTCAGTCCCTTTTATGTATTTCTCTGGGAGACACCACAAAATGAAACACAAGCCTTAAAATGGCAGGACCAAAATGCGATGTTTGTTTTTTTTTTTATATTATTTATTTACAACTTATTTCATCATTTGTCCTCGTTTAAGCATGTTCACGTTCGCATAAAGTACGACGCATATACCCCTAAAGGTATTTTGTATCTAATTAGGCAGTTCTGTACAGCATTCACAGAAAAAATTCCGAATTCATATTTATCGACCCTTAATACTGCTTGACTGAACAAGAATGCTTGCCCTTCTTTCTTGAGGTGAAACTGGCAAAGGCGGGCTTATTAAGATTTTAAGTTTTTGCGTCGAAACCAGAAATCGAAAATGATCATAATAGGGGAAAATGTATAAATGGTAGAAAGCTGGCACCTTTGGGAGAAGTTTGCGCCGGTACTCCTGGACAACTTTCTCGCTGGACATGTTTTTCTAAAATAAAAAAAAGAAAAAGTTATCGCCGACAATCAAGCGAAAAAATATAAAAATTTGAGTTTAGTAAGACCACTTTTAGATAGCCCCAAAGTGGTTTAATGGCAGAATTTTACTGCACCTAAAATTTCTATTGCCAAACTGCTAGATAGGTGGGAAAGCCGTGTTGATCCGGAATCGACGGTCCGTTCTACAGCGTCTGATGTGGGTTTATACAGGGTGTAGATGAACCCCTGGTTTACACTTTTTGTTAACCCATTTATGCCTAGCGTCCCTTAAAAGGAACACTAGCAGATAGTGCAGACCCAGATCAGACGCCGCAGAACGCGGCGTCTGATCAGGGTCTACACTGTTTGCATTAAATACATGCATTTTTACAAATCTTGGTACAGTGAAAAAATAACTGGACATCCCTTTATTTGGAAATTACTGGTCCAAAGAGTTATGGTAGGAGAGTCAACACAACATAAATGGGTTAAGGCTAGACTGGCTCCAGTCGTTTCTGCAATTGTAATTGTATTTTTATTTATTTATTTATTGTTTTTTGTCATTATCACTTCCTGTAGCTGTATTTGTCCCTTTAATCCTTGTTTACTACAGAAACGACTCTATTTGTTTGTGTTGAGGTTTTACGGCCCAGTCAACCCAATGGGGTCATGTCGAGCGCGGTCAGTTTACCTAACCACACATTTACTGGGCAGGCTCAGTCCTCTAAGCGGTTAACCAGTATTGTGCACATTCTTTCGCCAGAAACTGACAACTGCGCAGAAATGACTCTATCTTTTTCTCTAAGGGACATAACTCATCAAATCATTATAAGCTGTACTAGATTGTATACCTTTAAAAAGAAAATAGAAAATGACAGAAAAGATAGTGTCTGGAGAGAGACTTGATAAGGCCTGTCCATTCAAATACTTGAGCGAATACGGCAAACAAAACACGGTCGTGTCGTACAGGAAAGGATACACGAGCCGCAGTCAGAAAACGTTCCTTCGGACATGTCCGCTTAGTGACAATTCAGGCCAGCATGTGCTTTCGCGCAGTCTAAGTATGATCTTCACTGGACGCATTTTGGCCATGATAGCCAACGATCCAAAGTTTCTTCATGTGGACAAAGAAGATTGATCAGACCGCATCGCTGTAATGTGATTTGAGTCTTTGTTGGGGGCATATGTCAGAAGGTACATGACGAAAACATGACCCCCCCCCCCCCCCCCCCCCCCACTAAAGCCCACTTTTATATAACAAAACTGGGGTTTACAGGGGTATACATTATTTTTCTTATTTCTGCTCAAAAACAGATTGTTGGCACTCATTAGAACCGCCTCGTTGAGGCGGTTCTAACGAGTACCCACAACTAATGTTTTGAGCAGAAATATGAACAAGTCGCCCAGTGGGCAACGATCGCTCACCTGAGAATTAGCACAATGCCTTAAGGTTCAAGCTTGTTGACAATGTGTGTCTGAGGCTGTCAGACAGACAAAATCAGCTGGATTTGTTGGGAGTTGCTCTCCTAAGTGTTTATACCTTGTGTCAAAAGAAACAAACAGTAAAACCTAAACAAGTTTGATCAAATTTCAATACCAAATAGTTGCTATGCCCAGGACATTTTCCCCATTGTAACTCTATGGGAACATTTTTTGGTCTTCAAGGGCAAGTAGCTCCAAAGTGAATATTCCGATCTGGCCCAAATTCGAACTTGTCCGAGATTTTATTTACTGATTATCTACAAGTTGCATACAGTAATAATAAACAAGAGGCCCACGGGCCACGGCTCGCTCATCTGAGTGACATAGCCACTGCAGATATGCAGATGTTATGCAACATTTTCCAATCCTATCATTGCAACTAATGAAAAGATCATCATTTAAGTAAGCAGATCTTAGTTTTGAAGAAGAACATATGGGCATGACAGGCAATGGAGCGTGATCATTTGAACAAACTCTCAATCACATTTCAACAGTAGGATCAATGTGAAATTTGGTGGAAATTGGCTAAGTAGTTTCTGAGGTGTTGTTTAACAATATCATGATTTTATACATGTTAATAGCACAGGGGCAGGGAAATATAATAAACGTCAAAAAGATTGCCTTTGGAAACAAAGAACTCACTACGAATTAGAAAATGGGAGTCTCGATTTTACTGACTCTGAGAAGCAGTAATGAAGTTTGCAACACTGCTTACTGCTTCAGTGGTTTTGGAGGAGCTGTCATTTAAAAAAAAAAATCTTTTTTTTTTTAAATTAAATGTTGCCATGGCAACCAAACAAAATCGTCACTGGTCATAAAACACATAAATTGGGTAGACAATTATCCAGTGATCAAAACTGCCAAATAAGATTCACATCACTGCAACAGTTATGAAGAAAATGCAATTTAACCATTTTCTCATACAAGTCTATGGGAGTTTTCTTTTGCCATGGCAACCAAACCAAGAGAAAGATTGGCAGACATTTAGCTATTTTCAATTGCCCTTCCCCATTTAACATTTGTACCAAATTAGAGTCCTACTGCTTCAGTGGGTTTGGAGTAGTCATTAAAAAAATCCTTTTCATTTAAATTTAATGTTGCCATGTAAACCAAACAAAATAGCCACAGGTTATGAAATGCGCAAATTGGGTAGACAATTATCAAATGATCATAACTGCCAAATATGGTTCACATCACTTCGCTGCTTATGAAGAAATGCAATTGAACCATTTTCCATTATAAGTCTATGGAAGCTTTCTGTTGCCATGGCAACCGAACCAAGCAGCAGATCACTATAATTTCAACTATTTTGAATTGTCCTTACCCAAACAACATTTGAAGAAAATTAGAGTCATACTGCTTCACTGGTTTTGGAGATGTCATTTAAAAAATTCTTTTTTTTAAAAAAACAAAAATTTAATCTTGCCATGGCAACCAAACAAAATGTCCATTGGTCATGAAACACATAAACTGGGTAGACAATCATCCAATGATCATTACTGCTAAATATGGTTTACATCATTTCTCTGGTTATGGAGAAAATGCAATTTAACCATTTTCCCATTATGTCTATGGGAGCTTTCTGTTGCCATGGCAACCAAACCAAGAGGCAGATCGATATAATTTTAACTATTTTGAATTGTCTTTACCCAAGCAACATTTGTGCAAAATAAGAGTCATATTGCTTCAGTGGTTTTGGAGATGTCATTTTAAAAAAATCTTTTTTTTTTAAATTTATTGTTGCCATGGCAACCAAAAAAAAATGGCCGTTGGTCATAAAATACATAAACAGGTAGACAATCATCCAATAATCATAACTGCCAAATATGGTTCACATCACTTCACTGATTATGGAGAATATGCAATTTAACCATTTTCCCATTACAAGTCTATGGAAGCTTTCTGTTGCCATGGCGACCAAACCAAGAGGCAGATCACCATAATTTTAGTTATTTTGAATTGTCCTTACCCAAACAACATTTGTGCAAAAAGTCATTTTGCTTCAGTGGTTTTGGAGGAGATGTCATTTAAAAAATTCATTTTTTTTTTAATTTTAATGTTGCCATGGCAACCAAACAAAATGGCCATTGGTCATAAAACACATAAAATGGATAGAAAATCATCCAATGATCATAACTGCCAAATATGGTTCACATCACATCACTGGTTACGGAGAACATGCAATTTAACCATTTTCCCATTATAAGTCTATGGGAGCTTTCTGTTGCCATGGCAACCAAACTAAGAAGCAGATCATAATTTTAGCTATTTTTAAAGGAACAAATCGCTTCAATGGCTTTGAAGGAGTTGTCATTTGAAAGTGTTAACGGACTGACGGACAACCGGACGAACAGACAAAAGTGATCACTATATAGCTCATCCTGAGCATAGCTCAGGTGAGCTAAAACCAAATGAGCTATGCCCCGGACAAGGTCAAATCTGGACTTTTTAGCACTCAAGGGCAAGTAACTGAATTGTACAATATGGCCCAAATTTAAACTCGTCTGAGATTTTATGCCTGACCTAGTTATCAGCAAGTTTGATCAAATTTCAAAAGAAAATAAAGTTGCTGTACCTGGGACACAATTCCCCCCATAATAAGTCTATGGGAAATTTTTCATGGCTCAAGGGCAAGTAACTCTGAAGTGAATGATCTAACCTGGCCCAAATTCCAACGTCAGAGATTTTATGCCTCTCCTAGATACCGGCAAATTTTGAAGAAGTTGTGATCAAAATTGAAGGCGCTTGTTGTGTTGGGGTTTAACAACACGTCAACCCTTGTGGGTCATTTTGTGTTGTCTCCCAGAGAAAGGGAGAAGAGAGATAGTAGAGGAGATGAAAGAGAGGGACAGGGAAGAAAGAGGAAAATGAATGAAAGTGAAGAAACAGAAGTAAAAACATTCCCCCTCTATCCCCACCTGTTGCAAGGATAGCAGGCCTTGTCCAACTATATGCCAATATCAGTTGGACGCCCTAGTGACGCAAGATACACGACACCTTTGCCTCACCCAACCACCTCAAACTGAAGGCGCTATGCCCCAGACAATGCCAAATATGTTTGGTTTTTTTATCACTCAAGGGCAAGTAACTCTAAGAAATGTTGTACAAAATGGCTGAAATTCGAACTTGTCAGAGATTTTATGCTTGTCCTAGTTATCAGGAAGTTTGATCAAATTTCAACAGAAAATAAAGTTACTGTACCTGGGACAACATATCCCCATCATAAGTCTATGGGAAAATTATTCATCGCTCAAGGGCGAGTAACTCTAAAGAGAATAATCCAACCTGGCCCAAATTCGAACTTGTCCCAAGATTTTATGCCTCTCCTGGATACCTGTAAGTTTGAAGAAGTTGTGTTCAAAACTTAAGGCGTTATGCCCCAGACAATGTCAAATATGTTTTGTTTTTTTTTATCACTCAAGGGCAAGTAACTCTAAGAAGAGTTGTACAATATGGCTGAAATTCGAACTTGCCAGAGATTTTATGCTTGTCTTATAGATATCAGGAAGTTTGATCAACTTTCAATAGAAAATAAAGTTGTTGTGCCTGGGACAACATTTCCCCCATTATAAGTCTATGAGAAATTTTTTCATCGCTCAAGAGCGAGTAACTCTGAAGAGAATGATCCGACCTGGCCCAAATTTGATCTTGTCCGAGATTTTATATGCCACTCCTGGATACTGCAAGTTTGAAGATGTTGTGATTAAAACTGAAGGTGCTACCGCCCAGACAACATTTTCCCCATTATAAGTCTATGGGACATATTTGTTGCCATGGTAACCACAGTTTTGAACAAACCTGTTCCAAAAGTATATGCAGTCAATCCCCCACCCAAACAATACTACATATGAAATTTGATCAAGACTGGCCAGCTGGTTCAGGAGATATTCATGTTTGAAAGTGTGAACGCATGGACGGACGATGGAGCCTTGCAATACTATAAGCTCACCTTGTGAGCCTTCGGCTCAGGTGAGCTAAAAATGTCAGAATTTTTTTTTATCTGATTTTTTTTGGGGGGGTGGCAAAATTTTCAGTATATTTGAATAGGCATATTTTCGTAATGACGTTTTCTCGCGTTGTTGCTCAGTTGTACCCAGTTGTACTGAAAGCAACCTGAACATCCGCACAGTCTGATCAGCTAGACGAGGATCGATCCAATTATTTTACATGTAAATGCGGGCTGCGGACTCGCAGGGAAATGCGAGTAAGCTGGACGCACATGCCTAGTTCATTACGAAAACACGCCTATTCAAATGTGTAGAGAATTTCACCTCCAAAAACAGAAAATTTTCAGATAAAAAATAATGTTTACCCCTGTAAATCCCAGTTTTACTATATAAAAGTGAGGTTTAAGGGGGTCAAAATTATATAGGCATGTTTTCGTGATGTTTAGTTTCTTTGAGTTGCCGCTCAACATAGACTGGCTCCCATCTAACTGATAATGAATCAGCATAAAATGATTCATATGTACAAAAATCTTATCTTTTGGAATGTCCTTTTCTCTGATTTGGCTGATCAGTATGAGATTCTGACTGGAACACTGTAAATTTGTTTCTCTGATTTGGGCTAAACGCCGCTTTCAACAATCTTTCAGTCATATCGCGACGGCGTCTGGATGTGGCAGGGAGCTCAATGCTCACTATTAGAGTGCTGCCTCACTGAAATATCATGCCCTAGACACTTTGACATGATATTCCACCCAGTCACATTATACCGACACTGAGCTGACCAGTTCTAGCTCTACTTTCTTAATGCTGAGCGCCAAGCGAAAGAGCAGCTAGTACCATTTTTAAAGTCTTTGGTATGACCCCGCCGGGGATCGAACCCGCAACCTTCCGGTCACAAAGTGGACGCTCTACCACTGAGCCACTGTGCCGGTAGGTACACTGTAAAAAAAAAGATCCCGTAATTTTTACGGTAAATACTGGCAACTGGCTGCCAGTACATGTACCGTAAATTTTCTGGGCGTGTCTAGATTATTCGCAGTAATAACTGCACATGGTAGTGCAGTGTAGGGCAAGGTAGGTAACGTATAGGACATAGTAGGGATGTGAGCTAATGCACCGTATCTTAAGCTTACACAAGCCCCACCCGACCCGCCACGTAAAATATACGGTAAAGGCGCTGACAGCATTTACCTTAACCCTTGTCCTCCTGAATAAATTAAGATGCCACACCCACTTATAAATTTCAGCCAATCAGATTACTTGATCCGGATTGTTGCGATAAATTCATATACGTAATGGCAAACAGTGCAGACCCAGATCAGTTGGCTTCTTCAGAAGCAAACTGATCTGGATCTACATTGTTTGCAAAGACAGGGTATATCCGGATTCAGCAGGACAAGGGTCAAAATCTACAGAAATGTGTAGAAAAATAATCAAGGTGGAGTATTTTACCTTTGGATTGGAAAAGTAAAATTCATAGCATTGTGCCAGGCTACGCTCGACCCAGCAGGCACATAATGTTGAAACAACCGTCGCTTCAACGTTGATTCAATGTCAGTACTGTAGAATCAACCTTAAAACGACACTGTTTCAACGTTGTGTGCCCATCAGGTGATAAAATGGACTTCAAATTTTAGGACAAGCATGGCAACGATCGGGGTATGGCAAGGACTAGGGTCTGGCAAGGCTTCGGGTCTCCTAATGGCAAGCGTGCCCAGCGAAGACAGATCAGCCTTGGCATCCGCCCAGTCTGATCAGTCTTCGTTGTCTGCATGAAGAAAGCTTGTGCCCTTAGTTACCCATTGAGCGCACAGCAAGGACTGATCAGACTCGGCGGATGCCCTGGCTGATCGGGGTCTTCACTGGGCACACATGCCATTTTGTTGTTTTGTCATGAGGTGGCTCATCTTCTTTTTTTTTACATTTATTTCTCAAACAGATATGGGTAATTTTTAGAAGCGACACTGAAAGTTGCTTCTAGTAAGTATCTATAACATATTTTCATGGAGCTTTTAATGAGCATCTATAACATATTTTCATGGAGCTTTTAATGAGTATCTATAACATATTTTCATGGGGCTTTTAATGAGTATCTATAACATATTTTCATGGAGCTTTTAATGAGTATCTATAACATATTTTCATGGGGCTTTTAATGAGTATCTATAACATATTTTCATGGAGCTTTTAATGAGTATCTATAACATATTTTCATGGGGCTTTTAATGAGCATCTATAACATATTTTCATGGAGCTTTTAATGAGTATCTATAACATATTTTCATGGGGCTTTTAATGAGTATCTATAACATATTTTCATGGAGCTTTTAATGAGCATCTATAACATATTTTCATGGAGCTTTTAATGAGCATCTATAACATATTTTCACCCAAAAGGGACAGAAGAAAGGAATAAGAGAAATAGATAAGTATAAATGTAAAAGCAAACAGTGTAGACCTAGATCAGTCGCCGCAAATGCAGTGTCTACTCAGGGCCTACATTGTTTGCCACTCACTGCTTTGACAATGCAAAAATAGTACCATACTTACCATAAATATTCGGACACATTAACCTCTTGCCATACTTATTCTAAAATTTGAACAAGCGCGTTTTACTACCTGTTGGAGTGTCCGAAGCACTGTCCAGTGAGTGGCAAACAGTGTAGACCCTGATCAGACACAACGTTCTGCGGCGTCTGATCTGGGTCTATGCTGTTTGCAAAGGCCTATCTGTCCCAGTACTTAGGGTTATTATGGTACACTAACATGCCCCCTTCCCCACCTGCTGCAAGTACGGCAGGCCCTAACCTCAACCACCCATCTTACTTTCTAATATATACATGTACATTTCTTCACCAAGGGATTATGTGTGTTCTCATTAAAACAGTCCCACAGAGACTATTCTACTGTATACTCACACCATAAGTTTGTGAGTAGAAATGAGCAGGGCAAATCATTTCCTACAAGATTGCATGTGTACCCATCGAAGACTCAGATCAGCTTGTGCTGTCCTTTGGAAGACGCTTTGTGCAAGCTTAACCCGCCTGTTCTTGTGCTCATTCTTTCGCCAGGAACTGACAACTTTTAGAAAGAAAAAAAAACTGTCCCCCAGCCCCGCCAGAGTTGTCATCCTTGTAGGCGGCATGTTGTCTCGTCCTGTTCTAAATAACAACCAAGTATCATCAAAATATTGTGAAGTGAATTCGAGTTACAGAGCGGACACGATATCAAGTTCATACAAAAAAGATAACTCCAAAAGTAAGAAAACCAAAGTTGTCATTTTTGTACCCAACAAGTCATCTCGTCCAGTTCTATATTTCTATCAAGTATCATCAAAATATTCCAAAGGGTATTTGTGTTACAGAGCGGACATGAAATCAAATTCAAATACAAGAAAGGGAGATAACTCAAAAAGTAAGAAAGCAAAAGTTTTCATTCTTGATCGTGACACGTCATCTTGTCCTGTTCTGCATTTCTATCAAGTATCATAAAACAAATTCCAAAGGATATTCGACTTACAGAGCAGACACGAAATCAATGCATAATCACTGTCAAATAAAACAAAAGGAGTTAACGCCAAAAGTAAGAAAGGCAGAGTTGTCATTCTTGTAAGCGACACATCTTCTTGTCCTATTCTACATTTCTATCAAATACTATCAAAGTATTCCGATTGGTGTTTGAGTTGCACAGTGGACACAAAATCAATTTCAAAAACAAAGCAAAGGGAGACAATTGCAAAAGTAAGAAAGCCAGAGTTGTCATTCTTATACGCGGCTAGTTGTCTTGTCCTGTTCTACATTCCTACCAAGTTTCATAAAAATATTCCAAAGGGTATTCCACTTACAGAGCGGACACAAAAACGATGCATAATCACTGTCAAATATAACAAAGGGAGATAATGTCAAACAAAAGAAAGGCAGAGTTGTCATTCTTATAGGCAACATGTCGTCTCATCCTGTTCTACATTTCTACCAAATACCATTAAAACTCTGAATGGTGTTTAAGTTACAGTGCAGACACCAAATCAAATTGAAACACAAAACAAATGGCGATAACTCCACAAGAAAGCCAGAATTGTCATTTTTGTACGCCATGTCATCTTGTTCTGCTCTATATTACCATCGAGTACCATAAAAATATTCCAAAGGGTATTCAAATTACAGAGTGGTTACCAAATCAATGGATAATCATTGTCAATTATAACAAAGGGAGATTGATTGTGTTGGGGTTTTACGACACAACCATTGTGGGTCATTTTGTGTCGTCTCCCAGAGAAAGGGAGAAGAGAGATAGAAGAAGAGATAAAAGAGGGACAGGAAAGGAAGAGGAATAGGAATGAAAGTGAAGAACAGAAGAAATAAAAACATTCTCCCTCTACCCTTACCTGCTACAAGATAGTAAGAAAGGCAAGAGTTGTCATTCTTGTACGTGACACGTCATCTTGTCCTGTTCTACATTTCAAACAAGTACCATCAAAATATTTCGAAGGGTATTTAAGTTTCAGATCGGACGCAAAATCTAATTCAAACAAAAAAGGGAGATAACTCCACAAGTAAGAAAGCCAGAGTTGACATTCTTGTACGCGACATGTCGTCTCAACCTGTTCTACATTTCTACCAAGTAACATCAAAATTTTCCAAAGGGTATTCAAGTTACAGAGCGGACAAGAAGTTTTCCGCCGACACCTACGCTTACAGGATCAGTCTCAAAACAACATGTCCCACACACTTGGTAGGGGGTGGGGACATAATCAGCAGAAGGGAGACGACGGGCAAAAAGTGATCACTATAGCCCGCATGAACCTTCGAAACTTCGAATGAAGCAATGAAGACAAAACAATGCACTAACTGACACGTTTGAGCTGCAACGTCAGTAAACGTCACCCAGTACATGTGCTCCCATTGAAGATTCAGATCAGTCTGCATATTCGCACAGTCCAATCAGAATCTTCACTGGGCACATTCTGGATAGCCAAGGGCGTTGCGGATCAGTTTATTTATTGATAGCAGATTTTATTGTACAAAAATAAACAATAGAAACTAGGGAAGAGTCAAGTGTTCTTTCAATAAGAAGAATACTAAATAAATATAAAAATATGACATTTTAAAATAGTTGTTTCCCATCTAAAATAAGAACGTCTTTTAGGCGTAAGCTTTTATAAAGTCCGCCTGGGCCCAGCATTTCCTACAAGGTTGCATGGGCGGGCATCCAGCGAAAACTCCGATCAGACTGCGCTGATGTCCCTTCTGATTAGGGCACTCTGTGGGCAGCCAAGAATCCAAAGCTCTTCAGACAGACAGTGCATCTGCTGATCTGAGTATTCACTGGGCACACTTGTAATTTTGGATATGCGGTGCCCCGACTCAAAACTTAAATACGATTATCTAGGTGAATTGCTTGAGAAAAAACTACCTGACATGTCTACTTAGCAGACGATTCACATGACATGTCAAGCAATTTTTTCTTTGAAAAAAAAACAACAACTGGGCCCAGTTGTTCAAAGCTAACGATGTCGTTAGTTAACGATTCGTTAAAATTTACATCGAGTGATAAGCAAATACATATGTATGCTGAAATTTTTTGCTGAAAAAATGTGAGTAGCTTTTGCAGTGCAAAAGCTACTGCAAAAGCTACTCACATTTTTTCAGCAAAAAATATCAGAATATTGTATATTGAATCCGCTAAAACAGTTAACGAAATGACCCTTAACGAGCTCGTTAAGCTAACGACGCTTTGAACAACTGGACCCTGAACAATAGCTGCTGATAATAATAAGATACAGTCTGCCATTCAGAAGACAAATGATCAATTATAGAAATAAGCAACCACTGAATTTCAATACAATAAAAATGCATGCATTTAGTATGCTAGAATGATTTTCCAATCAGCAGACAAACTGTGAATAACAGAAACATGCATCAGCTAAATTTCAGGACGATGAAAGATCATGCATTCAACAGGCTATAGGTCAGTAACAAGGACAATTATCCATTCAGCAGACACATAGTCAATAGCAGAAGCAGACATTAACTAAATTTCAGGATAGGACAAGTCAAGCATTGAACAGGCTAGAGGTCAATAACAAGGAAAATTATCCATTCAGCAGACACACTGCCAATAGCAGAAACAGACATCAACTAAATTTCAGGACAAGGACAAGTCATGCACTGAACAGGCTAGAGGTCAATAACAAGGACAATTATCCCTTCAGCAAATACACGGCCAATAGCAGAAACAGACATCAAATAAATTTCAGTACAAGGAAAGGTCATGTATTCTACAGGCTATAGTTCAATAACAAGGACAATTATCCATTTAGCAGACACACTGTCAATAGCAGAGAAGACAACTAAATTTCAGGACAAAGAATGGTCATGCATTCAACAGGCTAATGGTCAATAACAAGGACAATTATCAATTCAGCAGACACAAGGCCAATAGAAGAAACAGACAACAACTAAATTTCAGGACAAGGAAAGGTCGTGCATTCTAAAGGCTACTGGTCAATAACAAGGACCAATTATCAATTCAGCAGACACACGGTCAATAAGAGGAACAGGAATCAACTTAAGCTCAGTACAAGGACAGGTCAGGCAGTCAACAGGGGTCAATAACAAGGACAAACATAAATCAGCAGACAAACAGCCTTCACCAAAAAAGACATCTTCTGGATTTCAAAAATAGAAAGGCCATGCATTCAGCAGGCTAAATCCCAGTCAGCATTCTACGTAAATCTATATCAGGCCGTCATCAGCCCGTCAGGGTAGCTGACGGGCCGATGACGGCCCGATGTAGATTTACGTAGAATGCTAGCTGGGATGTCAGTAACTGTAAAAAAAACTCTGCCACCAACTGTAAGCTTATACCCACAAAATTCCATAATTCTGGCATCTTTTTTTATATTTTCTTTCTAAAGTTTCACAGATAATTTACACACCATCTTCAATCAGCATTCCAAATTTCAAGACTTCAGCTCCAACACTTCTTGAGATATTTTGCTGACAAGATTAGCGTGACAAAGGAACTGACAAACGACCAAAAAGCAATATGCCTCTTTACCTTCTTCCCTATTGGTTGGGTAGAGAGGGAAGCATAAACTAGCTTATTATCTATTCAGCAGGCAAACGGTTAGTCATCCACAACAGTTCAGTAGCAGGAAACTGAGGTCATTCATTCAAGAGGCTAGGGGTCAATGACTATAACAACCATTCAACAAACAAACGACCAGTAACAGGAATAGAAATCCACTAAGTTTCAGTAAGATGAAAGGTCATAAGTTCAACAGGTTAGAGGTCAATATCAAAAGCTTAACCCTTTCGACCTGGAAGACCAAAACAGATTCTTTTTCAAACAGTGTAGATTCAGATGAGACGGCTCATTATGAGCCGTCTCATCTGGACCTACACTGTTTGTCATTTTGGTCTTAATTTATGACCAACATCCCTATTTTTAACGATGAACATGTCCAAGTTCTAGATTGAAGAGTCTACCACAGAAACGCAGCAGTGAAGGGATAAATTGTCCTGCAGATTAACTCTACCAGGCTAGATATAAGTAACACTAATATGTATCCATTTAGCAGAAAGACAACAAACAAAAAAGAACAATCAGCAGATGAAACATTAACCCTTGTCATGCTGAATAAATTAAGATGCCACGCCGACTTCTAATTTCCAGCCAATCAGATTACTTGCTCTGGATGTTTGATAGAAATTCACATATTCAGTGACAAAAGTGCAGATCCAGACCAGTTGGCTTCTTCAGAAGACAACTGATCTGGATCTACACTGTTTGCTAAGACAGGGCATGTCATGTTCAGCAAGAGAAGGGTTAATAACAGAACATGACAGGCTGGCCAGTCATCAGCCCAGAGGCACAGGGGCTAGTAACAAGCTTTTTGAGAGGATAGATATACTATCCTATAATAATGTGTATATTATTATAGGATAGTACATCTTTCCTCTCAAAAAGCTTGTTACTAGCCCCTGTGCCCAGAGGTAGAGGTAAAAAATTGAATTAAATATAGGCCGACCAAACTGACCTATTGCTTTGACTGTTTGCTTAAAATACTTATAAGTGCACATTTAATGCATTAAGAGGTTAAACAGGAATTCCCTGTACTAATGAGCTGCTTGCTGTTTCATGTGGAATGCAGTATTTACTTACTAACATACCTACATTGTACAGTGGACATATCCTAATGAATGTTAGATGTAAAGGTCAAAGCAACAGGTCAATCTGGTTGCTCTACCAATGCATCAGACAATACACGGCATGGCTATCCATGCAGCAAACTGAAGGGAAATATCCATGTAGCAAACTGAAGGGAAATATCCATGCAGCAGACTGAAGGGAAATATCCATGCAGCAAATTGAAGGGAAATATCCATGCAAAAAACTGAAGGGAAATATCCATGAAGAAAACTGAAGGGAAATATCCATGCAGTAAACTAAAGGGAAATATCTATGCAGCAAACTGAAAGGAAATATCAATGCAGAAAACTGAAGGGAAATATCCATGCAATAAACTGAAGGGAAATATCCATGCAGCAAATTGAAGGGAAAGGATATATTTCTGGGGATTCAATTGTCACACCTGTTTAGTCTCCATTTTGAAAAGGGATCTACTCTAAAAGGAAAGAATTTGCATCCATGGGAGCAATTTCCTTGCTTTAAGAGTGAGCAAATTCGTTCCTTTTAGAGCAGATCACTTTTCAAATGGGATTTTATGTGCAAAAAAGCAAAGAGTAACTCAGAAAAGTTGTTCCCCTTGTAAAACTGGAGGAAAATCTACAAAGTGTATGCAGTTCCCTTTAAAGTTAATAACAGGGACTGCCTCGTACTATGCAACATAGGCGTTGCCCTAATTACGCACATTACGCACGTGCGTAAGATTCGTAAGAAAAATATTGTAATAAAGTGATTTTAATGTAAAACATTTGAATTCTATCATACGGGCTGCTCTTAAAGGAAATAATTTGCTCCCTCTGGGAGCTAATTCTTTCCTTTAAGAGTAGCCCCTGTTCTGGAAGCGATTCTAGGCATAATTTCAATATTTTTTCCAGGTATGCATAAAAATAATTGCGTTCTGGCTATGCCATCAATGCAAGCTTGTTGTAAATAACAGGACTGGGAAGTGACTCCATTCACCAGGCATAAGAGGACTACACATACAGTGTAGAATTCCAACAGGGGGAGAATTCCCGTTTGCTTTCCTTTAAGCCAAGTCCCTTCTGAAAAGGTGTCTACTTGAACAGGAAAAAAATGTGCTCCCGAAAGGTATAAATATTTTCCTTTTATGTTAGACTACTTTTTTTCAGAAATCACTATTTACAATATTCAAAGGACAGTAACTAAAAAAACTGGTAAACAAGAGTTATGGATCTTGCATTCTGCATGTTGTCTCATGGTACTTTATATTTGTGTAAACTTTAGTAAAAATATCTGAAATGGTTTTTATGTTACAGATGGATATGTACACATCATGGTTATCACTATTAACAACATTCAAAGGGCTGTAACTCCAAAGTAGGTGAACCAGTGTTCTGGTTTTTGTGTTCTGCATGTTGTCTCTATATATGTGCTATATATGTGTGTGCAGTTCCATGGAAACAGCTCCAGTGGTTTTCAAGTTAGAGCTGACAAGCATATATGACAGAAATCACTATTTAAAATGTTCCATGGGTCACAACTTTGAAAGTAGGAAAATCAGAGTTGTGGTTTATGTGTTCTGCATGTTGTCTCATCATGCTTTATATTTCTGTGAAGTTTCATGAAAATATTCCAAACGGTTTTCAAGTTACAGACACGTGTATATGATGGAAATCCTATATTAGATGCTTGAAGGGCTGTAACTCCAAATGTAGGGTAGGTAAACTAGAGTTATGGTTCTTATGTTCTGCACATCGTCTTGTAGAACTTTATATTTGTGTAAAGTTTCATGAAAACATCAAAAGTTTTCAAGTTACAAAGCAGACATGAGTATAAGACAGAAATTATTATTTACTATGTTCAATGGGCCACGACTCCGAAACTAGGAAAACCAGAGTTGTGGTTCATGTGTTTAGCCTTATGATGCTTTATATTTTCTGTAAAGTTTCATGAAAATATATCAAAAGGTTTTCAAGTTACAGAACAGATATGATTTTATGACGAGCGAACAGACAGACCATGGGAAAAACAGTATGTCTCCCCATCCTGTATGAGGGAGACATAAACAGAACCAGATGTGTTAGGTTACTAGGACCGTTAACTTTTACCAGACAACTGCGAATAGATAACTCGCTACAAAAGGCCTTATCACTAAGATAAACTTTAACATTTTAGACAGTTTTAGCGCTTAAATATCCGAGTAAGATTTCAGCAAACAATATATTGAAATAGTTTTCTTCTTATTTTTCCTTGAAAACCGGTTCTAACTCCTTTAGAGACAACTTGCATGACATGTCAAACCTTGTTTTCTTGGGAAAAAAAATAAGAAAATGTCATCAATGCTCATCTGCTGATTTAGTCCCGAGAGTGGTAAAGATTAATTAAGACAACAGATCAAAGTTCGACGTGACAGTTGCTCCCGTCTTAACAGCTGTAGCCGTCGCTTCGAAGCTTGTCGTTCCAAATTTAAGCTTGAGTTTCACTTTTCTTTCATCTTTTGTTTTGCCTTCCGGTAATGTAATGCTTAGTTTTCCCAAGTGTATACACCCGGGGTCAGTAATATATTTGGGATTCTCGTTCTCGGAAGCATACATATCGAATGTGAGGATGCTCTTGTCTCCCATAAAGGGAGTGTATTCGTGCTCCGTCTGATATTCCCCATATTTTACGACTGTATCCTTTTTCACATGGATGCTGAAAACCTCCTTGCATTTTGCTTGTCCCTCACTGTTTAAAACTTTTCTTTTGGGGTCATGTGTTTTTTCATCAAATGCTTGATAAACCTCACAGCCATATGTGTATCTAGAAAAAGAAAAAGAAAAACAATGTTAACCTTTTCCACTCTCTTGGCTAATTCAGCAGGTGACAGTAGTTTGTTTATATGTTTTATACAGAATTGCGTCACTTTCAACCATTTTTCAGTCATATCTTGATAGTGTCTGAATGTGACATGGAGCTAACTGCTCCATTTTGCTGGCTCACTGAAATATTACACCCTCAACATGATATTCCATCAAGACACTTTATACTGACATTGGGCTGACCAGTTCTGATTCTTAGCTCTACTTCCTTAATGCTGAGCACCAAGCAAAAGAGCAGCTACAACCAAAGTACCATTTTTAAAGTCTTAGGTATGACACAGCCTGAGATCGAACCCACAACCACCCGGTCACCAAACAAACGCTCTACCAGTTGAGCCACTGTGTCAATTCAGGCAAATAATGTAGACCAAGATTAGTCACTGCATTTTTGTTTGTGTGTATGGTGAGGCTTGACGGCTCAGTCAACCCAATGGGGTCATGTCGAGCGTGGTCAGTTTACATAACCATATTTTTACTGGGCAGGCTTAGTCCTCTAAGTGGTTAACCAGTATTGTGCACATTCTTTCACCAGATGACTGCCTTTCTTGAATCAGCCAAAGGAAGAGAATGGCCATAGATAATTTTTCATGATAAAATCTCCACAAATCAGATGCCGCATCATGCGTTTTCAGTTTTCAAGTTATTGAGTGGACATGTTTTTATGGTAGACAAAGCTCCAAGGGAAATAATTCAAAAAGTATAAATGCAAGAGTTATGGTTCTTGCACCCTGCACGTAGTCTAATGTTGACTGATATTTATATGAAGTTTCTTGAAGATATCTTGAACAGGTATCAAGTTACAGAGTGGACACGATTTTGTGATGGACAAAGTTCCAAGAGAAATAACTCAATAAGTATAAATGTAAGAGTTATGGTTCTTGCACTCTGCACGTCAGCTAATGTTGATTGGTATTTATATGAAGTTTTGTCCTGGGTATGATGTAAAACTGCATCCAGCTGTGACACTCAACATGAGTGTGGGAATGTGAGGCTGCCCTCTAACACTGTTGCCTCCCCACCTTTAGGGTTATGAGGCTGCCACAACCTGGGTGGCAGAGCTAGGCAGCAATCTTCTACAGACTGATGGCTTGGTGTTCTAACTATTGTGGTTTGGCAGACGATTCTTTCTTTATAAGGAAAACGGCAAAGCACACTGCTCGAGTGCGGGAATGGTGTGCATGCTCAGATGCCGTTAAAGAACTGAGTTGGGATGTCAGCTAGGACAGGCAATCCCATAAAAACAATTGTTTCAAAATTTTTCATGGCAATCACAAGAATAAAATCAGAGTTAGGCGGTGCCAACAGACATCAAAGTTCTGTTGGTAATGTCTCCGGCTTGGCCTCCTGTCATGTGTGGGAGGCAGGGTCTGTCCATTGTGGCGAATCAAGCAATCAACTGAGGAAATTCAGGGTGGGAACAGTGAATGTGAACACTCTGAGAGGAAGAGTTTGCGAGGTAGTGGAAACACTATCCCGCAGGAAAGTGGATGTCTGCTGCATTCAGGAGACCAGATACCATGGTAACAACTGCCCCACAATCAAGGGCAATGATATAAGGTACCAGCTCTACTGGTCCGGGAACGACAAAGGCACTGCTGGTGTAGGAGTGTTTGTGGCGGAAGAGTGGATAGAGAAAGTTTTTGAGGTGCAGAGAGTCTTGGACAGAATCATCTTAGTGAAGCTTATAGTCGGCCAGCGTGTGGTTACCTTTCTATCTGTATATGCACCACAGAGTGGTCTAAGTGATGAGGTTAAGGACCTGTTCTTTGATCAGTTGAGTGCTGTGATTGCCAGGATTCCAGCATCAGAATTTCTGATCCCATGTGGACACTGGAAAGGCCAAGTAGGCCATGCAGGCACTGGATACAGGGAAAAGCATGGTGGGATGGGGTATGGCAGGACAGAACCAGATGTTGAGGGTGAGAGAATCCTCGAGTATGCCCTAGCATTCGACCTATTTCTTGGGAACACATGTTTCAAGAAACGTGATAGCCATCTCTTCACATATATGTCGGGAAACACAGCCACACAGATAGACTTCATCCTTTTCCATAGGACCATGCGCAAACTTGTCACAGATGTAAAAGTGATACCTGGCGAGGAAGTAACCCTGCAACATCAGCTTCGTGTATGCAACATGAGGATTGATGTGCCACCAGAATCCAAGCACAAATTCACCCTTCGCCTTAAAGTTTGGAAGCTTAAAGACCCTCTGATGAGCAACCCTTTCCAGGAGGTCTTCAACTTGCATGTGAGCATGTCTGCATGTGAAGCTGATGGGGCCACTGAGGATATCTGTAACAACATCAAGATTAGACAGCTCAAGACAACTGATGAGGTGTGTGGCACAACTAGCCTTCCCCCCCACCCACCCCCTGCAATCATTCGCGATGGCAAGGTACCCTTTGCCTGGGAGCAGAGTTTCATTGTCTGTCTCTACAAGGGAAAGGGGGATGCATTGGAAAAGGGCAACTACCGTGGTCTCAAGCTGACAGAGCAGGTCATGAGAGTCTTGGAGAGGATTGTGGACGGCCTCATCAGACAGATGGTGTCAATCAACGATTCCCAGTTTGGCTTCGTCCCAGGCAGAGGCACAACAGATGCAATCTTTGTTGTCAGGCAGCTGCAAGAGAAGTATCTAGCTGCCAACAAGAGACTCTACATGGCTTTTGTAGACCTGGAGAAGGCGTTTGATTGAGTACCTTGGAAAGTCATTTGGTGGGCGCTGAGAAAATTTGATGTGGAGGAGTGGATTGTGCGATTGGTGCAGGGGATGTATGCAAATGCGCGGAGCCATGTCTGTGTTGGTGAGGGATACAGTGAAGAGTTTGAAGTGAAGGTCAGTGTTCACCAAGGCTCAGTACTCAGCCCACTGCTCTTCCGTGACCTTGACCTCTAGGTCATAAGGTGGGGATAGCGCTAAATAAAATTTTGGACCAATATCTATAACTAACTAAATATAAAGTAAATCCATGCAAGGATTTAGAAATTAAGAGATCATACAAACTTTGACGCAAAACTTAAACATAAATTTCCTAGTCTGTGAGCATGACCTCTAGGTCATAAGCAGGGGTGTGGATAGTGCTCAATAAAATTTTGTACCAACATCTATAATCATACCAAATATAAACTAAATCCATCTGTGGTGTTAAAAACTTGGCTTAAAACTTTTAACATTTTTGTTAACGCCAATACCAGTGCAGCAGCCGACGCCAACGCCGGGAATAGTGCAATAGCTATTCCTATACTTTCGTACAGGTGTGCTAAAAATTAGACTTCTATTGGAAATGAACCACACCAAAAAGTTAAAGTAGAAGAATCCACTCGGTGTAAGTGGATTAAGCACTCTCTATGCAACTTCTATATACAAATATTGATGGCATTTTTTCTTATGCTTTTCACAGAACAGGTAACTCCCAAGTAGTGTGATGAGCTCTTGGTAAATCCATATTTACTTTGTCATTTAATTCTAATTGTCTCCTATCTGTATAAAATGATCAAAGTCTATTTTCTGACAGAAATATTTTTTTTATTGTGTTGTGGTTTAACAACACGTCAACCCTTGTGGGTCATTTTGTGTCGTCTCCCAGAGAAAGAGAGAAAAGAGATAGAAGAGATAGTAGAGGAGATGAAGGAGTGGGACAGGGAAGAAAGAGGGACAGGAACTGACAGAAATAAGAAAATTCGAAATGTTGTCTGTATAATATAACCAAACATCAACTAAGGAGACATTTGCACCAACCCAGCGGGCACGCAACCTTTTGAAGATTACTCGCATTACCTAAGTAAATAAACTACAGTTCACTCTCGCTATCTCGAACTCGCTTATCTCGAATAACCGCTTATCTCGAAGTGAAAATTTGGTCCCTGCCTAAACATGAAAATCTAACAACATATAAAAATATTGTGGAAAAGAGGAGAAATTGCTCCTAAGAGCAATTTCTCCTCTTTTCCACAATATTTTTAATATATCTCTAACCTCAAGAGTCCAGTTATACATATATTTGTTCAATGTGGTTAATCGAATTAGTTTTTCCTCTAGTCTGTAAATCTGATATGTCGAAGTACGGATATCTCGAAGTATTTCAGAAAGTCCCTTGGAATTCGAGATAACGAGAGTCGACTGTATTTGTCAATTTGCACACTGTCAACTTGAAATTTAGTTAGGTAACTGGAAAATGATATGCTTCCAGGGGAGGCAACTCTGTCTAAATTGATTTGGCTCCCTTCTAAAAAGGGTGATCCCCTAACAGTCTACCCCTTTTCAAAAGGGGTTTGATGTGTTCTGGTGTTGTTTGCTCTTTGTGTGGCCTTCTCAAGCAGGCACATGACGTTACAACAACGTCACCTCAACGTCGATGCAACGTCATGACGTTGCTTAGATGTTGAGGTGACGTTGTTGTAAAGTCATGTGCTCGCTGGGTCTTGGTGCTCTCAGTGTTTGTTGTTTTTTTTTGTTGTTGTTTTTTTTGTTTTTTTGTTGGTTTTTTTTTGTTTGTTTTTCTTTTGCTTTAATTACAGAAAAAAAAACCCAGAAAAATTTCTGTTTTATAAATTGAGCAGAACACAATTACAGTTGACTTGTTATCTCGACCTCGCTTATCTCGAATAACCACTTATCTCGAAGTGAAAATCTGGTCCCTGCCTAAACATGTAAATCTAACAACAGGTAAAAAATATTGTGGAAAAGAGGAGAATTTGCTCCTCTTTTCCACAATATTTTCAATATATCTCTAACTTCAAGAGTCCAATTACATATATATTTATTAAATGTGGTTGTTCGAATTATTTTTTCATCAATTATGCAAATCTGATATGTCGAGGTACGGATATCTTGAAGTATTTCATAGAGTCCCTTGGAATCCTTGGAATTTGAGATAAGGAGAGTCGACTGTACTTTAAGAAGTCTATGTTATATAACAGATAACAGATGTTGCCTTTAAAATAAATTTGTTGTCATTACGAAAACACGCCTATTCAAATATATAGAAAATTTCACCTCCAAAAACTGAAAATTTTCAGGTAAAAAACTCTGATATTTTTCATATATCTGCTTAAAACATAGATTGTGGGTACTCGTTAGAACTGCCTCGGCGAGGCAGTTCTAACGAGTACCCACAATCTATGTTTTAGATCAGAAATAAGAAAAATAATGTATACCCCTGTAAACCCCAGTTTTACTATATAAAAGTGGGGTTTAAGGGGGTCAAAATTACATAGGCATGTTTTCGTAATGTGTAGAATATCCTTTATGAGTAAATGATATGTTTGAAAGGCCTCGTTTTATTCTGATTTCCTCATAGAACATACGTTTTTGGATATTTATTAGAATCGCCTGAGGGGATTCTAACAAATGTCCAAAACGATTTTTTCTGTATTAAATGCATATTTCTGATTAACTGTTACCTCTTGAGCGAAGATTTTGTGCAAGTCATATTATCATTATAACGAATTTTGTCGTTGTTTCGTGTCTCAGTATAAAGAGGGTAATTTGTTTGCCTGTGTTGAGGTTTTACGGTCCAGTTAACACAGTGAGGTCATGACAAACGTGGTCATTTACCTAACCACACCTTTACCGGGCAGGATTAGTCCTCTAAACGGTTAACCAGTATTATTTTGTGCACATTCTTTTGCCAGAAGCTGACAAACTGTCTTTCTTGAGTCTGCCCAGTCTGATCAGAGTCTTTGCTGTCCACATAAAGCAAGCTTGGGTCCTTAGCTACCCACTGAGCGCACAGCAAAGACTCTGATCAGACTGTGTGGATGCCCAGGCTGATCTGTGTCACTGCTGGACACATATGCCATTTTGTTGGTTTGGTCATGAGATGGATCAATTATTTTCTTACATTTATTTCTCAATGAAAACAGATGTTATGGGTACTCATTAGAAGGACTCATATTTTCATGGAGCTTTTAATGAATATCCATAACATATGTTTTCAGGAGAAATAAGAACTATCTCAATACTTTCACTTGAAAAGACATCTATCTGGGCCCAGTTGTTCAAAGCATCGTTAGCTTAACAAACACGTTAAGGGTCATTTCGTTAACTATTTTAGCGGATTCAATATACAGTTTTCTGATATTTTTTGCTGAAAAATGTGAGTAGCTTTTGCACTGCAAAAGCTACTCACATTTTTTCAGCAAAAAATTTCAGCATATTTGCATATCACTTGATGTAAATTTTAACGAATCGTTAACTAACGACATCATTAGCTTTGAACAACTGGGCCCTGCTGATTTGGTTAAACAGTATACATTTATCATAAGTGTGTCAACATAATGATACGATTTTCCGAAAGAATTTACAAAGACAATGTGTGAGAACATACGTGTTTACTGTATTTGATATGCTATTTACAGGCACCATGCAAAAATACTTGCTTACGGTAATCAAGATACTACTTACCATCATCGTGCGAATATACTTGCTCACAGTAATCCATATACTACTTATCATCATCGTGCGAACATACTTGCTTATGGTATTCGATATACTACTTGCCATCATCATGCAAACATACTTGCTTACAGTAATTGACTCCTCCGTCAAGTCACTTGACCATTTTACTGATAACCGCAACTGACCATTCAAAATAGCTAATAAGGTAATTGTCAATGTTTTTAGTTAGACAAACAAACCAACACATGCTTTTTACAGGTAAGCACAGGTATATCAATACAAACTTTGTCTAAGGAAATTCACGTGGGCGTGGTTATAACTGCCTGACGGAGAAGTCAATTGAAATACTACTTTCCATCATAGTGCGAACATACTTGCTAATGATAATTGATATACTACTTAATCATCGTGCGAGAATACAGGCTTACGGTAATCAATATATTACTTACCTGCATTGTGCGAACGTACTTATTACGGTTATCGATATCTACTTACCGACATCATGGGAACATACATGCTTACAGTTATCAATATACTACTAACTGGCACCCTGTGAATAAACGTGCTATTTGTTATCAATACATGTATATTACTTACCGGCATCGTCTTTCACTGATTGCAGAAGGATCATGACCAAATATCACAGCCCCTTTTAACACAGCCATTCCAGCCCCTTCCGGAATTATCACCTTTTTGTCTTTAAATCTGCAAACAGAATATAACTGCATTTATGGTGCTTTTTCAATAACGGGTACTTGATGTACTGGAAAGAGTTTCCGCTTTTGTTGGTGAGGGAGACAGCTTTTGTCACAAAAGCTGTCTCCCTTACCAACAAAAGTGGAAACTCTTAATGCAAACAAATCATTTTCTGAAAAGAAGTCTACTTTAAAATGAAAACATCTGCTCCTTAGGTGGGGGAGGGGCCAATGCTTACTTATTCTTTCCTTTCAGAGTAGCCCTTATTTTGGAAACAATTCTAGGCATAGTTTTCAAGATTTTTCCTGAGGGTGTGTAATTTATTCTGTTCTTGCAACACCACTTGAGATGGGGTACACTTGATAGTTTCCAACTAGTTTTAAAAGGGTGACCACGTATTCAGTTCCTTCTGAAAAAGAGATCTACTCCAAAGGTGGTGAGGTGCAGATTTTGTTTTCCTTTTTGGTGTAGATTCCTTTTCATAAATGAGGCAAAACAATTTTGAAAGAGTTATTTCCCTCACCTGAAGGTGTATTGATTCCCCTTAAGAAAAGAACTATGCTGCACATGCTGCACAATCGAATGTGGGTCAGGTCAAGTGAAAAGTGTCTTCAAACATGCGTGAAATGCGTAGATTCAGATTATCCTGCGCATGCCCAGAGTATCATCCAGCTTTTTGTTCTCCATTAATATATTATATGGTATCCAATGATTCTGTTAGCAGACAGCGAAGGCCGGACCACACTGGGCAGAAGCTCAGGCTGATCTAGGCCTTCGCTGTCCGCATATGCCCGAAGTCAGGTATTCGCATCATGTGGTTTGACCCGTGTAATTCTGATACTGTTTGATTCTCATGACGAAGAATTACATGGATTATCAGGTTGAAAAAGATGACGACCACTAAACATATGTATGTTGAACCATGTTTCTGGAGAATTAATCCATTTATGCTAGCGTCACAAAATGGACCTTAATAGCAACCACTATATACACAGTCAATGTGTACAGCCAGGCTTCATAGTGTAGTCGGCAGCGTATCTGACTCCAGATCCATGTGCAGATCCCAGCCTTTTGCCAGAGCTTAACAGTGTTGATGGCCGTAAACCTCTAGCCAATGCACTAATGATATCCGGGCACAAATGGTTCAAACTGACACCTACTTGTTTTTGATGAATTCTTGAAGTAAGGGAGACTCACTGAAGCCCCCAACCATGAGTATTGTGTTGACTCCCCTGCATTCTGGGCGCTTGAGAAGGTCTTGAAGATGATTCCCAATACTAGTCAGTGCCTTTTCAAACAATTTCTGACATACATCCTTCCTGACCCTTAGTTTATCACCTATCCAATCTGCCTGTTGGCCTCCTACGAACGAAATGTCAGTATGCTATTGAAACGACAAGAAAAATTGTATATATATTTCTCAAAGAAATGTCTTGACATTTCATGTGAATCGTCTGCCAAGACTTATTTTCTATTAAAAATAAAAAAAAAACGTATTTAAAAGTGTCATCTGCTACAGTGACTGGAGCTTTAAAGGTTAAAGAGCAAGTGATATATGAGTTTTTCTTGCATTTTCACACAAAGTCAGGAAAATGAATCCAAAGTAATAAAGATTACATGTCCTAAGGCTGGCACCATTAATTGGATAATCGATTATTTGATCGATAAATTCCACAAAAATGACTATCACTGCAGATTTGCTAATAATCGATCATTTAATTTATGTGGTTGTTACTTTACCATATTTACCCTTAGTATTCAGACACCTCACCATACTTCATCTAAAATTTGAACAAGTCCAATTTACTACCCACTGTTGTGTCCAAAATAGCTGGGTGAGTGGCAAACAGTATAGACCCTGATCTGGGTCTACACTGTTTGCTCAGGCCTGTCTGACAAAATACATACAATAAAGTATAACAGATGATAGGGTCATGCTCAAACAGGTAATATTATGGTCAAATCTTCAGCGATTACTAATCGATTATCAATCATAATGGCAGGACTGATAATCGATTATCTTTTCAGCTCTGATTAGCCAGCCTTAACATGTCCTTGACAAGCCACGATCGTAGAACACAGCCTGGCAATGATACCAAGAGGAAGAATAAACAAACTACCCCGGATTGCACACACGATACAAACTAACGAAAAGCTAAGCAAAGCTAACAGCTCCCTCTTCCTCAACACAACAATAATACAGCACATAGGACAAAGCACCACAAAACAAAAAAACAAAAAAAAACACCCGAGCACGCAGCCACAAGGCCCAACAAAGGAAGAACAACACTAGAACCAACGCCTTAGAATAGCTAGACTGGCTCCAGTCTCCAGTGACTAAATAACTATTCTTATAATCATGTCTGATAATCTACTATAATAAAACCAAAATAATATCATGACTATAAAGGCTGGTCGCCAGACAAGCCTTCATAGTCCTGGTATTATTTTGGTTTTATTTTAATGGAATATCAAACCGGATTATAAGAATAAAGCCAGTCTACTGAAGCCAGTCTACAGAACAGCCAATAGTAATAGAGATGCTGAGAGTTCTGATAGGGGAGATTGTCTGAAATTCTATAGGTATCTAGAACTGGTTGGGATTTACGCTGACATTAAACTTTGTACCCAATGTTGTAGATTTGGCGCGTTTTATTGGAGTGTTCATATTCGTTCATCGATATTGTGCTCAATATGATTAACACTTGTCCTACTGAACTCGGATATACCCTGCTTTTGCAAACAGTGTAGATCCAGATCAGTTGGCATCTGAAGAAGCCAACTGATCTGGACCTGCACTGCTTGCAATTAAGTATGTGAATTTATAGCAATAATCTGGATCAAGTAATCTAATTGGCTGAAAATTAGAAGTGGGTGTGGAATCTTAATTTAATCAGCAGGACAAGGGTTAAAATCTTCTTTCTTCAAAAGTTTGAAGTTGTCTTTGATTTCGGTTCTTTATTCACTATTTATAAGCATGAGAGTGTATAATTCTAAAATGTGTGAATGCAGAATTCAGCGTTATCAGCATTAACAAGAAACCATTTGTTAGGAAGCTATGAGGTTGGTAATAACTGGAAAACAGGTTGTCGAAATATGGTTTGTAAATCTGGTGGCGGTTTGGCAGCAGCCCCAAAAAGATCTACAGGCAAGGTGTGGTTAAATCGATTTTACGGACAACACATCTTCACTATGTTCACGGCCAATACGCAACAAACAAAACATACACATAAAGAAATAAAGCTAAGTAGGCAGCAACTAAACATGTGTTGGTAGTCAGCCAAAATTTCATAGTCGGCTATCGGGTTTAGAAAAAAAAAAAAAAAAAAAAAAAACAACAGACGGACCATCTACTGACAGTGGACAAGTAGAAAATATATTCATTCTTATTTAAGCCCTCTTCCAGGTAGTTAATCATAATTTCATAAATTTTGAACAAGTGGGACTTTTTGAAAATCTGCATACCTTCCTTATCGATTTTTGCATATTTTGCAGCCATTTTTAGTATGGGACAAATTGCAATTTGGACCTATCTAACTTTTTAGGCATATGTAGTCTCGACAAAAAGGTTTGGATTGAATCATTTACTTCTTCTGAGTAAAGGGCAGCAAAGAAAACGACGTTGTAAAAGTCGAAAGCAGAGTAACGCAGGCACAATCAACGTTGAATCAAAGTTGTTTCAACCTTGTGTGCCCGCTGGGCTATACATTGTTTTCTTTAAGGCTCAACTCATGTGTTCAGGAAAGTCTACACGGACTAATACAGCTATATGTGACAGAAACTGTATTAAGTTTAAAGGCAAGTTTGTAGGAACTTAACACACTTGGTAGATTATCCGACATTTTTACAAGGGAGACAACTTTTTTGACTTCCTGTTTGCTTTCCTGCATACCAGGACCCTTCTGTAAAGAGTCTACTTTAAAAGCCAAAGCATTCTTTGCCAGTTTTGGGGAGCGCCACATTTGATTCAGGTTTATTAACAACAGAGGGTAATTTCCAATGCCGAACAACATATTTTCCCCAAAGAGATTCTTTGCATTTTTATACAAAATAGTAATTGCAAATTACTAAACAGAGCATAACAATGGGAATCATATATTATTTTGCATGTAAAACATATAATTATTACAATGAAGAGTACACATTATTGCATTATCACTGATGATCGCATAACATCAAACCCCACTCCTCTCCCCTCCACCCTACCCCACCCTCATTTCAAAATCTTGCTAAAATTCCCAGGGGATTTCATTAATGCAGATATCGCAAATACTATCAAACTGCTACATATGACCAAACCTTGCTACATACGACAAAAACGCAGCTTCATACAATCAAGTTTATTGCGTTCATCAAATAGCCACCTTTGCAATGTAGCAATCTTCAGAAACAAAACGAAACAATAATGAACCGAAAAAAAGGAACGCAGCACAATTATTGAATCGTAAAAGAAACTAAGACTATAAAATTACTCTATTGTGAAGTGTGTGTACATCAACAATGATGATTGCACATTTAACTTATTTGTTCCAGAATATACGCATCATACATTTCATTTCCAAACTTTTGGGGTTTAGCCACACTGAAGTTTAAATAACAGAAAGGCCTCTGTGGCACTAAATTAGGTATAGTTAAGCTCATATTGCGAACCACTGGGTCGATATCTCTGCTGGTGGATGATTCATTTGTCCCCGAGGATATCATCAGCTCAGTATCAGTTCCTCAGTGCTGATGTTAATACTGCGGTGTTAACGTCAGTACTTTAGTACTGAATTAAGTAACAATTTTTATACCTAAATTTTTGTTATAGTACAAATTCAAAAATTTTCTAAAACTAAGACTGACTTGTCAAAATGACATGTATCTTAGCGGGTTCGGAATCCACTTTTTAGGCTTATTTTGCTTTCTGTATGTCTTGCTGCTTGCCAAGACATGCGCATCATACGTTTCATTTCCAAACTTTTGGGGTTTAGCCACACTGATGAATAACAGAAAGGCCTCTGTGGCACTTAATTAGGTATAGTTAAGCTCATATATATATATATATATATATATATATATATATACATATATATATATAAAAGACTGAAAATGGTGGAATAATCCCCCCTTAAGCAAAAATAATGTATACATAAAATAGAAAAGGAAAAAAAAGAAAAGAAAAGAAATTAATAAATGAAAGAAAGAAAGAAAGAACAGCTGTCTCCCTGGGTGAAAATGGCGAAAATCTAAGCATAACAAGTGTCGCCCTGGGCAGAAATGGCGAAAATCTAAGCAAAACAGGACCTGTGTCTCCCTGGGCAGAAATAGAGAAAATCTAAGCAAAACAGGTGTCTCCCTGGTGGAAATAGAGAAAATCTAAGCAAAACAGGTGTCTCCCTGGTGGAAATTGAGAAAATCTAAGCTAAACAGGTGTTGCCCTGGTAGAAATAGAGAAAATCTAAGCAAAACAGGTGTTGCCCTGGTAGAAATAGAGAAAATCTAAGCAAAACAGGTGTCTCCCTGGTGGAAATAGAGAAAAATCTAAGCAAAACACATGTCTCCCTAGTAGAAATAGAGAAATTCTAATTTGTTTGTGTTGCGGTTTTACGGCCCAGTCAACCCAGTGGGGTCATGTTGAGCGCGGTCAGTTTACCTAACCACACTTTTACTGGGCAGGCTTAGTCCTCTAAGCGGTTAACCAGTATTGTGCACATTCTTTCGCCAGAAACTGACAACTGCCCTTCTTGAATCAGCGGAAGGGAGAGAATGACCGTAGAAAATATTTCATGATCAATCTCCACGAAAGAATGTTGCCGAGCTCGGCGGGGGTTGAACCCGCGACCTCCTGGTCTCCAGTCGGACGGCGCATCCAACTGAGCCACCGAGGCCGGCAGAGAAATTCTAAGCAAAACAGGTGTTGCCCTGGGCGGAAATGGCGAAAATCTAAGCAAAACAGGTGTTTGTGTTGAGGTTTTACGGCCCAGTCAACCCAATGGGGTCATGTCGAGCGCAGTCAGTTTACCTAACCACACTTTACTGGGCAGGCTTAGTCCTCTAAGCGGTTAACCAGTATTGTGCACATTCTTTTGCCAGAAACTGACAACTGCCCTTCTTGAATCAGCGGAAGGGAGAGAATGACCGTAGAAAATATTTCATGATCAATCTCCATGAAAGAATGTTGCCGACCTCCGCGGGAGTTGAACCCGCGACCTCCTGGTCTCCAGTCGGACCGCGCATCCAACTGAGCCACAGAGGCCGGCAAAACAGGTGTCTCCCGGGGCAGAAATAGAGAAAATCAAAGCAAAACAGGTGTCTCCCTTGGCAGAAATGGAAGAAAATCTAAGCATAACAGTTGTCTCCCCGTGCAGAAATGGCGAAAATCTTAGCAAAACAGGTTTCTTCTTGGGCGGAAATAGAGAAAATCTAAGCAAAACAGGTGTTTCCCTGGGCGGAAATAGAGAAAATCCTAGCATAACAGTTGTCTCCCATGGCGGAAATGGCGAAAATCTAAGCAACAAGGTTCTCTATGGGTGGAAATGGAGAAAATCTAAGCATAACAGTTGTCTACCTGGGCGGAAATGGAGATAAGCATAACAGTTATCTTCCTGGATGGAAAAAAAATCTAAGAATAACGGTTGTCTTCCATGGCAGAAATGGAGAAAATCAAAGCAAAACAGATTTCTCCTTGGGCGGAAATGGAGTAAATCTACTAAGTGTATCAGCCCCCTTAAAAGTCATCACGAAAGCATGCCTCTATAATACTGACCCCCTTAAACCCCACTTTTATATAGTAAAAGATGAGTTTACAAGGCTATACATTATTTTTCGTATTCCTGCTCATCAACATAGATTGTGGGTACTTGTAAGAACCACGTCACCGAGGCAGTTCTAATGAGTACCCACAATCTATGTATTGAGCAGAAATATGAAAAATATCACAGTTTTTTGTCTGAAAATTCTCAGTTTTTGGAGGTGAAATTTTCCATATATTTGAAGTGGCATGTTTTCGTAATGGGAGACTAAAATGTTGTACTGTACCTCCGTATTTTGAATGGGCCCTAATGGCACTTTTTATATCCTTCTTACACTTCTCCTCGAAGATGTGCGGAATCTGTGCATCTAATTTGATTTGTATCCGGTCACGCATGTCTGTTCGTATCTCCCTCTTCTTTACCTAAACAAGACAAGGGGTTTCCCAGTAAAATTACGGGGGCATTCCAACTTTACCATGACAAGTCTAAATCGAGGGTTGAGCGCAAGACTAGCGTAAGTCAGATGGTTATTTTTCCCCAAATCTAATCTCCTCACCATGAAGGCGTTATGAAGATTACAACATTTCTTTCTGTAAACAATGAAAATTTAGGTGCCATTGCTCGTATGAGCAATGGCACCTAAATTTGCATTGTTTACAAAGGGGTCCAAGTTGCCCCTAAACAAGGGTTTCAAAAATATGTTTGAGTTACCATAGTCTTGCGCTCAACCCTCGAAATGAAGTCATGACGTTGCGTTTCAGTGGGCACACAAAGTTTAGACAACGTCGCTTCAACACAGATGCGATGTTGTATAAATTTTATGACGTTGCAATGAAGTTGATGCCACATTTTATATTTATATTCTCAGTGCATTAACTCTATCCCTGCTAGTGGCGACTTTGGTCGTCTGCTGATAACCTTTGCAAACAGTTTGGACTCAGATCAGGCTCGACAAAACCTCTGACATGATCTGGATCCAAACTGTTTGACATTCTGGTGGTATTCCTGAAAGATTTTTTTTGAAAAAGTTAATTAAAAAAAATCTACAGATGACAATAAAGCATGCAAAATTACCAAGCATGAAGAGAGTTAACAGAAGAAAACAATTACTATAGTTAACAACATTACGAAAACACGCCTATTCAAATACATGTATATTGAAAATTTCACCACCAAAAACTGAAAGTTTTTCACATAAAAATTCTAATATGTTTCATGTTTCTGTTCAAAAGATGGATTGTGGGTACTCGTTAGAACCGCCTTGATGAGGCAGTTCTAACGAGTATCCGCAATCTATCTTTGAGCAGAAATATGAAAAATAATGTTTACCCCTGTAGACCCCAGTTTTACTATATAAAAGTGGGGTTTAAGGGGGTAACAATTATATAGGCATGTTTTCGTGATGTTAGACGTCAAGTTGTTCATACTTCAATAAATACATTGACTCAGGCAACATCACATAATCATTAAGTGAAGTGAAAATAATCCATGGTTCTCAACTACAATATATTTGGACAATCCTCGAACCATTTTTTTTTCGTCAACTGATGGATGGAAAATAACATAAATATACGAAAGAAAGGCAATTAATTAAACGCTCATTAAAGAATGGACATTATCTCGCGAGGAAAGTTTACATGAAACTTTTGGGGTTTACTTACTTCGCTTGTAACCTGATGTTGTTTATACTTCAATGCACATTAAAAAAATATAATTTCTTAAATAAATGGCTAGGTGCAGTAGCTACATTTAACCCTTAAAGCGTCAATCACAAGAATTGTCATCTGCTTTGTCTTCTGCTGGTTACTTTAAAAGTCATTGCTGCAAGCAGTGTGGACCCAGATCAGAGTCTGATCTGGGTCCACACTGTTTGCCTATATGCAAAAAGTATGTTTGAAAAGTTTGCAAGAAGATGCAGCAGACGACATAAACAGACGACATTTTCAGATGCAGGTTTTCTTGGCATTTTAACTTAATGGTTAAAAATAACTGTTTACTATACTTGTTTCTGTATTATTATACATGTACTTATCAATTATTTCCAAGCAACTGAATAACGTCATTGTTTGCTATTGACATCATAAGCAATATGCTTACACCACTTTCAAAACCCCCATGGGGGAGCGGGGGAGGGGGGAGAACTTACTTCATTTCAAACCGTGAAAAAGACTATATTTTGAGAAAATGGACAGTTCAAACCCGTTTGTCGTTTTATTGTTGTTTGTGTTTAGGTTTTACGGCCCAGTTGACACAATGGGGTTATGTCGAGTGCGGTCAGTTTACCTAACTACACTTTTACTTTACTGGGCAGGCTTAATCCTCAGTGATTAACCTGTATTGTGCACGTTCTTTCGCCAGAAACTGACAACTTGAATCAGCAGAAGGGAGAGGCTGACCGTAGAAAATATTTCATGATCAATCTCCACGAAAAAATGATGCCGATCCGGCAGGGGTCGAGCCCGCAACCACCAGATCACCAGTCGAACGCACATCCGAACCACCGAAGCCGGCATTTTTATTATTATTTTCGATGTTTAGATGAAAATAAGAATAAGCTCAGCATATGCAACAAGAATGATAGTACTTATATTTGCAGACTGGATGAACTACGGTATTATCATCAGTGACAACACTCAAGCAGAATATGTTGATAACCTTACAAGAAATTGTACATGAGTGTTCTCAAAAATGATAATGCACTCATGCATCAAGTTTGCCAATATAAATGCCTTGTTTCTTGCGACGTACGCTGAGTCTATCCTGGTATTTATCAGAAAAAACAAAATAGCAAACAAGCGAAACTAACCGCTTATACGGGCCCTTTTCGCAACAATCTGCTGTCTTTTTCACTGCTATATACAACGTAGGTTATAGCCCTTGCAATAGTTTAGGGTTTTCATTGTCACTAGGTAAGTTTTAACCCTTCTCTTGCTGAACATGACACACCCTGTCTTAGCAGACAGTGTAGATCCAGATCAGTTGGCTTCTGAAGAAGCCAACTGATCTGGATCTGCACTGTGTGTCATTAAATATGTGAATTTCGTTCAAAAACCCGGATCAGGTAATCTGATTGGCTGGAAATTAGAAGTGGGCATGGCATCTTAATTTATTGAGCATGAGAAGGGTTCTCTTCTGTTTATAAATGGTAAATTTGTTATTGAGATCCGCACAGTGCTTGCACAAGGAACTCAATAGCTTCTCCACAAAACAGGAGAATTAGACTATAGTCCAGCGCATGCTGAAACAACGTAAATTTAACGTTGATTCAATGTCTTCGCTGGTACACAACATTGAAACAACTTCATTTCAATGTCTGACGTTGAATTGACGTTGTTTCAATATTGTGTGCCCGCTGGGTAGGTCAACTCCAATGAAACTTGAATATGATATACTTTAGGAGCCGGGGCACAGCATTTCCTACATGATTGCATGTGCACCCAGCAAGGACTCAGATCAGCCTGCACAGCCACATAGTCTAATCAGTCTTTGCAGGACAGTGTGTGTGTAGCAAATGATCAACAGCATCTTTAAAAGGACAGCAAAGACTGATCAGATTGGGTGCACATGGAATCTTGCAGGAAATGCTGTGCCCCAGCTTGTATATAATTTCCTGCGCACACGAGCCCCTAAACCCTAGGCCCACCACTGCATGCACCCTACCACCACAGGCTAACTCCAACAAAGCAAAGTTATCATTTTCTACTTTTGTGAAAATCAATGCCTGGTCTGGTTTTTGGAATCATTGCAACTGATTGTTGCCACTGGGATAATTGCGTGGGGGCCTAGGGTGTCGCAATTAAGAGCAGAGATTCGAAACGGGTTTAAAAGACACGGGGTCGGCCTTCTTTAAACTAAAATGGCTTAGAATACGGGATACACCTCCCTCCTTAAAATTAAAACAGCTTAGCTGACTTAGATGTCCACAAACTCAAACTTATACAAACGAATGGACGGACAATCGCAAAGGGGGACAAACGAACAAACAAACATCATGGGGATGACCAGGTCCCATAGTCCGCAAATGGGATTGACAAGAATCAAACTCAGATCTACAGTCGACTCTTGATAACTAAAACTCCAGGGAACAATGTTTTCTGGTTTCAGATAACAGTAGTTTAAGACGAGTTGAAATGTAACGAGCTCGTTAAGCTAATGACACTTTGAACAACTGGGCCCTGCCCAGTTGTTCAAAGTGTCATTAGCTTAACGAGCTCGTTAGTGGGCAAAACGTTAACTGTTCTAGTAAGTACAGTATCAAATTCACAGGTATTTTTGCTGAAAAAGTGTGAGTAGCTTAATGCAAAAGCTACTCACATTTTTTCAGCTAAAAATATTAGCATATATGCCATATTTAATGATCAAAGTTTTAACAATAAGTTAACTAACAACATCGTTAGTTTTGAACAACTGGGCCCAGATAGCAAACTAAACAAATGTTGTCATTTATTTAGTTTGACTTCAGCAGTAGGTTGCGTTACCAGTGTTTGAGATATAGAGAGTCAAATGTTATTGTTGATTGGTGATGGGTTTTTTTTCCCAAATAAACTCAAAAAAGTATAGGAAAATCAAAGCAAGATTACCTCAAACTCTTTAAAAATGTCAAGATATTCACCAACACACCTCTTTTTGAAATCATTTATGACGTCATCTGTACAAAGCTCCCTGAGCAAATCTTCGAAACACTGTAAGAGATAAATGAGCCGTGTCAAGAGAAAAAGTGCCTTCAAACATGCACAAAATATGCAAGAAAAAGATCATCCTGCACATGTGCAAAGAATCATCTGGGCCTTTGCCGAGGCACGCATGTTCTCACCTACTTTCGACATCACTCGGAATGATGTTTTTTGCTTGGAATTTTATTTTAAATGATTGTTTTTGTTCTGACTGACTATATCTTATCAGAAACAACTTGTCTTTTCTGTTTCTGTGTTTTGTTCACAAACATTTGCCCTAAAATTAAATTTATGTCCAAAAATTGGTCTGACCTATGCAATGTCTATAAAGTGATGTTTTGGAATTTTTGTCTCAGAAAATATTTTTTATTTTCCTTTGCTGAATTTAAATCATTGATGTTTCACAACAATATTGAGAAAATTTCAGAAAATTTGAACAAGCAGAACTTGTTGAAATTCTGCCTCCAAGTAAGATACCCTAAAGATTTCTGTGTAATTCTCATTCAGTTTTACTATGGAAAAAGTGAAAATATTTGATGTTTAAAAAAAAACGACTAGAATAAAACATTTTTGTGCAAAGGCAGTTACGACAAATAGTTTTGCATTAAATTATGACAAAAGTTTGCCGATTTACTTCTTCTTTGAAAAGCGCCAAGCAAATAACAACTTTCTGAAAGATGACGAAAGCCCAGTAGTCAAAGTGCCTCCCCAGGCATAAATGTGCTCACCTGGTCTATGTAACTGCCTCTCATGGCCTGACCTGCCTACTCAGGCATCCATGTGTTCACCTGGTCTACGTAACTGCCTCCCATGGCCTGGTCTGCCTACTCAGGCATCCATGTGCTCACCTGGTCTACGTTCGTGCCTCCCCAGGCCTGCCCTTAGAAAGTGCCTCCCCCAGGAACGCATGTGCAAACCTGGTCTATGTACGTGCCTCCCCAGGCCTGGTCTAAGTAAGTGATCTCCTGGTTTATGTAAGTGTCACCCCATGCCTTGTCTAAGTAAGTCGCCTTTCCGAGCATGCATATGCTCACCTGGTCTATGTACGTGCTGTCCCAAGTGAGAGTCTCCCCAGGCACGCACATGTGCTCACCTGGACTAAGTAAACGCAAACCAAGGCCTGGTCTTAGTAAATCGCCTCCCTAGGCACGCATGTGTTCACCTGGTCTACTAACGTTCCTCCCCAGGCACGCATGTGCTCACCTAGTCTACATAAGTGCCTCCCCATGCACGCATGCGCTCACCTGGTCTAAGTAAGTGCCTCGCCAGGCTGGGTCTAAGTAAGTCGCCTCCCCAGGCTTGGTCTAAGTCAGTCGCCTCCCCATGCATGCTGGTGTTCACCTGGTCAACGTAAGTGCCTCCCCAGGCTGGGTCTAAGTAAGTCGCCTCCCCAGGTTGGTCTTAGTAAGTCGCCTCCCCATGCATGCACATGTTCACCTGGTCAACGTAAGTGCCTCCCCAGGCCTGGTCTAAGTAAGTGCCTCTCCGGGCATGCTAACCGCCTCCCCAGGTTGGTCAACGCATGCGCTCACCTGGTCTAAGTAAGTGCCTCGCCAGGCTGGGTCTAAGTAAGTCGCCTCCCCAGGCTTGGTCTAAGTAAGTCGTCTCCCCATGCATTCTGGTGTTCACCTGGTCAACGTAAGTGCCTCCCCAGGCTGGGTCTAAGTAAGTCGCTTCCCCAGGTTGGTCTAAGTAAGTCGCCTCCCCATGCATGCACATGTTCACCTGGTCTACGTAAGTGCCTCCCCAGGCCTGGTCCAATTTAGTGTCTCCAAAGTGCTCACTAGTCTAAGTAAGTCACCTTTTCAGGCACACATGTGCTCACCTGGTCTAAGTAAGTGCCTCCCCAGGCCTGGTCTAAGTAAGTTGTCTCCCCAGGCTTTGTTTAAGCGCTCCCAAAGTATGCGTATACTCACCTGGTCTACGTTAGTGCCTCCCCAGGCCCAGTCTACACAAGGACCTTCCAAGGCCTGGTCTGAGTAAGTCCCCTTCCCAAGCCTGGTCTAAGTAAGTGCATCCCCAGTTACGCATGTACTCACCTTGTCTACGTAAGTGCCTCCCCAGGCGCCACCATTAGCATGGTACAGCTCTTTCAAGTGTCCGTCCGACTGCACCTCATGTACCGTTATGTCTATTGTACCACCTGCAAAAGAGTAAACAAACATTTCCACGTGCAATCAGCAGTAAGATTCATTATGCTTGTGCAACTAGTGAAGGCCCAGACAAACAGAGAAGGCCCTGATCAGACTGCACATTTGCGCAGTCTGATCAAGGCCTTCTCTGTTCATCTTCCCTTTTATTTGACTGACAAGCTAAGACCAGATCAGGCTGCGTAAATGCAACGAAGGCCCTGATCAGACTGTGCAAAGGCCCAGGAGGCTGATTTGGGCCTTTAATGCTCGAATATGGCATATAGACATTTTTTGCATCTTTTAAGGGGAACTGAAACACATTGGAGGCAGGCAACTCTGTCAACAGTGTTGGCCTCTTTCTGAGAAAAGGGTCTACTCTAAATGGAAAGAATTTGCTCACAATGTGAGCATTTTTTTTTTCTTTTTTCTTTTTCTTTTAGACTGGACCGATTGGTATGAAGGAAAGTAAGCAGGATATTATAAATCTTGTCTCTCTTGTAAAATATGGCAAATAATTGTTTACCCTTATATGCTCGAAATGTTGAAAATATTACTCGTTTCAGAATGGAATCTAGGATTACTTTATAGGGGAGGGGGGTCAAAACGATTTGATCCAAATACCGTACTTACGGAAAGAGAGTTTTGAGAGGTTATGTGTTAAATCCTCCCTGACCCTCTATACATCATATTATGGGGAGATTAAAAAAATTATCGTACTTACCCTAAGTAATTAGACAGGAAGCCTGATCTTACAGTGTAGATCCAGATCAGATGCCACACTGGATTTACACTGTTTGTCATTCGTTTATACCGTAATTTTAGACACATTTAAAGGTAGTAAAATGGACTTTTGGACATAAGACGTACAACTCTTTAGGGTAATTACAATGTCATTTTTTTTTGTTTGTTTGTTTTTTTTTTGTTTTTTTTTGTATTTTTTTTTTTTTTTTTTGTTTTTCTTTTTAATGCTTTAAGGGCTTTAACGCTTTGAACCCAGGGTAAACATTTCAGCAGACGACATTTTGATTCTTTTTTCTGCTTTTTCCAGGAAATAGGCTTTGACATTTCATGCAAATTGTCTCCAATTTGCATGAAATGTCAAAGCCTATTTTCATGGAAAAATAAGAACATTATAATCAATTTGTGATCTGCTGAATTTGTCTAGAGGGTGGTAAAGGTTAAGGGGTAATTTCCCAGGTACAAATGATTATACATGTTGCAACACAGCATTACTACAATAACGTGACCCTTTCCTCTGTATCAGGTCTTGTTGCCATATCACGAAAACATACCTATAGAATTTTGACCCCCTTAAACCCCACTTTCATATAGTAAAACTGGGGTTTACAGGGGTATACATTATTTTTCTTATTCTGCTCAAAAACATAGAGTGTGGGTACTCGTTAGAGCCACCTCGCTGAGGCAGTTCTAACGAGTACATACAATCTATGTTTTGAGCAGAAACATGTAAATTATCAGAATTTTTATCTGAAAGCTTCCATTTTTGTTTGGGAAATTTTCAATACATTTGAATAGGCGTGTTATCGTAATGAGATCTCTATATCTCACTCAAAGCAAGTGTCCATTGTGATCTTGTGATCTGGTAACATCCACTTTTGTGATACAGAGCGTCAGATCACATGTCACAAGGGTACGTTCAGTAGTGCAAAGTGATAGTGAACGTTTTGCCCTGGATCTCTGTACCTAGTGACAAGCGCCAACAAGAGGACGGGTCGAGGGCAAAACCACTCGCGGGTAACTTGCACTTCTGAAAGTAGCCCAGACATCTCCAGACTAAACTGTGAACCTGCAATGGCAGATCAATCTATAGACTGGCTCCTGTCTAACTCATATCTGAATCAGCATAAAAGGGATTTATATTTAACAAAAGTCATATCATTTGGAATGTTTTTCTCTCTGATTTGGCTGGTCAGTTATGAGTTTCTGACAGGTAGAGAGATAATGTGTGTAGAAAAATAGTCCAGGGGGAGTGTTTTACTTTTGTTAGATTAGAAATCTAAAAACACATAGCTGTGGGGTCAGGGTAGCCTATCTAGTGTGTTCATTGTTCTTTTATACATTTATCCACAGACAGTTGGGGTCAGCAGAGTGTATCTGGTTTGAAATTGAAAGAGGCATCACGAAAACATTCCTATATAATGTTGACCCCATTAAACCCCATTTTATATAGTAAAACTAGGGTTTACAGGGGTATATATTATTTTTCTTATTTCTACTCAAAAACATGGATTGTGGGTACTCATTAGAACACCTAACTGAGGCAGTTCTAACGAGTACCCACAATCTATATTTTGAGCAGAAATATGTAATATATCAGTTTTTTTTTATTTGAAAATATTTAGTTTCTGGAGGCAAAATTTCTATATATTTGGATAGGCGTGGTTTCGTAGTGATTAACAACATGCAAAAGATCATATTCGGACCATATGCGTTCTACTGATCCAAAGTGTCTGTGTATTTACCCTAAATATTCAGACATTATAGTCATTATCATACTTGTCCAAAAATTAACAATTTGCATGCTGTGTAAAAATTCAGCAGACGACATTTTGAAATATTCATTTATTTATTTTTATTTTTTTTTATTTTTAGAAAATAAATTTTGTTATATTTCATGCAAACTGTCTCTTAAGGAGATAATTTGCATGAAATGTCAGAGCCTATTTTCTGGGGGGAAAAATAAGAGAAGTACCATTAGCTGCTGTATTTGCTTACAGAAGCGTCTGATCTTGGTCTGCACTGTTTGGTCAGGTCTATAGTCTGATTATTTAGCATAACTACAGCAAGCTGAAACTGGAGGCCCAAGTGGGCCATATATCGCTCACCTGGATTAGGCTGATCATGATATATTACATTGTGCCATGGTGGCCATCTTTGCTATCAAATCAGATTACCTTTAGCAATTCAGAATCTGATGTTGTTTGAAGAGTTTCAAGATTGCCACCATGGCTGCCATCTTGGACAGTGGAACTGAACGATTCAGCAATTCTGAATCTCCATGCCACCCCAATGCCTCCGATCAATTTCGGCTAAACCTGACTTACTGTTTGGGAGAAGATGTGGTTTGAACCGCCAACTTGGACATTGGAACAGGATTATAGCAATTCTGAAATTCCATAACACTCCAATGCCTCCTATCCTGTTTAAGCTCAATCAGACTTACCGTTTGGTAGCAGATGTGATTTGAAGATTTTCAAGATGGCTGCCATGGTGGCCACCATCTTGACTATCAGACTGGAACCATTTTAGCAATTCTAAATCTCCACGCTGCCCCAATGCCTTCCACCAAGTTTCCACTCCATCTGACACTGTTCGGGAGCAGATAACAATTGAAGACTTTCAAGACGGCCAAAGGAGATGTTGTTTGAAGATTTTCAAGATGGCTGACATGGCGGCCATCTTGGATATCTGAACGGAATGATTTTATCAATTCTAAATCTCCATGTGGCCCTAATGCCTTACATCAAGTTTGGGCTCGATCTGATTTAGAGTTCGGGAGCCGATGTGGTTTCAAGATTTTCAAGATGGCTGCCCAGAAAGCCATCTTGGATAGCCAAATGGAACAATTTAAGCAATTCTGAATGTGTATGTCGCTCCAATGCTTCCCATCAAGTTTCGGCTCAATCCAACTACCGGTTTGGTGTCCTTTGAAGAATTTCAAGATGGCCTCCATGGCGGCCATCTTGCATATCGGAACGGCGCATCCAACTGAGCCACCGAGGCCAGCTAGCGACCATCTTGGATATCCGAATGGAACGATCTTACCAATTCTGAATCTCTGCGCCATGGCGGCCATCTGGGATATCAGAACGGAACAATTTTAGCAATTCTGAATCACTATGTCGTTCCAATGCCTCAAACCAAGTTTCGGCTCAATCTGACATGGTTTGAGAGATGTCGTTTGAAGAATTTCAACATGGCTGCCATGGTGGCCATCCTGGATATCGGAACAGAACGATTTTAGCAATTCTGAATCTCTGTGTCACTGCGATGCCTCCCATCAAGTTTTGGCTCAATCCGACTTATGGTTTGGGAGGAGATGTCGTTTGAAGAATTTCAATATGGCTGCCATGGCGACCATCTTGGATATTGGAATGGAACGATTTTAGCAATTCTGAATCTCTATGTCACTGTGATGCCTCCCATGGATCAAGTTTCAGTTCAATCGGACTTATGGTTTGGGAGGAGATGTCGTTTAAAGAGTTTCATGGTTTCAGCTCAATCCAACTTATGGTTCTGAAGGAACGTCGAAAATGTGAAAAGCCAACGACGGACGACGGACAACAGGCCATGGCATAAGCTGACCTGGAGCAAAGCTCCAGATGAGCTTATAAAATGTACAGAAACACATTATCTGGCGTTGAGGGTCATTCAAAAATTAACTTTTATTACCTCCCGCATCCAAAACGACATAACGAGATCCCACTGCAAAGGGAGAGAACTTTGCAGTCATCCCCTGAAAGTTGGCCAGTGGGATATGCTTGCAGTAAATCGATGCTGCTTCCGGTTCTAAGGCAATAAGAAGACGATTATCTGGGATCTGGGCCTGAAAGAAATATAAAGAATATTTCAGTAATATTTTCAACATAATTTATTTCACGGTCCATAACGCTGTACTAATCCATTTTTCTACCTGTAGATGCGTATAAAAATTGTTGGATATGTAGACCCTGATCTTGATCTACATTATACGGTCAGGCCTGTCTGTCAAAATTTTGTTTGTGTTGAGGTTTTACGGCCCAGTCAACCCAATGGGGTCATGTCGAGGGTGGTCAGTTCACCTTACCACACTTTTACTGGGCAGGCTTAGTCCCTCGATACAAAATTGGTAAACATAGGTAGGTGTAGAATAATTCTATCATGAAATATTATCACTGTATTAGCAAAATATCCGGCCCTACTATTCCGTGTAGTACTTTGTTCTCAGTAAGAAGTCACTGTTGAAATTTTCGGGCTTGAACAAAACTTGGTTTTAACTATTGATCAACAACTGAAATTTCTCAATTTTCTGTCAACCCGGAAATTTTGGCCATTTTTTTTTTTTTCATTTTCCATTACTGAGACCCCTGAGGCACAAGTCTTGGTGAAAACAAATACAAAGTATTATAAAGAAGCCGATAATACTGGCATAGAAAATTGTGCAGCGAATAATGACAAAAGTTCTGTCCGAGCTAGTTCCATCTACAAAGGGCTAGTTCTTTCAACAAAGTGCTAGTTCCACTGAAACTTTACTGATGACTGTAATAGATCATAGGGGGAATCAGCCTAGCTGTGCACTGTCTTTAGCAATAACATCGTAGCTTAACCCATTGTAATCTGGAGACTTGGCAAACAGTGCAGACCCAGATCAGATGCTGCATTCTCAGGGTCTCCACATTTTGCAAATAGTTCCTCAAGGAATTTCTAAATCCCATAGCCGGACATACCTAAACTTGAAATTAGATCCATCCAATATATAGTGGGGGGAGTCTATTCAGTCCACAATGGGTTCAAACCGATAGACTTCATTTTGGTGGAGTAAACAAGTAACATTCTTTACAAAGAACCTTTCTTTTATCACAGATCCAGATAATCCGATATTTTTCATCCACGAAACATTGTGTTTTCGCTGGGTTAACAAGACACACTACCTTTTTGGATGCTTCTTTCATGAAAAGTTTGGCTCCTTCATTCCATATTGCAGGAACTGTCAAAACATATCGTATATCTTCTTTCCTAGTTTCGGGGATGCTCTGTTTCACACGGTCAAACAAGTGATCACTTAAGAATTTAATACAGGCTCCAAATACATCCACAGCATTCATTGGTTTATCAGTCGCATCCTTTATTGTCATTGTTTTTTTCACCGCCTGAAAAAAATAATTGAGCAGCAAGGTCATTTTTTTTATTTATTTTTTTTTATTTTTTGATCTGGGTTTTACGGCACCTGCATAATCGCCCGAATATTTGGAATAGATATATTTTTTTTATTTAACCCTCTCTCTCTTTCTCCATACAAACAGAAAAACGGTTTTATATATATAAAAAAAATTGATAAAAAAAGATAATGACCCATATATATATATCCATACAAACTGAAAAAACGTATTACTCTCTTTCCCTCTCTCTCTCTCTCTTTTCATACAAAATAGAAAATCATATAAGTTACTAAATACGCACTACATTGTCGAATAGTTCCATCTTGAATCGGCGAAAATAATACCACTTTCTGTGTTCACCATTTTCTTCCGCGGAGAGTTCACCGTAAGCATCTTCTGCGTCATAACCAAAACTGTCGAACTCTTTGTTTGGTTTGAACAGCACACAAGTAGACGTTTTAAGGGACATCAAACTACGTGCACCTGGCCATGCAAAGGTGGCAACCTAAATTGATAAAAAAAAAAGATAATGATCCACAGCATCAGCAAATGGTTGACCCATCCAACATATACGGACAGTGACAACTCTGATCAGCTGTCGCAGTCCACTTATACAAGCTTTGGATCCTTGATTATTCAAAAAGCATCCAGTCTGGCCCCGAGGTTATGAAGCTTTTTTCATGCTCAACTCAGCTGAACATAAAATGTGTCCTGCTAATAAATCTCAAATTACTAATAATTGCAAATTCTTTCTCGCTAGACATAGCTGAGCATGAAATTTTCTCTGATAATAAATATGAAAATGCCAACTATTGCTGAGCATGAAATTTTCTCTGATAATAAATATGAAAATGCCAACTATTGTTGGCATTTTCATATTTATTAGCAGAGAAAATTTCATGCTCAGCTGAGTTGAGCATGAAAAAAAGTTTTATAACCTCGGGCCCAGGACTCTGATCAGACTGTGCTGTTGCACAAGGTGATTTGAGTATTCCTTGGGTACACATGTCCGAGGGTTCATTTTCCTGTTTCGGCTAAAACTATGACTGCAGCTAGAAAACAGTCCAGACTGCGCAGTCATTCTGGTTTCCTGGTAATCTAGCCTGGATTCATCACCCTGTACTTTACTTTATGGGGTATAAATATATTATTCTGGTTGTTCAGGATAATTGAATATCACTTAACCAGGCGACAGCAATGTAGTATCTTGCATTATTGTCCACTGGGGCGGATTCAGATGGGGTTCGGTAGAAACCCCCTTTGACTCAGAATTTCATTTTCATGGGAAATTTTGGATAAACCTGATAAATTTTGAATACGTGTTTACCCTAAATATTCACACCCTAGCTCTTTACCTTGTACTTCTCTTGAACAAGTCCATTTTACTGCCGGTGAGTGTGTGTAAAATTGCGGAATGACATGCAAACAGTGTAGACCTTGACCAGATGCTGCATTCCGTGGGATCTGATCAGCGTCTAATCTGTTTGCTAAGGTCTGTCTGTCAGAATACATAAAATACTGTAATTTTATTAAATTCAACCCCCTCAGAAATCATCCTGGATCTGTCCTTGACTGTTCATAGTCTCAGTAGAACCGAATCTGCTATTTTCGCTGAAACTATTATTATCATCATCATCATCATCATAATCATTATTACTATTATTATTTACTTTTTCTTTGTTTTGCTTTCTAACAATCTATCTTTTCTTTAGATTTTTTATTTTTGTTAAGCTAGTGTTAACCCTTAAAGCGCCAAGAAAATCTGCATCTGAAAATGTCGTCTGCTTATGTCGTCTGCTGCATCTTCTTGCAAACTTTTCAAACTTACATTTTGCATATAGGCAAACAGTGTGGACCCAGATCAGACTGGAGCAGTCTGATCTGGGTCCACACTGTTTGCAAAAATGACTTTTAAAATCACAAGCAGATGACAAAGCAGACGACAATAGTTGTGATTGGCAGTTTATGGGTTAAGTTCTGCTTGGTGGCCCTAAAATATCTCTCTGTACTTCACTTTACTTACTTAAGTTTATATTTTCTTGTACTTTGGGATCACTAAGCTCATTTGGGTTAAGTTGAAAATAGACTATTGCTCAACTATGGGATGGCAGGCATTAGTTTTGCACCTTACATAACTGTTCATAAATAGACTCAGTAGAACCGAGTCTGATATTTTCGCTTTTTTGATGTGTGAGTGGGGTGGGGTTGGGGCAGTGGAGGTGCTTCTTAGTTATCCATCTTTTCAGAATTTATTTGTGTTAACTACTCTTGCGTTAAGTGCTGTGTAGCGGCCCCGAAAATGTCTACCCTTACTTCACTGTAATGCAGTTGTTGTTAACTCATGTCCTGCTGAGCTCTGATATGCCCTGCCTTTGCAAACTGTGTAGACCCAAATCAGTTGGCATCTGAAGTAGACAACTGGTCTGGATCTTCACTGTTAATCATTTAGTATGTTAATTTGTATCAACAACCTAGATCAAGCAATCTGACTGGCTGACAATTATATCAGGGTGTGGCATCATAATTTATTCAGCATGGCAAGGGTTAAGACAGATTTTTAACCCTACCAGACACCCGAGCCACATGGAGGCAGCAGCGAAAGTATTATAAGCATGCGTTTGTGCAGCCTTGCTTTCATGGATCATCCATGCATACACATATACACATCGAGGGTTGAGCGCAAGACTATAGTAACTCAAACATATTTTTGAAACCCTTGTTTAGGGGCAACTTGGACCCTTTTGTAAACAATGCAAATTTAGGTGCCATTGCTCATACGAGCAATGGCACCTAAATTTTCATTGTTTACAGAAAGAAATGTTGTAATCTTCATAATGCCTTCATGGTGAGGAGATTAGGTTTGGGGAATAACAACCATCTGACTTACGCCAGTCTTGCGCTCAATCCTTGAGTCATGTACTTAGTGCCACTGTCCATTACCAAATGCCTCCATGTTCACTTTATACTGTACCCAGGGCTCATTGAGTAAAGAGCTAGGTGTACTAAATGGTCTGAAACTTTTCCTGACCCGAGCGGAGGCAATGTTGCATGTTACATTAGTGTTCATGAACAAACTCAGAAAATCTGGCTAGTCATTTCCGTTTATGTGATCTCTTTTTAGAACAGATTTATCTTCACAACAGTTAATGTTGAGTGCTGTGTGAGTGACTTAAACCGTCTCGCCATACTTCATTTTAGTGTACTTTACATTTTCTGGTGGTTTGGATCACTGTGCTCTCATTACGAAAACACGCCTATTCAAATATATAGAAAATTTCATCTCCAAAAACTGAACATTTTCAGATAAAAAACTCTGATATTTTTTTCATATTTCTGCTAAAAACACAGATTGTGGGTATTTGTTAGAACTGCAACAGCGAGGCAGTCCTAATGAGTACCCACAATCTAGGTCTTGTGCAAAAGTAAGAAAAATAATGTATACCCCTGTAAACACTAGTTTTACTATATAAAAGTGGGGTTTAAGGGGCTCAAATTATATAGGCATGTTTTCCTGATGCTTCAATTTACTTGAAACCAGAATATGCTCAACCATGGGCTAGGAGGTGTTGAGTTGTGTTGCATGGTACGTTACTGTTCATAAACCGACTCGTTATATACTAATATTAGTGTTGGTGCTGCTACGCTACTACTTCTATTATTATTATTATTATTATTATATCAAAATGCACACCTTAAGGTTTAAGTAGATTTTGTAAAACGAAGAAGTTGATGGTGTGTCCTAGTTATGTTAAATTTCTCCTTAACCCTTGTCATGCTGAATAAATTAGGTTGCCATGCCCACTTCTAAATTTTAGCCAATCAGATTACTTTATCCCAATTGTTGCTACAAATCCACATACTTAATGGCAAACAGTGCAGATCCAGATCAGTTGGCTTCTTCAGGCAGGGTATATCCGGGTTCAACAGGACAAGGGTTAAAAACATATGGCATAGGTACTTATTAGAAGTGACGCTTCTATTGAGCACCTGTCACATGTTTTTATATGGAGAATAGGCAAAGTATCTGATGATGAGCCTGGGATAGTTTTAATTTCTCTATAAAAACATACGCTTTGGGTACACATTAAAAACCGCATCGTCGAGGTTTTTAATGTGTACCCATTACATATGTTTTAAGGAGAACTGGTGAACATTACTGCAGAAATATCACCAAATACTCTTTCATAAATGTGCTATGTTTAACAACCTCAGATCACCAAAAATAAAAATAATAGATGTGGTAAGACGGCATAGCTCTCTTAAATCGTGCTTTGACTTTAAAAACTTAAACAAAAAACTTTAACATTTTTTCTAAACCCATAACCTTGACTTTAAGGTTACTCAAGTTGGTCGGGATCCCAGTGGGCACATGACATTTGTACAACATTGGCTCAATGTCAATGCAACATCATGACATTGCATCGAGGCTGAGGCGATGTTGTATTAAGGTCAGGTGCCTACTGGGATGGTACAATATAGAACTTCAGATAAGTATCTTACATTACAGCAAGTACGAACTACAATGTACTTCCATCTAGAGGTTCTGTAGATATAGCCTTTTAAAAACTTTACTCATCGCAAAATTATGGTGACTGCTATATAGCTTTTCCTGGGCCCAGTTGTTCAAAGCTAACGACGCCGCTAGTTAACGATTCGTTAAAATTTACATCGAGTGATATGCAAATATGCTGAAATTTTTTGCTGAAAAAATGTGAGTAGCTTTTGCAGTGCAAAAGCTACTCACATTTTTTCAGAAAAAATATCAGAATATTGTGTATTGAATCTGCTAAAACAGTTAACAAAATGACCCTTAACGAGCTCGTTAACGACGCTTTGAACAACTGGGCCCAGTACTTTTGTACAGGCGAGCTGAAAACTAAACAAGTGTGGTAGACTACAATACAAACCTGTGTGGGATCCTTTTCCGAGCTGAAAACTAAACAAGTGTGGTAGACTACAATACAAACCTGTGTGGGATCCTTTTCATAATCATGTTTAAAAGAGAAGGCGTATCCTGAAAAGGTGGTGCCAAAATCAATTGCTGCCACAATAAATGGTCCCAGAGAAGAGCCATCTTTCCCTCCATCAACCTGGCCACCAGACATGCTGCCCTGGAACTGAGAAAATGCTTGTTAGTCCGGCTGAACGGGGAACTAACACATGGGTGCCTCATACTGTTATAGGCCTAGGCTGATCAAGATCTTTGCTTTTCTTTTTTAGACTAGTATAGGTTGCCTGACAGAGAATCTGTAACCTCTTTATTTATTTATGGATTTTTTTTTTTTTTTGTTATAAATTTATTGTATTTTTGTTCTATTGTTGTTGTTGTTGTTGCTGCTGCTGCTGTTGTTTTGGTTGTTGTTATTGGTGGGAGGAATTAAAAGGCTGATCATAAAACGCGACCAGCTATAGCTATATCGCAGATCTACAAAATCAGGAGACCAAAAATTTCGGACAAAATTTATCCAACTTTGGAATCAGGACAAAGTAAATATAAACTTCATATCTGGTTTACCTACGTCTCCTAGGACTCACTGATGAAGAGTCCACATGTGACACAAAAAAAATGTTTTCCTTCCTAAAGAGTTCAAAGCAGGACCAGCTTGGCATTCCCCCTCTCAAACAGAATGATACTATGGTCACTGACACCAAAGAAAACTCTGTCATACACATTTGCCCAATTCCAATCTCTCTTTATGACCAAAGCATCCCTCTGCCTAGCCCAACTCTGCACCATGAAAATCCAGGAGATGGCTGATAGCGGTGAAATTGACCCAAACCCTATCCAAGATGGAACGCTTAACTCGACCCCAGTAATGGAAGACTTTGAGATCTTAGTGGCAGGGATCTTAAAACTGCTCAAACCCAATAAAGCTGCCGGCCCTGACAAGCTCAACCCACTCCTCCTCTAGTCTAGGAGCTTAGAGATGAGATTGCTTCCATTTTGCAGGTAATTTTAAGCATTCCGTATTGACAGGCAAGCTCCCAGCAGACTGGTGCAGAGTCCAGGTTGCCCCAATTTTCAAAAAAGGGGACAAGACTTTGGCCGCAAACTATCAACCTATCTCCCTCACTTGTATCCTTTGCAAGATTCTTGAACACATAATGGCTTCACAAGTGCTAAAGCACATGGATAAGTATGTCCTCTTGTATGATCTAGAACATGGTTTCAGAGAAAAGAGGTCATGCGAAACTCAGCTTACCTTATTAGTCGAGGATCTTGCAAGGAATGCTAGTGCTGTGAAACACTGACCAAGTGCTGTTGGACTTCTCCATTACGAAAACACGCCTATTCATATATATTGAAAATTTCACCACCAAAAACTGAAAGTTTTGAGGTAAAACTTCTGATATTTTTTCAAATTTCTGCTCAAAACATAGATTGTGGGTACTCGTTAGAACTGCCTTGGTGAGGCGGTTCTAACGAGTACCCACAATCTATGTTTTTGAGCAGAAATAAGAAATATAATGTATACCCCAGTAAACCCCAGTTTTACTATATAAAAGTGGGGTTTAAGGGGGTCAAAACTATATAGGCGTGTTTTTGTGATGAAAAGCCTTTGACAAGGTAAATCACTCCAGGCTCCTCTGGATTAATTGATTGAATCAATGATTGTGTTGGGGTTTAACGACACGTCAACCCTTGTTCATTTTGTGTTTTCTCCCAGAGAAAGGGAGAAAAGAGATAGAAGAGATAGTAGAGGAGAGGAACAGGTAAGAAAGAGGAACAGGAATGAAAGTGAAGAAACAGAAAAAATAAGAATATCCCCCTCTACCCTTACCTGCTACAAGGACAGCAGGCCTTGCCAGACTGTAAGCCAATATCAGTTGGACATCCCGGTGAAGAAAGATACACGACACCTCCACTGCTCCGCACCACCTGACCACCCCCAGGGCACCGCTGGAAGCTCCATCAGAACGGGGTCAGAGGAAATTCATTATGCTGGATCCATGCCTTTCTGGGTAACCGGTCGCAGACTGAAGTCCTTGATGGTGAGGAATCAGTCTATCCTAGTGACAGCAGGCATCCCCCAGAGCTCTGCCTTGGGACCGATTTTGATCCTCATATACATCAATGACCTGCCAGAGGAACTGACCTCAAAAGTACGTCTGTTCACAGATGATACTGCTGTGTACCTGACAGTTGGAGGCACGGATGATAGTAATGTGTCACAACAGGACTTGGACAAACTGATGGTGTGGGAATCCAAGTGGGACATGTTCAATCCCTCGAAGTGTCAGGTTGTAAGGGTAACAACCTCTAGGAAATCAGTAAGTTTTCCATACAAATTACAAATGGCCATGTCCTGGAGGTTGTCACCAGTGCAAGATACTTGGGAGTTGACATATGCAGAGGTCTATCCTGGAATTCCCACATAGATAACATAACTGCTAAAGCCAACAGCCCTCTTGGATTTATCAAGAGAAACATCAAAACAAAAAAAAGTAAAATCAGAGAACCTGCCTATAGCACACTTGTACACCCCAAGCTGGAGTATGCAGCCCCTATCTGGGATCCCCACACATACTCCAACTCCAAAAAGGTTCAACGTAGGGCTGCCAGATATGGATCACAAGTAATTTTGATTATAGGTGAAGTGTGACAGCCATGCTCCAAGAATTAGGTTGGCAGACCCTTGAACAGAGACTGGCAAACGAGGGTCTTTGCTTGTTTTACAAGATTGTATATGGTCTTGTGGCAGTACCACTCCCAGATTACATCCAACTATTGAATTCCAGCTCTAGGTACTGTCACTCATTGACTTTCAGACAGATCCATACATCCCATGATTTTTACAAATACTCATGATTTTATCTCCTTGCAATTGTCCAGTGGAATGCCCTGCCCCAGAACACTGTCTGTCTACCAACCCTTGATTCACTCCATCTATTTTAACCCATCATCTTTTATCCACTTAACTATTTTACTTTTTTTCATTTCAGATTAATTTTCTGTCTGCTTCTTGCTTGACGCACATCCCTGCTAGAATGCCCTTGCAGGTGCGAGGCAGTATATATTGTAAAGGAAAGAAAGGCAGTGGGGGTTATGCGTTTACACACACACACATACACACATATATATATACAGTGATTTATTTACAATTTTGTAACTATGAGTCCCAGGACTCACTAGCCAGTTTTATGAGTCCTTTAGAGAATTTACAAGTCCCTTTAATATGAATCACCCAATGCGTACTTCTAGTTACCATTGTTACTCAAGTAATATGCCTGTGGTTTATAAAATATGTGATTACATGTAATACAATTAAATAACTAATTCTAGTGTTTTATCTTTTATAACCTGTGTACGCAATAAGACCATATGATAAAATGACTTGGTGAACACAAGACTAGGCAACAGGTTGGAAGAAAATGCTTTCCAGACTGGAAATCAGGACTACGTGAACATATAGCCTGGAAACCCATAACTCCGTTCACCTAAGGCTGAGCAATCCTGCTATCATTTTTTATTGCAAGAATGGTTTTATGTACATATATTTTATACATTTGACTAAATACCAATAAGAATCCCAAGATTAAAAGAAATAAATATCATATCTTTAAATTCTACACTCTTCAGAATATGAAGGGGGTGTCTAGGGCATGATCTCATAACTCCGTTCACTCAAATGTCTTTGTTTATCACAGGAAACCAGATTTATTTTATGCATATTTTATATAATGAACATTTAATTTAGACTATAACTGTTCTAAAATTGTTGATACTTTTTATATTCATTCACATGCTTGTCATTGGTTAGTGATGTTTTGGGGGTACTCTTTAAATATTTAGCACTTTGTGATAAATTTTGATTTTTATGCGTAAAATTGTAAGCGATAACTGATTTTCTTCAAAATCAGCTATAATGGTAGTTATTTCTTGTTAATTTTAATGTGGCATAAATTACAAAAAGATTTGTTTTCATGTTATTCTAAGCAGAAGGTGAACGGAGTTATGGGGGTGAACGGAATTATGAGAACATGCCATATTGCGACTAGACAAGAGATTGGAAGAAAAGGGTATGCGGAAGATAGATTTTAAGGTGTCCAAAATCTCATTGATGACCCACGGCTGACTCAGTATGGGTCATCAATGAGGTTCTGAAATATAAAGTCAGCCACTTCAGTTTTTAAACATTTTACTCTTGTGGTTATAAGAGGTGCTTCTCAAGGAGGAGGATTATACACACACAAAGAAGTTGAAAATGCCCGACTTTTTTATAGCCAGAACTGGCAGAATCCGTCTGATAAGCTTGGCTTTTCAACACCCTCCGTCTTACCCTGTGTGTCTGAAACGAGTTCTCCAGCTCGATCTTTGTTAGTTTCGGGTATCGAACGTGAAATGGGTCCCCAAATAAATTTGCCCATTTGACGAAGGAAGACGAAGGTAGTAATATTATTTCTAGATCTTTGTTAGAAGACCTACAGGAGTGGGCCGTTCCTTGTCTGGAACAATTTTTGCTTTTTTCTTGGGTGGCATCATTGTATTTCACGCCCTTGTCAGAGACACAGAAGCTTGAAGTTGTTTTATCAAAATTTTACGATTACGAAATTCGCTGATACTTTAAAATTTAAACTTCAAGCACCCGCGGTCAGAGAAATCCGAAACAGCTACGATACGGTGCGTAAATTCACCGGATCGGACCATATCGGGAGTAATAACCGGATCGGACCCAATATTTTACCGTTTATAACCCGAATATAATCTTCTTTTTGTGTTATTGTTTTAGTTTGCAATAGATAGTCTGTCTAACAAATAAATTGCAGTAATCAGTCTTCAATGACTGCATGAAGAGGCGACATTAGGCTTAACTATATATACAAATGTAGAACGCACGTATGATCAGACTGCGCGGATGCAAAGGCTAATCCGAGTCTTCACTGGATGCACATGTAAATTATACAATGTAGGAATTGCTGTGCCCCAGCTCATGTGTCTCTGTGAAATTTGTTTTTTATTACATGTGTGTTTGTAAAAATTATAATAATCAACTGCTTTTACTTTGCACTTTGTAATCAGTCTCTTTTAAATCATTACGTTTACAAGACTGACAGGAGTGCTTATAAGCATGTAAACTTTTTGTCCGATCCTGTCTTCAGAACAGATTTTTTTTTTTTTTTTTTTTTTTTTTTTGTCTAAATTCATTATAGTTATATTTTAACTGTAATATCTCCTGGATACAGGTGTCTCTCTCAGAGAACTGTCAGAAATTACAATGAACACGCAAAACAGTTGCATCCCCGACCTGGATGCTCCAGGTCTGATCCTCAGTGTTTACTTTTCGTGGTATTTCTCGAGCTACAGCTTCCTTAGATCATTAATTTCAAACATTACTGTAATGTGTCTGTTAGACAGACTACCTATTGCAAAATAAATAACTACACTAAAAGAAATTATTATGACCAGACTAAAAAAAACAAACAAACAAAAAACAAAAGGCCCATGGGCCACAACGCTCACCTGAGTTAACTGCTGTAAGTTAATCAGATCTAATCAGGTCATTTACTCATCATTCCCTATTAGCCCGTCAAGTTGCAAGGCAATGGCTTAACCCTCTAGCATTGTCCGAAAACTTTCATATTACCTACAGTGACTTAATATTTTGGGAAGTATATTACAAAACTACGCTTGGAATTTTTGGGAGGTCAAAGGTCACGGAGATATGTATGTATCATATATGATACATGGGCATTAAGTGTTCCCAACTCCAGAATAAAAGATATTTTAGGATTTTTTTGTGCCTTCAATATTTGCATTTATTAAAAAGATTCTTTTGGAAAATACAAATCGAGTTTTTCGCTAAAAATCTGGTTGGCAGGGCAATTTTTCATTTTGAGCAAATATTTGCCCAGTGTATCATATATGATACATCCAACTTTTTTCACTTTGATGGCTTAAAAACATATTTTAAGTACTATAGAATAATCAACTGTATTTTTTATGACCTCACATCTTGACATACTTCATAGCATTAAATAGCAAATATATATTGAAATATCCTGGTCGCAGCACAAAAATATGTCATGTACCATATATGATACGCGGGGCACTTGTGGGTCAAACAGTTTTTGAGATATCTTGCTTACAAGGTTAACATGCTGAAATTTTCAATAGGCCATAAGTAAAACCAGTTTTAACCCCAGGGGCTTGATCAGCAGGATTTATGTAGGGGACCACTAAACATTGCTACATACTAAATACATAAGCTGTGGGTCTGATGGTTTCAGAGAAAGAGATCTTTTTTCCCATTATAAGTCTGTGGGAGTAAATGACCCCCCGGGGCATGGTCAAAGTGGACCCCAGGGACATGGTTGGCAGGATGTATGTAGGGGACCACCAAACATTGCTACATACTAAATATATGAGCTGTGGGCCGCATGGTTCCAGAGAAGAATATTTTTAAGGTTTTTCCATTATAAGTCTATGGGAGCTAATGATCCCCGGGCCATAGCCACTTTAGACCCCAGGAGTTTCATTGACAGGATTTATGTAGGGGACCACTAAACTTTGCTACATATTAAATATTTAAGTTGTGGGCCTCATAGTTTCAGAGAAAACGATTCTTTTAATTTTTTCCACTATAAGTCCATGGGAGCTAATGACCCCCCCCCCCCTCCCCCCTCCGAGAAGTGGCCAATTTGGGCATGGTTGGAAGAATTAATGTAGAAGACCATCAAACATTACTACATACTACATCTGTTAGCTCGGGGCCTCATGATTTCAGAGGAGAAGATTTTTGAAGGTTCTTTAGCTACACGGTTCTTTTTAAACTAATGACCCCTGGGGTGTGGCCAGTTTGGACCCCAGGGGTTTGATTGGCAGGACTTAAGTAGGGGATCACTATGCACTGCTACATACTAAATATATAAGCTGTGTGCCTCAGGGCTTCAGAGAAGACGACTTTTTTAGGTTATTTCCCATTTTAAGTCTATGCGAGCTAATGACGCCCCGAGGCACGGCCAATTTGAAACCCAAGGGGCATGGTTGGCAGGATTTATGTAGGAGACCACCAAACGTCGCTACATACTTAATCTGTTAGTTCTGGGCCTCATGGTTTCAGAGAAGAAGATTTTAAATGTTCTTTAGCTATATAGCTCTATATAAACATATGACCCCCTGGGGTGTGGCCAGTTTGGAACCCAAGGGCTTGGTTAGCAGGATTTATGTAGGGGACCACTTAACATTGCTATATACTAAATATATAAACTGTGGGCCTCGTGGTTTCAGAGAAGAAGATTTTTTTAAGTTTTCCCATTATAAGTCTATGGGACTAATGACCCCTGTGGCGTGGCCGGTTTGGACCCAAGGGTCTTGATTGGCATGATTAATGTAGGAGCCCACTAAATACTGCTACATACATTATCTGTTAGTTCTCTGCCTCATGGTTTCAGAGAAGAAGATTTCTGGAAGATTTTTGAAGTTCTTAAGCTATATAGTTCTATATATACATATGACCCCTTGGGTGTGGCCAGTTTGGAGCCCAGGGTCTTGACTGGCAGGATTTATGTAGGTGACCACAACACATTGCTACATACTCAATATATAAGCTGTGGGCCACATGGTTTCAGAGAAGATTTTTTTTAAGTTTTTCCCATTATAAGTCTATGGGAGCTAATGACCCCCGGGGCGTGGCCAGTTTGGACCCCAGGGGATTGATTGGTAGGATTCATGTAGGGGACCACTAAACATTGATACATACTAAATATGTAAGCTGTGGGTCACATGGTTTTAGAGAAGAAAAATTTCAAATGTTTCCCATTATAAGTGTATGGGAGCTAATGACCACCGGGGCGTGGCCAGTTTAGACCCCAGGGGCTTGACTGGCACGATTTATGCAGGAAACCACTTAACATCGCTTCATACTTAATCTATAAGCTCTCGGCCTCATGGTTTCAGAGAAGATTTTTTAAGGTTCTTTAGCTATTATAACACATATGACCTCTGGGGCGTGGCCAATTTGGATCCAGGGGCTTGATTGGCAGGATTTATGTAGGGGACCACTACACATTACTACATACTAAATATATGAGCTCTGGGCCTCATGTTTTCAGAGAAGAAGATTTTTTAAGTTTTCCCATTACAAGTCTGTGGGAGCTAATGACCCCTGGGGCTGTTAAGTTTTGGCCCCAGGGGCTTGATTGACAGGATTTATGTAGGGGACCACTAAACATTGCCACATACTAAATATGTAAGCTGTGGGCCTCATGGTTTCAGAGAAGAAGATTTTTTAAGCTTTTTTCCATTATAAGTCTATGGGAGCTAATGACCCCCGGGGCGTGGCCTGTTTGGACCCCAGGGGCTTGATTGGCCTGATTTATGTAGGCAACCACTAAACATTGCTATGTACTAAATATATAAGCTGTGGACCTCATGGTTTCAGAGAAGAAGATTTTTTTACGTTTTTCCCATTATAAGTCTATGGGAGCTAATGACTCCCGGGGCGTGGCCAGTTTGGGCCCCAGGGGCTTGATTGGCAGGATTTATGTAGGGGACCACTAAACATTGCTACATACTAAATATGTAAGCTGTGGGCCTCATGGTTTCAGAGAAGAAGATTTTTTTAAAGTTTTTCCCATTATAAGTCTATGGGAGGTAATGACCCTCGGGGCGTGACCAGTTTGGGCCCCGGGGATTGATTGGCTGGATTTATGTGGTGGACCACTAAACTTTGCTACATACATATGTAAGCTGTGGGCTCGTGGTTTCAGAGAAGAAGATTGTTTTAAGTTTTTCCCATTATTAGTCTTAGGGAGTTCACGACCCCCTGGGGCGTGGCAAGTTTCTACCCCAGGGGCTTAATTGGCAGGATTTATGTAGGGGACCACTAAACATTACTACATACAAAATATGTAAGCTGTGGGCCTTATGGTTTCGGAGAAGAAGATTTTTTAAGTTTTTCCCATTATAAGTCTATGGGATCTATATATGGGCATGGCGGCCATTTTGATTTACGGATGACGAATATTTGTACATATTTTCAATCTCCCTTTAACACAAGGCTCCACATAAAGTTTGAAGAAATTTGGCCCCAGGGTTTCAGAGGAGAAGTTCAAAGGTGTGAACGGACGGACGGACAGGCGGACAACAGACGGAGAGTGATCACAACAGCTCATCCTAAGCCTTTGGCTCAGGTGAGCTAAAAAGATAAAATTCTAGTCCAATCCGGTGATAAAGCACGATCCGGTACGATCCTGTGAGTTTACGTACCCGCTACGATATACTTTCGCTAACCCCATCGCTGATTGGTTGAAAAAACCTCAGGTGCCCAATTAAAAAATCGATTGATCGCAGCCGATGAGGTGGCGCCCAGTAACCAATATTCCCGCAATGTGTCTCGGAGTTTACCGGTAGCCGGTGCTACGTGCAAAGCAAAGCGGGCCCAAAGCATGCGTATAGATAACACTAAGCATTTAAATAAAGTTCATTCAAATGTATTAATGTAGCTAGGCTTCAAATACGAGTTCTGACCGACGTTCAATCAAGCCGGAACACATTTTTGCCCATAAGTCTCTTCTCGATATTTCGAGAGAGGATTAAAATCTCGCATTTAGATTAATCCAAATAGTTTTCCAAGTCCAACTTGCAAAATCAGAAGCCAAACGAAATAAAAGCTAACCGAATTCACATCGTGCTGGAAAAAAAAAAGATAAAATTTGCACAAGAAAGTTGGCATTACGTTACAACTTCGGAAATTCAGTGATGTAGCTTTTGTTGTCTACTAAATGTTCCCGGGGGTTTCCCTGTCGCTGTTACCGCATTCGACAGGGTGGACACTGGACAGGAGGGGGGGGATACTGGGGACGAGGTAAAGGGGACGGAGACGGGGGAAGAAGGGGCGGGGTTATACCAAAGTTTGTTGTATTTTACTGATTTTACTCCATCTTTATGTAATTTAATGCAATAACTGGCTATCAGAAGTATCTAATAGACGTACTGGAGTAAATTCAGGTATATTTACAATGAATCCGGAGTTGATTTCACTTCACCGACGAAGAGTGCTCCGCCAACCATGGTTTGCATGGACTTCGTTTACGACCGATTTCGGTAATTCTCCATTTCGGTTTATCTCTAGTTGATTACTTCCCTTTGATTCCGAAAGTTCACAAAATGGCCGTTGTTCCGGTGGCACTCTTCATTTGGATACAATGAACTAATTATTTTTCCCATAGAGCTCCATAGGGATTCAACCCTTTTTGGTGCTTAAGGGTTCATTTCAGGGTATGGCTGGGCTTCTAAATTTTGTTTTAATTCAAAGCCCAGGCTTAGCATAGCAAAATAAACAAGCAAAAATACCACCATCACCAGCACTTTCAGGGACTTTTTGGAGGCTGAATGTAGCAACTCCTCAGTTGGCAGGTATAAAAAAAAAATTAAACTTTGCAATTTCAACACTTCTTCTTTGGGCTCCAGCAAACACACACAGAAACATTTGTTTCTTTGAAACAATCAGAAAATTACAAACAGACATTTTTTTCTTCAAATTAGAATGATGAGTTTTAATTCATCTTTATTATTAACCAATCACAGGCCGCCTTACACAAAATAACTACCCCGGGCTTCCTACACTTTTTTTGCACCAATCAGCAATCCTGTCACAATTGGTTCACTGTGCCCATTTTTAAAAATAATTATCCGTCTGTCGTTGACAATTATTTTATTTACTAATTGTTGGATAAGTACTTTTGCAATGTTCATAAAAAAAAGAAAAGAAAAGAAACAACAACAACAAAACAAAAACAAAAAAACTTCAAGATCCAAACTGAATTTTCTAATAGATGTTCCAACACGGAATATACACGTTGCCCATTGACAAAACACGGACTATTCATGGACGTACGGACCAATAAAAATTCCGTGTCCGTGAATAGTCTGTATTAATTGCAAAATATAGTAAAATTAACCGCTAATTTGTCCGTTAGTAGTCCGTAGTCCGTGAATAGTCCGTTATTAGCCCGTAATTGGTGCATCGTATAAATTTGGTCCGTAGCAGCAATGGCAATGGTCACTTAATTGAAACTACAGAATAAATAAATAATAAATCATAATTTTAATTGATTGTCTTTTATGACCTGTGATCTAAACATTTGATTTTTTTTTTTTTTTTTTTTTTTTGATAATTTGACTTGTCGCACTGACTGTGTGATATTTTGTCACCTTAGATGAAACGGTTTTTGGCATTTTGAAAATGTGAACATAAAGCTAGAATCTGGCATGCGCAAGATACAAAATAGTGGGATTCCGATTACTTTAAGCAAAGTGAATAAGTGAACTCAGGAACTGATACAGTCAGATCCACATCTAGCCATCAACACCAAAGGAAAAGACAGAAAAATACAATTAAGCAGCCACAAAATGAACAGACGGCAAACAGAGTTAGCAACTTTTTCCCAAAATGGTGGCAACTCTGTTACCCAAACTAAATGAGACATCTTAAACACACATAATTGTTAAACGTAAAACAGTGGAAAGTGAAACACTACATAACATTTAACAAAAAGTACAATAAAAGTACCGCCTCGGAACGGTCAGTTATGAATTACTCGGGGACGTGTGTGTGTGTTGGGGTGGGGAAGGGGGGCCTTAAGCTAGCTTTACGGGATCCCAACGCTCGCCCTCAGCTTCCATAGCGGTAAAACTAGACAAAGTGCCCAGTGGGGCACGTATACCCACGAACAGCGATACCGCCACTTTTTAAAGAGCACAAAGTATGTAGCTTTGACTCTGGAGATGGCAGTTGTATGCTATATAACGTTGAAAAAATTCAATCATACATAATATGAAGCCATTGACCTCAAAGGTCAGGCACAGGTGCATGGATTAAATAAAACTTTAGCCCTATAACTATCACCATATACCAGTGAAATCAATCAGTCTTTATAATATAAGCAAAAATGACAGTAGTATGTAAAGTCTGTGACCTTGACTTAAAAGCCATCCCCCAGCTTGGGAATGGTGCCGAGAAAAACTTTAGACATATATACCATTATGCTTAATATTAATGAAACCAACAAAAGGGTCTTCATAATATAGCTATATAAATTTTAATGAAAATTTTAAGGTGACCTGCCTACTTAATGTCCTCTATATATCGGTACAGTATCACAAAAATATCTTAAAGAATTTTTAGAGTTATTGCCCGCACAAGATTTAAATAACCAAGAGAGAAAACTGCAGAATGGAGTCAGTTAGAGTGTCATTCTTGAATGTGATATGCATACTCAATGTCCTCTACATACTAGTGAAGTATCATGAAAATATCTTAACGTGTTTTAAAGTTATGGTTCGCACAAAATTTTTACAATTCTGGAGACAAGGGGAGATAACTCATGGACCAAGTCAGTTAGAGGTGTTTTTCTTGTACCTGACACCCCTACCAAATGCCCTCTACAACCTAAGAGTTTCCTGAAAATAGCTCAAAGGGTAGTTAGGAGTTATGGGGTGCACAATAATGCGTTTATGGACAGACAGATGGATGGATGGACGGGTGGATTCCATGCTGACGGCTATATCCCCTAAACCTCCCGGTAGGAGGATAACAAAATTCAACAAAAGGTCTTGATGGTATAGCCATATAAACTTAGATGCATTTTTTTTATTTTTATATGAAATTTCTAAGTCTGTGAGCTTGATGGGGATGGGGATGATGCTGAGTAAAACTCTAGACCTACCAACATGTAAAATATAAATGAAATTCCTGAAGGGTCTTGATGGTATAGCTGTATAAACTTAAACACAAAAAACTTTGACTTTTTTATGAAAATTCTAAGTCCGTGACCTTGACCCAAGCTCACCCTGGGGTGGGATGGTGCTGTTAGAAATTTTAGGCCTATATCTACCATCATGCCAAAAATGAATGAAATCCATCAAAGGGTCTTCAAAATATGAGGACTTAAAAACTTTAACCAAAAAACTTTGACTCTAAGACAAAAATAAAGTATGAACGAATAATGCTACAACGGATGGACGGACAGGCGAACAGATTCCTTGCTGATAGCTATATCCATTCAACCTTTCAGTTAGAGGATAATGAAATTTAATAACAAAAGGTCTGATAATATGGCTATATAAACTTAAACACATTTTTTTTTACTTTTATATGAAAATTCTAAGTTCGTGACCTTGACCTCGGTCACAGCCGGGGTGGGGATCATGCTGAGTAAGTCTAGGCCGATATCTACCAACATGTCAAATATAAATGAAATTCCTGAAGGGTCTTGATGGTATAGCTGTATAAACTTAAACACAAAAAACTTTAACTTTTTTATGAAAATTCTAAGTCCGTGACCTTGACCCAAGGTCACCCATGGGGTGGGATGGTGCTGTTAGAAATTTTAGACCTACATCTACCATCATGCCAAATATGAATGAAATTCATCAAAGGGTCGTCAAAATATGAGGACATAAACTTTAACGTAAAAACTTTGACCCTAAGACAAAAATAAAGTATGAACGAATAATGCTTTGCTTCAACGGATGGACGGACAGGCGAACAGATTCCTTGCTGATAGCTATATCCACTGAACCTTTCAGTTAGAGGATAATGAAATTTAATAACAAAAGGTCTTATGATATGGCTATATAAACTTAAACGCAAAAATTTTACTTTTATATGAAAACTCTAAGTTCGTGACCTTGACCTCGGTTACACCCGGGATGGGGATCATGCTGAGTAAGACTCTAGGCCGATATCTACCAACATGTCAAATATAAATGAAATTCCTCAAGGGTCTTGATGATATAGCTGTATAAACTTAAACACAAAAAAACTTTGACTTTTTTATGAAAAATTCTAAGTCCGTGACTTTGACCCCAAGGTCACCCCCGGGGTGGGGATTGTGCTGATAAAAACTTTAGACTTATATCTACCATCATGCCAAATATTAATGAAATTCATCAAAGGGTCTTCAAAATATGAGGTCTTATAAAGTTTAACGCAAAAACTTTGAGACGGAAAGACGAACGAACGTACGTACAAACGAACGGACGAACGGAAAAGCGAAAAAACTATACCCCAACATACTTCGTATGTCGGGTAAAATACCCCAGCTCAAGGGTAGGGGCAAATATATTTGCCTCTAGGGGTATTTTACCCCTAGGGGTATATTTCGTCATGTAAACAAAATGTTTAATTTACCCATAGGGGCAAATTTTAGTAAATATGTGTGGAATACTTCAAAATACATGTATACAATGTTTATTTTGCATAAATTTTATTTGTTTATTTCCTTGATGTCTGCAGATATACTTGTACCTTCTCTATCACAACTTTTTGTTTGCAAGTTGTGGTCAGAAGTGAGTTATTTGACAAGAATAATATTATGCTAGCAGTTAGGATACTGATTCAAGGCAAATATGATTTACGGTATATTTATTATGGTGCTGATCAAGTAGCACACTCTTGTGCTGATCTATAATTAAATAGTTAATGTCATCAAAAAAGTTTTCGCAGTATGTTTAACCAATTTGATGACTAAAACTAATTCCCATTTCTTAACACTTATCTTGGAGGGTAAAATTTTTTAGCAGACAACAATTTGAAATATTTTCTTATTATTCCCAAAAAATAGGCTTTGACATTTCAAGAAAATGGTGTCATCCCTTACTTTCAGGGAAAAAAAGGCAGGGAAATACTACCAATTTGGCATCTGTTAATTTTGCCCAGAGAACCAGAGAGTGGTAAAGGTTGATGACTAAACAAAAAATTACCAGGGATATAAAAAAAAATGGTACCAGATCAGACTGTTTATCTGTTCAATAATCTCTACACAGTCTGATTATGGTCTTAGGTACTCACACGCATGGCATTTCAACAGTTTAATATGTGACAATCACTTGAGTACAGCCATCTACAAACACACAGAATACTAGCACCGCAAGTGGTTTGCAATGATCATGGACAGTCATTATCAATGAACAATTAGTTTATCTTTATATGTAGAATCCCATGTGTAAATAAGAAATACCCTGACCAGACCGTGCAAATCTATGGGCTTGTCATCAGAATTGAGTTCCCTGTTATTCCCAGTTTCAGGTCCTATGCCAACATTCAACATTTTCATAGAGTCTAACCTGAATCATAAAAAGCGATGTCAAATAAATTTATTTTTATGCATTATTGTTATCACTTTTCTTGATATTACCAGTTCGTTCCGTTGATTACACATCCGTTGGATCACATTACTGACGAGTGGGAAAAAATGTAAATATGTTACTCAAAATAGAAACTAACTTTATTACATATGTGACCTGCATACACGCAGATGGGCCTGCACATCTGGACATAATCACGGTCTACATTGTGACATAAACTACAGGACACCTTTGCCTCACCCAACCACCCCCATCAATACATGTACAGTATGGTGGCATAACTGCTTTGTTTACAGCAGTATATTATAAATCCTGCCCAAACTTTTGCGCAGATGGGTTATCACTGAGAATTCTATTGAAATTTCTGGAAATGACATTAAGGCCATTAAATCTTGGCCGGTTCCTAAGAACCAAAGATGTTGAAAGATATTAAGGCTTGGGGTTAGGCCTCAGATTCTATGATAGTTCCAGCGTAAAGGCTTACTTGAAATTTAATTTTGGGTAATGTTGGTTGGTACTCGATGCTCTATCTTTGGTCGGGCCCACCGAAGTCTAACTGCTGGTTTTCTTTTGCTCCAGCATTCAGTTGTTTCGAGTTGTTGTCGAGTCCTCATCGTTGTTTCATCTCTGTAATTAGTTGATTTTTTGTGTTCTCGGAGATGTAGCACTAATGAGTTAGGAAGCCATCATGCGGACTGAACAAATTATGTGTCTAAACCGCGGCAGAAATAAGGGCGAGGATTGTGGCCACGTAAAATCGATTTAAGCACCCCCCCCCCCCCTCACCCCCAGTGAAATGCTTTTGACTGACCGTTCCAAGGCGGTTCTTCTGTCATGGTTTATTTTTGTCATAGTTCGTCTTTGAATGTGTGTGTCGCTTACATCTTTTTTGTTTTGGATAGCCATTTGGCCACTGTGGGAAAGTAACTGTCTGTTTGGCTTTCTGCAAGTGATGTTTCCATTTGGGTCAAGTTATTTCATGCTGGTGTTTCTTTCCCTTTGATGTCTCTGATGGGAGGTGTGGGATAATTGTATCGATTCCTGATCATTGCCTTCCCTTCTATTTAGCAAACTATCAGGGAGCTTTCATTCAGGATTTCGCAGTATTGTCTTCACCATTGTATAAAATAACTGGAAAGAAGGAATTCAGATGCGGAGACGAGCAGGAGGAGGCCTTCAACAATCTGAAAGACAGATTAACAAAACCACCTGTCCTTACACTGCCCAGTGCACAAGATGAGTTAATTCTGGACACTGATGCATGCATCAAACATCGCAATCGGTGGGGAGTTGATACAGGTTCAGAATGGACAGGAGAAAGTTGCCTTAACAAAGACGATAGTGTTCTACACGTCTATAGCAATAGTTAGACTGACTCGCCAGTTCCGACAACACCTGCTAGGTAAACCGTTTATGGTTCGCACAGACCATAGCAGTTAGACATTGTCGCTGAGGTTTAAAGAGCCCCAAGAACAGCTGGCTAGATGGATAGAGGAACTAAGCCAATACAACACGATACTGAAACACCGGAAAGGGAATCTACATACAAATGCAGATGGACTGTCAAGAACTGGCCCAACGCTAGAAAGCCATTATGTTCATGGAGTAAACCTCAAAGACCTACCCTGTGGAGTTTGTTTGTGTTGAGGTTTTACGGCCCAGTCAACCTAATGGGGTCATGTCGAGCGCGGTCAGTTTACCTTACCACACGTTTACTGGGCAGGCTTAGTCCTCTAAGCGGTTAACCAGTATTATGCACATTCTTTCGCCAGAAACTGAAAACTGCCCTTCTTGAATCAGCGGAAAGGAGAGAATGACCGTAGAAAATATTTCATGACCAATCTCCACGAAAGAATGTTGCCGACCTCGGCGGGGGTTGAACCCGCGACCTCCTGGTCTCCAGTCGGATGGCGCATCCAACTGAGCCGCCGAGCCGGCACCTGTCTATATTGCACAAATGTTCCTACACAATGGTCAATTTTCGAGGATGTAGATAATGCTGTTCCCACCTAACATTGCTAGAAGCTACTCTTTCCGCATCTTGGGGGAGTAATAACTTACAATCACCCCGCATCTGGGATCCTGGAGGGGAAATAAATGATGCTGCAACACCGACACTACAGACTGTGGTAGGGAAATTTGTTGATGGTAAAACCACCTTTCAATTAAACATGCTATCGGAAGATGGAACAAAGATCATGGTCGTAGGATTTGGCGATAAAAGGGAAAGCTGCTGGGGTCTCTCAGGAGAAGAGATTAGACAAGAACAAAGATCAGGACCTAAAACTAATTCCTTGCTGGTGTTGGGATCAGACGCAACCGTCTGAGGGTGAACTTGTCATATCCAGCGCAGCAGCCAAGTTCTACTGGATCAATAAAGAACGATTTCATCTGCAAAATAACATTTTGTTCATCCGGGACAAAGATAGTGATCAGGAGTACTTAGTTCTACCTGATGTACTAAGAGAAGCTGCTTTCAGGCCATCGTGATATACAACAGCAGGTCATCAAGGGATAAAACGTACAAAATTCAGAATCAAGGAAAGGTTTTACTGGTACGGCCTTACTGCAGACGTTGAAAGGTATGTTGCAGCATGTCACATGATGTGATATCTGCAATCAACACAAAAATCCTAACCGACACAACAAGCGCAGGTTAATTCAATACCATGCCGAAATCCCCATGAAATGTGTTCACATTAATTTTTTGGGTCAGCTTAATAAAACAAAACAAGAAAATCAACATCTATTATTAATGGTAGACCAATTCACCAAGTGGGTTGAAATTATACCTCTGTCATCACAAACAGCCGAAGTAACCGCCCAGGCAGCTGTTAATTCATTCTTTTCTTCATTCGGAGTTCCGCTGAAAATCTTTTCGAACCAAGGGCGTAACTTTTAGAGTGAACTCTTCTCTGCTCTCTGTAATCTTCAAATCCATAAGAAATGTACGACCGCATACAGACCCTCTTCAAACGGACAGGTAGAGAGGTATAACCGTACAATCATGGATGCAATACGCTGTTTGTGGGCAAAAGACAAGATTGCTGGGATGTTTTCATACCTCAGCTAGCCGGGGCCATTAAAGCTACTGTTAATAGAGGTACAGGTCAAACACCAAAGATGATGATGTGGGTAGAGAGGTCAACATGCTGGCCGATCTTACGTTTGCATCAGCATATCCTAAAGAAGAATTGAGTGTTAGTGAATATGTTCAGAGTTTAGTCAAATCTCTGAAAGACAGACACCATGTAGCTCGTCAGAACCTCAAGGAAGCTCAAAAGAATATGAAAAGAAATTACGATCTGAGGATTTTGGAAAGAAATTATAAGGAAGGTGATATGGTATATGTCCTGGACAATACTGCCATTAAATGAAAAAGCAAACAAAAAAAAAACCAGCGCTCCTTGGAAAGGTCCTGGGATCATTCTGGAGAAAATAAGATCATATCTGTTCAGAGTGCAAATAAGAAACAAGGTGATGGTATTAAACTATGACAGAATGAAAAGGTGTTTAGACAAACAACTCCCTGTATGGTTGGTGAACTTTAAACTCTCTGATCACTTCAGATCATAGTAATAAAGATAACACAAATTCTGATACATATTGTTTGTGCAAGCAACCTTCGGATGGTCAGTTCATCAGACAATGTGACTTCTGCGATAACTGGTTCCATGGGTCATGCGTCAATATAGCTCCATCTGATGCTCTGGAAATTGATAAATACAAATGCCCTGGATGTAAAGGCACTGGGAAGCTCTGACATGTTTCTACATGTTGGTATTTTTTCAGTCCATGGCAACTGCATATGACAGAATGGTGAGGTTGAGAAAGTATAGGGAGGACGTCGATATGGCTACCGCATCCGGTTACCTTCTCGATCGAAGGGAGCTAATTATGGGCCTCTATGCAAATGGAGTGGTGGGACAGGAAATGAAAAACCTCATCAAGATGTAGGTTGATATAGCCAAGCGGAGAGGAAGTGGCTTTGCATCGTAGCGAAGAGAGGCAGAAGTATTCGTCAATGATGACTTTCTGGAGGCCAGTTAGGTGGATAAAAATATCTACCTTGTTAGGAGAGTACCTAAGAAGGCAAAGAGATTGACAGATTTCACTCGGCTGACAACAAATATACGGAAGTCCAGGGATACTTCCCGGGAAACTATCATGGAGAATGCCTCATCTGGATTCTCTGCTGAGCAAGTTCCCATCTCATCAGATACCGTTAGGGTACTGTGAGTCCTGATAAGGAACCCAGTGATCCAACACCAAGACTAACCATTACCGTGGATAATGTTTAGGCCGTATCACCTATACCCAACTTTCAAGTGACCTACAGGTCCCCGTTAAGAAGAATATGGAGCTTTCACTTTCGTCTTCTGAGCAGAACGAAGAAGAAAGGCCAAAACGCCAGTGGTTACTACCACAATAACGGGAAACCCTGTCTTATGGGACATTACAGAGACTTCAAAGTGAGCAGGTCAATCGCATGTAGCAAAGGAAGGGGTAAATCAACAGGTCAGAGTAACCTTGCCCCCCCCCCCCCCTCCACCCCTCCCCCCCGCAGCGGTGAGGGCAGACATAAAGAAGACGCCGTTTCCCGCATCTGGGAGAGAAGAGCATCAGAGAAGGCATCAAGAGGCCAGAGGGTTCAAGGTTCTCACAGGAATCTCCCCGATCTCGGGATTTACCTTTAGATACAGAACACAACAGGAGGAGGACAAGGCTGTCGCCGGAACCAATAAGAGCAAGGGTGTCTCAGGAACAAAGAAGAGCAAAGATGTCTCCAGAACCCCTCCCGCATTCGGGAGAAAATAAAGCTATCTCCGGAACGTGCCTACACATAGGAGAGAAAGAGACGGTTATCACCGTAATCCTCCCGCATCGGGGAGCAGACAGATTTAAGACAAACATTAATATTCAGGTCTTCAGGAAAGGAGGAACCTGCCCGCCCGACAATGCGTTGTGGTCATCGAGGGCTGGTGAAATGCAGTATCCCAGGATGTTCGTCTTCCTGAAGAAGCATATTGAAGCGTAACATGCGCCAGCTATTTTTTTATTACTATCAAGCTGAGAGTGAGAGACTTGCCCGCACTCGGGTTCAGTGGGTGCCGGGTCAACTCGGCACATAGCAAACTCGGCACATAACCAACTCGGCCTATACCAACTCGGCACATAGCAAACTCGGCACATATATAGTTATACATTTATGCGTCTTTTTCTAGAAATAGTTAATACTTTTTACGGATAAAATAATAATCAGATTATTAATAAATCTTTGTATTGCTCATTATTAAATTAAACAGTGAATTCCAGATGAACAAGGCAAATTCAGGAAGTCGAAATTGATTTCGAAACTGTAAATATGAATATGGTGCAAAAAATGAAACGAGCCTTTCATGGAATCGCCTTACTTCTATCAGCCGTCCTTTTGAGATGCATTTCTGGACGAAATAAAGATCTACATTAGGTATAACCTAGTGATAAAGAGGGTACACTTATTATTTTCTTATTTCTGCTCTAAAAGGTCTGAAAGGTAGACTACTGATCCCCATTACCCTTAATTGCATATGCGAACAGCGAAGGTTCAGGCGACCCTGCGCATTCACGCAGTCTCACCATAACCTTCGCTGTTTGCTAACCTCAGCTGTAAGTCGTGGGGATTGATTGATTGTGTTGGGGTTTAACGACACGTCAATCCTTGAGGGTCATTTTGTGTCGTCTCCCAGAGAAAGGGAGAAAAGAGATAGAAGAGATAGTAGAAGAGATGAAAGAGAGGGACAGGGAAGAAAGCGGAACAGGAGTGAAAGTGAAGAAATAGAAGAAATAAAAACATTCCCCCTCTACCCTTACCTGTTACAAGGATAGCAGGCCTTGCCCAACAGTAAGCCAATATCAATTGGACGCCCCAGTGATAAGTCGTGGGGAACATTCAGCCAGAGAACCAAAGTTCAGACCTGCTAAGGGGCTGCTGAGCATGCCGTTTTGCCAAAAATCATGGTTTTTGAGACTGAGCAGGCCAGACTTTGTCTAACCTGATCGGAACCCCCGAATTTGACCTCGGACCTAATAATACCCGGACTTGTCACTAACGGAACTGCCAAAATATGTTGTCTTGGCTTGATTTTAGCGCTATTTTACAGCACTATGGTCATTAAAATGATTTTGGATAAGAACTGAAGTTGTAATAAATTGTTTTAATAGGTTTGGTTGAAAAATGTTCAGTCACAATTAATACTATTGAAGTTATACCATCAAGTTAAGACCTGCACAGCAAAATAAATAAAGAAAAACACCACTGTCACCAGCACTTTGTGGGACATTATGGAGGCTGAATGTAGCAACCCCTCAATTGGCAGGTATCAAAAATTGAAACTTTGCAATTTCGCCATTTCTTCTTTTGGCTCCAGCACACACAGAGAAACATGTACTGTATTTCTTTGAAACAATCAGGAAATTACACAAAAAACATTTTTTTCTTCAACTTAGAATGATGTTTTTTTTTTTTTTTGGTTTGTTTTTATGGCCCGCCACCAAAATAGTGGCGGGGTATTATGTTATACCCTCTGAAATTTTGAGTGTCCGTCCGTCTGTCCGTCAGCGCCCCCACCATTCGTTTGCCCGCAACTCCTCCTACAGTTTTAGGCCAATCTTTTTCAAACTTTAAAGGCGCTTTTAGGATGGTCTGAAGATATGCATATTGTTTTTTCAGAATCCTGAAATTATTTTTTATCATTTTTTTTTCATTTTCAACTTAGACTTTTTTCGCGCCCTAATACTACAGAAATGTACAGGGAGTATATACCTTGTACGCGCAACTCCTCCTACAGTTTTAGGCAAATCCTTTACAAACTTTACAGGCGCTTTTAGGATGGTCTGAAGATATGCATATTGTTTTTTTTTTTTTTCAGAATCCTGGAATTATTTTTTATTTCATTTTTTGCATTTTTAACTTAGACTTTTTTCGAGCCCTAATACTAAGAAATGTATAGGGAGTATGTACCTTGTACGCGCAACTCCTCCTACAGTTTCAGGCCGATCCTTTTGAAACTTTACACACGCTTTTAGGATGGTCTGAAGATATGCATATTGTTTTGTTGTTGTTGTTTTTTTCAGAATCCTGAAATTATTTTTTATCATTTTTTATTGCATTTTTAACTTAGACTTTTTTTTTTGAGTTCTGAAATAACTTTATTGCTTCTCTTCATGTTTAACTTAGATTGTTTTCAGCCCTTATACAACAGAAGTGCATAGGGAATATGTCCCTGTGTGGCGGGCATGGCGCATGGCTTGCAGTTTTATTTATTTTTTTTTTTTTTTATTTTTATTTTTATTTGGATTTTACAACCCTTTCAAGAATATTTCACTTATATTGAGCCGATTGTTCATCAAAGGTGGGCGAAAACCGGAGAACCTGGGGAAAAACCACCTGACCATCCGTATGCAGAACTTTGCTTTCCCACATGTGATCCGAGCGAGGTTCGAACCACAGCGGTGAGAAACTTAATGGATTAAGAGTCAACTCTCTTATCCACTAGGCTACAGACGCTCGCTAGAATGATGAGTTTTAATTCATCTTTATTATTAACCAATCACAGGTGGCCTTACACAAAATAACTACCCTGGGATTCCCTACACTTTTTTGCACCAATCAGCAGTCCTGTCACAATTGGTTGCCTGTGCCCTCCAGGACACACACATCTTTCTCAGCAGATTTTATGCAAGATTCTCACAGGACGCGCAAGTAAATGAAACACTGCTTATTTGTATTGAGAGTTAATCATTTGTTTACCTGAGGCCTTTTGGCTTTTGCCCTCTTCAGAGATTTTCTATTTTATATTTACATAGAGTATAAAAAAGGAAATAAAAAAATGTAGAAGTTACAAACAAAAGTTATATGAGTTGAAATAGTTGGAAGACAGATTATGCCCTTTTCGGTACAATGTTATCTAGCCAGCTGCAACCTCCAATGTCTGCAGCAAAATGACAGGGCAATGATCAGACAGATCTCCAGTGTCAATCTGCAAGACATTGTCATCACCTGGATCCAACGAGCTACTTGCACAGCTTGGCATTGAGGATCTGGACCTCATTCTGAAGGAGAGAAGGCTCCGCTAGTATGGACATGTGGAACGCTCCAATGGTGCAGTCAAGACAGCCTTTGACATACAGGTTGATGGAAAGTGTGGGCCTGGGAGGCCCAAGATGACATGAAAGCAGCTGACTGAGAGGGATTACAAAGAGTGGAAGCTCTTGGCGATATATATATATATATATATATATATATATATATATATATATATATATATATATATATATATATATTCTTTAGCTGAGGACCATATGTTATATGGTAGATAAGTTTTGTTTGTTTGTGTTGAGGTTTTACAGCCCTGTCAACCCAATGGGGTCATGTCGAGTGCCGTCAGTTTACCTAACCACACGTTTACTGGGCAGACTTAGTCCTCTAAGCGGTTAACCAGTATTGTGCACATTCTTTCACCAGAAACTGACAACTGTTTGTTTGTGTTGAGGTTTTACGGCCCAGTCAACCCAATGGGGTCATGCCGAGCGTGGTCAGTTTACCTAGCCACATGTTTACTGGGCAGGCTTAGGCCTCTAAGCGGTTAACCTTGATCCAGCGGAAGGGAGAGAATGACGGTAGAAAATATTTCATGCTCAATCTCCATGAAAGAATGTTACTGACCTCGGCGGGGGTTGAACCCACGACCTCCTGGTCTCCTGGCGCATCCAACTGAGCCGCCAAGGCTGGAAGGTAGATAAGTAGTAGTATGCTTAATAAGTTATCCTTTTTAAATAAAGACATTATTCATTATTATTATTACAATCGAGGTTATCCTTAAAAATTTTTTGTTTGCTGGGCTCTTACCCATCAATTTCAGAATAGGTAGGGGTAGGTCAACTTTTTTTTTTAATCAGGGCCCAGTTGTTCAAAGCATCGTTAGCTGAACAAGCTCATTAAGGGTCATTTCGTTAACTGTTTTAGCGGATTCATTATACAACATTCTGGTATTTTTTGCTGAAAAAATGTGAGTAGCTTTTGCACAGCAAAATCTACTCACATTTTTTCAGCAAAAAATTTCAGCACATTTGCGTATCATTCAATTTAACTTTTAATGAATCGTTAACTAATGACATTGTTAGCTTTGAACAACTGGACCCAGATATATTTTTCTTTTACTGTAGATAGTATATGGTCCAAAATGCTGCCCATAAAGATTTAAAATATAATATTTCAAAACATTGCCTGCAACTAAAAATAAAATTTAAGATAAAAAGATTGTAATGAATGTAAATCTGTCTGTTTTAGGATCTTTAAGAAAACAAAATCTCCAGAATAGCTAAAATGTTTTGGGGGTAGGGCTATTTTTGGTGGGTAGATAGGAGCACAGCAAACCAACATTTTTTAAGGTTGGTTCCACCCATCAGTGCTGTCAGTGCTTTGATTTTATATTGGACATTCCCAGCTAGCATTCTACGTAAATCTACATGGGGCCGTCATCGGCCCGTCAGCTACCCTGACTGACGGGCCGATGATGGCCCGATATAGATTTACATAGAATGCTGACTGGGTTGTGACCTTGTTTGTGCAAATTACACTCTGAATCAGGCTATAGCCAATATCTGGACAGTGCTGAGCAAAAAATGTCTTCGAGCTTGCACAAAATGCTCAGATTCAGATTTATACCAAGCATGCGCAAAGTCTCATCTGGGCCCAGTTGTTCAAAGCATCGTTAGCTAACGAGCTCGTTAAGGGTCATTTCGTTAACTGTTTTAGCGGATTCAATATACAATATTCTGATATTTTTTCAGCAAAAAATTTCAGCATATTTGCATATCACTCGTTAACTAACGATGTCGTTAGCTTTGAACAACTGGGCCCTGGGCATTTGCTCTCCATTGATATATTCTATAGTGTCCAATGATTCTGTTAGCAGTCAGGGAAGCCTTGAACAGACTGTGCGGATGGGCAGGCTGATCTGGGCTGTCGCTGTCTGCATATGTCCGAAGGCACGTTTTCGCATGGTGGCCCATATTGCAGTCATGTTGAGACACTGCTTCTGAATTTCTGTGACTTTCATTCAAGACAAGCAGACGATTCACACGAAATGCCAAGGGTTATTTTCTTTGAAAAATAATTTTCCAAAAAATAGAATTTCGTCTGCTACATTTCTGCTTAGGACTTCAACATTTAAGACATCCAAATTTTGAATGCAGATGGCCCTACTATATATAGCCTGCATATCTATGGTCTGGTTAGGGTCTTCACTGTGAAGCAAGTGATCTATATATGCTTAAAGGCAAAAGTCCTATCCACCTTTTTTTAACATTTATTGTGTTTCATGGGGAATAAATCAAACCACACAGAATATTTTTATAAAACCGTATATGCCCAAAGTGCCATAAAAGGGACATAGGCAAATTGTTTATGTCTGGCATCCAATAAAATAGATATTGGCAAATGGTGTAGACCCAGATCGGACGCTGCAGAACGCAGCATCTGATCAGGGTCTCTTTGCATGAAGTACAGGAATTTCTATAATAAATGATAAAAACAAACCAAACACACATTCCATTAGACATGGATCTGTCCAAATAAAGGGCTAGAAGAATTCATTAGGCATTACTGGGTTAACCTTTTCCACTCTGTGGCTAACTTAGCAGACGACACATTGCTGATATTTTCCTTATTTTTTTTCTTTTTTCCTGGAAAACAGGTTTTGACTTTTCATACAATTTGTCTCCAGTGGAGACAATTCCTTAAAATGTCAAAACCTGTTTTCTGGGAAAATAAGAAAACAATTTTCAATATGTCATCTAGTGAAAATTTTACACAGAGTGTTTATAGTTAAAGTTATTATTAAATAAAATACTATGCAAAACGCAATATTTAACGCTTAGCACTCTGGGTAAAATTTTCAGCAGACGACATTTTGAAATATTTTTCTTATTTTTCTCAGAAAACAGGATATGACATTTCATGCAAATTGTCTCCTAAGGAGACAATTTGCATGAAATGTCAAATCCTGTTTTCTGGGAAAAATAAGAAAAATATCATCAATCTGTCGTCTGCTGAAAATGCCCAGAGAGTGGTAAAGGTTAAACACACAGTGATAGTAGTAAATATAGAAGAAAAACGGTATACAACAAATAATCTTTACAATACAAATAGTCCTCTTTTCAGAATTTGAATTTGTAGCCACAGAGGGCTAAGTCCAGAGAGAATTTTTTTTTTTTTTAGATTCACATCCAAATTTTAGAAAATAAAATGGAATGGGTGAGTGGATTTTATTCCCTAGCCATATCATAGCAAAACAAGACAACACACACCAACTGGTATCAGGGGCAAAAAACAGAAAATCTTGTTTTTATACTCTTTCCATCAAAACAAATAATTCATTTGCAATTCTTAAAAATGTTAAAAATCTGTTTTCAACATATTCAAACTGTCTTCAAAAAAAGTTTTCCTCCTCATTTAATTTTAGGGGCGGTGAGGATGAGAATCTAATAGTTAATTTTCTCTGGCCTAACAGATTAAATATTTTTAATGGCCTTAGCAACACAGGCCAGTTTTCAGGTATCACAAACCAGTTTGTGTTAATGTCATCTCTGTCTGTGGCATACGAAATAGCGGTACGAAAATGAAACACAGTGACACAAGAGATTATCAAAACACAAAAGGAGATGCAGTATCAACATAATCCTTACACAGTGTGTTTATGACGTGTGAAACTAAATCATGATTTTAAATAACACATATATACGCGTATAAATAAACCAGATATCGTTATGAATATAAAAGAAGAAAACAAATCTAGTGACACTCATCATGTAATATAATTTACCTGTCTCGTCTTAGTCAAACCGTAGAGAAATAATAATTAATCCAAGAGCCAAAACAAAAAGACAAATGGAAAACGAAAGTTAAAATTTTCCTACCTGACCTACCTGAGCAACTCAAAAGCACAGGTGAGAAACAGTGCCCGGATATAAAGATATATATAGACCAGTCAAGTCGGCATGAATAAATATCAAACACTTGTACAGCGGCAAATAATGAAAAGCTATATGCTAAGCCAATATTACAATATTTACCCAAAGGATTCGGACAGACGTGCCTGAGCAAACAGTGAAGCCCAGATCAGACGCCACATTCTTGCAGAATGTGGCGTCTGGTCAGGGTCTACACTGTTTGCATCATCGTCAGCAGTTTTAAACAGTATATAGGAAATAGAAAAATGGATATGTTCAAATTTTAGGAGAAGTATGGGAAGGAGATCGTGCACGTGTTACGGTCGCAAGGGCTGCCTCGCGACATTTTATACGCTATCCAGTTTGCACTTGTATTAAAACAATAGTCAGGGTAAAAATTGAAGTGAACTGCACTGTAGAATTGAAATCTACCTGAATGGACTTGACCATGACCCATTGATCAGGAAAGACTACAATATATTTAAATTCCAATAAATAGTGGGTTAACTCTTTCACTGCCACAGGCGACAATATAGGCTTTTTCAGACAGCATAGATCAAGAGGAGACGTCTCATCTCGATTTACGCTGTTTGACATTTCAGACGTTCAACTTTACTATATATTTATTTCAAAGCGGTAGTTTGCTGAGAAAAAAAAAGCAGACGACAAATGTACCTGAAATGCATCAAAAGAGTTATGATAAATCTATTCCACCCTGGACAACGGTGCGTGACATGTTTATAATGACAACAAACATAATATTTCAGAACATAGGCCTTTTGTCCAGAAATACAAGTATTACCTTTTAAAAGAGCGGTCACCTGTAGAGGAGTTGCAAATCTTTGAAAGTATGAGAATATATATAGGCTTATATATTCTTTTTTTTTTTTTTTTTTTTTTTTTGCTGTTGTTGTTGTTGGTGTTGTATCATTTGAACCGGGGAACAGCATTTCCTTCTATAATGCATGCGCGACTAGTGAAGACTGTTCGGCGTGTGTATCCGCCCCCCGCGAAAGGGGGTGGTACTCTGAATTTTGTCTGCTACATAGGCTAGGCCCCAGCAGATTGTTTACCCCCAAAAATATATGGTATATCAGCCATACATAAAAATATATCCGGTATATCAGCCATACCCAAAAAAAATATTTGCAGATATTAGCATACCCACAGAAAAGTCCCCTTGCTTTCTTTTTTATAAAAGTTTGGTTTTCATTTATTTTTCCTGTATAAGGTTGTATTAGTAGTATATAAGTGCTTTAAACTGTCTCCAATAGTAGCCCCGTTTTTACTTTAATGGCATTGAAATATAGAGCAGTTAAAACTAAATTAAAACAACTATCAGTTCAACATAGTGCTAACCCCGATTATTACAATGCCCCAAAATACCGAGTTTTGACAGACCCCCTCTCTCGCCCCCCCCCCCCCCCCCGCCCCCCCGCCCCCCCAACACACACACACACACAAAAAAAAAAGAAAAAGAAAAGGCAGTTTTGGTTTTGAAAGTGACTTAAAAAAACAAAACCTGCAAATAGCCAATACCAACTTTTTCCCCAAGCCAAAAACAGGCAAAATTTCGCTTACCCACCCTAGGTATCCGCGCAGTCTGGGTAGTCTTCGCAGGACACTCTGTGTGATTGCGTCTTCAGGCGGACAATGAAGACTCTTTATAACCTATGTGGACGCATAGGCTAATCTGAGTCTTCGCTAGGCGCAAATGCAATCTTGAAGGAAATGTATGTGTCCCGGCTCATTTGTTAAAGTGGAAAGTGACCATATGTTACATATTATTCAGTAAGCAGTGCCTCAGTTCATGTACGTAAAACATTTGCAACCAAAGCAATACCCAGTAGGCATATGAAGTCAAGTCATCGCTGGGTATCGTGCCGTAATCCTGAGAAATTGCTTTTATCAGCTTTTATTATCTTACTAACTGACACTAATTTACCGTTAGCTTTACAGAAACGTCTCATCTTTCTTCTGTCACACGTTTCTTTCTTGGCAAACGCAGTTACATTTTATAATTTCAAGAAGATGCCGCAAGATAGATAGATAGATAGATAGATCGGTGGGTGGGTGGATGGATGGGCAGGCAGGCAGGCAGGCATCCATCCATCCGTGCATGGATGGATGCCTGTCTGTCTGCCTGCATACCTGCCTGCCTGTCCATCCATCCATCTATACATACATACACACACACATACCCACACACACATCCATCCATCCATCCATCCATCCATCCATCCATCCATCCATGCATACATACATACATACGCACGCACGCACGCACACACATCCATCCATGCATAAACACACACACACATATGCGTAGTTTAAGTATAAATACGGTACCGTTTTTTGTTGTATTTTTTCACCGTGTTGCGTAGCGCGCGGGCAGCACGATACCATTCCGTGTATAACGGGACAAGGGCTGAGCACTGTTCATTGGGATTATTCAGTTACTGTTATTAGTTTTTGCTCTTGAAAATATTGTCAGAAGTCTAAACATCAGATGAACAACTCTGACATACGCACATCTCCAGATATGATCTTGGTTCGAGCTCCGCACGGGGTATAATTCTTCTACATCTACATCGTACGCGCAACTGTCACACTTGACTATGAAAGCGTAGGTTTGCCTCATGAGATAGAGAATGATAGAAAAGATAGAAATATAATTACCCCATTGTAGTCTGGAGACCCTTGAAAGGGTAATTGGCAAACAGTGTAGACCCAGATCAGACGCCGCAGAACGCAGCGTCTGATCAGGGTCTCCACTGTTTACAAATAGTTCAACCATTTTTCACTGGGAATATCTAAGTCACACAGCCTGACATACCGAAAATCGAAATTAGAATCTTCCAATATATAGTGTGGGGGAGTTCATTTAGTCTGCAATGGGTAAAAGGAAAACCAGAAAAAAAAGAGTAGCTTTTGGTCGTTGCAGTTTCACTCTTCAGTCCTCAACCAACCTAGCTCTCAGTGGCGATACAAAAGCACCCGAAGTCCCCGCCAACATAGCCTAAGGACCACACTAGAGCTACACCAGCTAGCATTCTTTATGAATCTATAGCGGGCCGTTATCGACCCGTCAGGGTAGCTGGCGGGCCGATAACGGCCCGCTATAGATTTATGTTGACTGCTAACTAGGACTGATATGACCGGCCCTAATAGTCACAGATGAAAGCTTCAGTTTGAAGGAGACCAAATTGGGAGTTTCAGCCATACTGGCTGACAGAGAATTCCAGTGACAAACAGTTCAGGGGAAAAAAGCTAAATTCATAATAATCACTGAAAGTTGGGATCTGTGGGAACCTCAATGCGTGTATGGATTTATTTCTAGTTGATGTTGGCGTGAGGTAGTCGGTAAAAAGAATGTCCACAAGACCTATTATTATCTTGGATAACATGGTAAGTTGGTGCTTGGCGCGTCGTGATTCCAGGGATTCCCATTCTAGATGGTCAAGCATTGAGGTCACGCTACTTGTGTTTCTATATCGGTTCATGACATATCTGGCAGCTCTGCGGTTCGTGACATCTCTGGCAGCTCTGCGATGTACCGTCTCAATTCTCTAATATAGTGTCTTCTTTTGCACAACATTTCAACCTCATTGTATTCGTATTTCCAACGGTTCTCAGTCCATTCGGCCCAAATCAAAGCCGAGTCCACACAACCCAAAATTTAGGTCTACTTGACCTAAACTTCAAGTCTAGTCGGCCCAGCCATTTATTCATTCGGCCCGTATAAACAACTTGAAATTAATCATTGTTAGACTTATTCAAGGGTTCGAATCCCCCTTTCGTTAGCATGGGTACTTTTTGATAAATTTAATCAATTTGTGACACCCTATTAATCCTGAATATTCACAATCCTTACTTTTTACCTTCTCTCAGTCAGCAGGTCCATTTTCAGTGCAGTAGCCAGAACATAGTTATTTTACGCACACACAGAAAAAGATCTTGAAAACTATGCCTAGAATCGCTTCCAAAATAGGGGCTACTCTTAAAGGAAAGAATTTGCTCCCAGAGGGAGTAGCCGCTAAGGTAAAGAAGCGAAATATGTTATGTAATGCCACTTTATTCTAAATATTTTTCTTACGCATGCTACGCACGTGCGTAATGTGCGTAATTAGCGCCACGCCTATGATTTTAATACCTGTGAATGTGTCTAAAATTGCTGGACGGGTGGTAAACTGTATACTCTAATCAGATGCCGCGTTCTGTCAGCGTCTGATCTGGGTCTACACTGTTTGCTCAGGCCTGTCTCTCCGATTACGTAGAGTTAGCAGGGTAATTTGATCAAAGTTACCCCCCCCCCCCCCCACCCCCTCCCCCGACACACACACACACACAAATCATCTTGGATCCGCCTGTTATTTCTGTTGGTCAGTGAAACAAGTGATGTGATATTAGGTTAACGCTTTGCATGTTGGGTAAAAAATTCAGCAGAAGACATTTTATTTTTTCCCTTTGTTTTCCCAGGAAATAGATTTTTACGTTTTGTGAAAAATGTCTTCTTTGGAGATAGTTTGCACGAAATGTCAAAGCCTATTTTCCGAAAAACAAGAAATCCGCGGAAAGCGATGTCGCACCTGCGGGGATTAAGTCATACAAGTAATTCGTATTTGTATTGAAAAAAATCTGTTTTGCAGTATTCAAGAAATTGATGGGTTAGAAAAATGGACAAAGTAGAAAATTTGGAATATTGGCTTGCAAAATTTTATCTAAACCTGTCCATTATTTCACAAGATATTGATACTGAGTGGATATCATTTTTGCCCATCAATCAAGGCCAGTAACTCAGCTGAAAATTGACGAAAATCCCAAGCTAGGTATTGTTAACAACAATATGTATGCAAAATATGATCCTAATCCATCAATTCTTTCACAAGATATTGAGCGGAAACCAATTTGGGGCATAAATCAAGGGCCCCTAACTCTGCTGAAATGAATCTGAGATTTATGTGCAAACAATATGCACATCTTCAGACCATGACCTAATCATCTGTGAAGTTTCAAAGCTATTTGCCTAAAACTGCAGGAGGAGTTGCGCTCACGAAACACCCACTGACTATAAGGGTTTTAGGCAAAAACTGACTAAGTTAACAAAGCGGAAAAAGTTGAAAAAAAAATCTGAGATTTATGTGCAAACAATATGCAAATCTTCAAACCCTGACCTAATCATCTGTGAATTTTCAAAACTATTGGCCTAAAACTGCAGGAGGAGTTGCGCTCAGGAGATACCCACTGACTATAAGGGTTTTAGGTAAAAACTGATTAAGTTAACAAAGTGAAAACAGTTGAAAAAAAAATCTGAGAATTATGAGCAAACAATATGCGCATCTACACACCATGGCCAAAACGTCTGTGAAGTTTCAAAATGATTGGCCAAAAACTGTAGGAGGAGTTGCGCTCACGAGACATACACTGACTATAAGGGTTTTAGGTAAAAACTGACTAAGTTAACAAAGCGGAAAAAGTTGAAAAAAAAATCTGAGAATTATGAGCAAACAATATGCACATCTACACGCCATGGCCAAAACATCTGTGAAGTTTCAAAACGATTGGCCAAAAACTGTAGGAGGAGTTGCGCTCACAAGTCAATTGTTGACGAACGGACAACGGACGAACGGACCAACGGACGGGTCACGGCACGCCTATATCGCACCTGCGTGCTAACGCAGGTGCGACAAAAAAGAAGAGAGAATATCGTCAATTTATCATCTGCTAAATTAGCCCAGAGAGTGGTAAAGGTTAAAACAATAAAATTTAATCATTGATTTCCGGGACTGGGACAAAACGATACATTAATGTGTCTTTGAAAATGATTCTAAGTCATTTGCAGCCCATATCAGCCTGCGCAAGGGCATTCTCTGTCCGCAAACAAACTAATTAGATACTATATAATGTTTCAATCGAAGGGGGTGGTCGGGTGTGGCAAAGGTGCCGTGTATCTTACGTCACAGGGGCGTCCAACTGATACTGGCTTACAGTTGGGCAAGGCCTGCTATCCTTGTAGCAGGGAATGTTTTTATTTCTTCTGTTTCTCCACTTTCATTCATTTTCTTCTTTCTTCCCCGTCCCTCTCTTTCATCTCCATTACTATCTCTTCTCTTTTCTCCCTTTCTCTGAGAGATGACACAAAATGACCTACAATGGTTGACGTGTCGTTAAACCCCAACACAATCAATGTTTCAATGGAGAACAAAGGCCTGAACGAGACTGCGCATGTGCAGGATAACGTGAATCCGCACATTTTGACATGCTCGAAGGCACTTTTTCCCTTGACGCGGCCCATCTAGAAATCTTATTCCATTGTGTGATTTACAGTCGACCCTCGTTATCTCGACTTCATTCATCTCGAATTACCGCTTTTCTCGAAGTGAAAATCTGGTCCCTGTTTTAACATGGAAATCTAACAACAGGTAACAAAATAATGTGGAAAAGAGGACAAATCTCCTCTTTTCCGCAATATTTTCAATATATCTCTAACTTAAGGAGTCATATTACATATTCATTTGTGAAATGTAGTTGTTAGATTTATTTATCCTCAATTTTGAAAGTCTGATATGTCGAAGTATGGATATCTCGAACTATTTCAGAGATCCACTTGGACTTCGAGATAACGAGAATCGACTGTATTTATATATTAAAGATAATAATTAGATAAAACCAATAACAAGATAACAAAGCTTCTAGCGTACGACACTGTTCATTATATATAAAGTTTCAGTGTTGTCAAAGTTTCGCGGGGCAATCGCAGTTTCTGTTTTCGCGGGTACAAGCAACCGCGGAAATAAATCAAAGCACTGAGAGTGCTGATAGGGGCGGTTGCGTGAACTCTTGAACTGATTGGGCATTACATTGAAATAAAAAAAGCAATACATAAACAGCACTCAATAACGGCAACCCGTTTGGGATTTTACTCATTTAATGCAGATATCTGCATTTCAAATATAGATATCTCGTTTAATAAATACAGATATCTGTATTTTTAAATTACAGATATCTTTAATTGAAATGCAGGTATGTGTAATTGAAATAGAGATATATCTAACTGAAATGCGGATATTGGTATTTGAAATACAGACGTCTCTTTTTTTTCAATCATAATATAGATATCTGCATTTCAATTAGAGATATCTCTAATTCAGGTGAATTCTGGACATCTGCATTTAAAATACCGGTATCTCTGTTTGAAATGAGTATGTCTGTATTTGAAATGATATCTGAATTTCTAAATTAAATACATAAATCTGTATTTAAATTAGAGATATCTGCATTTTAATAAGATATCTGTATTTATGATTGAATTAGAGATATCCCTATTCACTCCACTTATGGGAAACTGATACCTCCCTCGCCGAATTTTACATGCTCACCGTTCACCGGTTACAAATACCAATGTGATGGACGGCGCGGTTCGCCACCCCCCCCCCACCCCCACCCCCTTACAGACAATACAAGGAAACTAATTAAAGATGCTCGATTTCACACTAAACTTTACCTGATAATGGGACAGCTCTAAAAGGAAACTATCTGCTTCCTAGGGGAGCAAATTTATTCCTTTTAGTGTTGTCCCATTTTCCAAAGGGAGAGCAAACAATTTTTAACAGAGCTGCCTCTCCCTCCCCTGAAAGTTACCATTAAGTAAAGATAGTTGTAAAAGTTTCTTTTGGTTTATTCTTTTTGTGCCCGATTTTAACCTTTAACATGCTGAAAATGAAATTGACAGATGACGGATAAGTGATATTTTGCTTATTTTTCACAGAAAATAAGTCTCGTCATTTCACTGGGATATCGTCAAAGGACATAAATCGGCTAAAATGTCAATCTTGTTTTTTGTTGTTGTTTTTTTGTTGTTGTTTTTTGTTTTGTTTTGTTTTGTTTTTGTTTTTTTTGTTGTTGTTTTTTTTTTTTTTTTTTTTTTTTTTTTGGTTTTCCAGTAAGCTGTGGCTTGTTATTGCGTTTAAATTGTCACCGATAGGAATATTTTAATCCTTAAAGCACTATTAAAAAATGTAGTAAACAACATCCTAAGAAAAAAAAACTTTTTTGGAGAAAATAAGGCTTGACATTTTATGTGAATTTTTTGCCGGGCTAGAAATCTTGATCACACCATTATAAGGCGAAAGCATTAACTGCTGATGCGTAGACTGTTATGAACCTTCCTAGTCCGCATAAGCGACGGTACCCTTTTCATGTGACACGGCTCAAATTACAAAAAAAGATCCGTATATCTTATGCAAACAGTTAAGAACCTGATCAGAGTGCTCAGATACGCAGACTGGACTCTGAAGAAATCTAATCATGGCCAGCGCCCAAGAAAACACAGTTTTTAATATTAAATGTTAAAGGGATTTTGATTGTGTTGGGGTTTGGCCGTGTAATATTTTGGGATAAAATTTCAACTTTTACTGTTTAATTGGGTACAAATTTGAGCTAGAATTATTTGTTGGTTGTAGACTGTTATGAACCTTCCTAGTCCGCATAAGCGACGGTACCCTTTTCATGTGACACGGCTCAAATTACAAAAAAAGATCCGTATATCTTATGCAAACAGTTAAGAACCTGATCAGAGTGCTCAGATACGCAGACTGGACTCTGAAGAAATCTAATCATGGCCAGCGCCCAAGAAAACACAGTTTTTAATATTAAATGTTAAAGGGATTTTGATTGTGTTGGGGTTTAACGACACGTCAACCCTTGAGGGTCATTTTGTGTCGTCTCCCAGAGAAAGGGAGAAAAGAGATAGAAGAGACAGTAGAAGAGATAAAAGAGAGGGACAGGGAAGAAAGAGGAACAGGAATGAAAGTGAAGAAACAGAAGAAATAAAAACATTCCCCCTCTACCCTTACCCGCTACAAGGATAGCAGGTCTTGCCCAACTGTAAGCCAATATCAGCTGGACACCCCGGTGATGTAAGATACACAGCACCTTCGCACCACCCGACCACCCCCAAATGTTAAAGGGAAAACTTTACTTCATCCACAATATTTTTTACCAGTAAAACGTATCTGTCCTCCGCGAACACTTCCATTATACTTATTAACTGTACTTTAAGGTAACGAAAAGGGTCTTTCTTTAGAAGAAGTGTAACCACTATCAAAATGTTAATTTTAATGTCGACGAGGCGGTTCTAACGAGTACCCACAATCTATGTTTTAAGCAGACATAAGAGAAATAATGTATACCCCTGTAAACCCCAGTTTTGCTATATAAAAGTGGGGTTTAAGGGGGTCATAATTACATAGGCAAGTTTTCGTGATGCTACTTTCGTTTTTATCTCCCTGTAAATGAATCAATTTCCTTCGACTAATCTGACTGGTGTTTTCAATCATGTATCGCAGAACATTGCACAACTTGTTTTACCATGAAATCTTCATTTCCACATTTTGGGAAAGATAGCTTTCCAAACAAGAATGTGCCACAATTTTGCGATGTTGGATAACAAACAGTCACAGATCCATTTTAAAGTTAAGTAGTGTCAGTTGTTTTATTTGTTGTAAGCTGTACAAAAGTTCCTGTAGATTAAATAAATAGTGACGACCCTGATCAGATGCCGCACTAATTCTGTGGCGTCTGATCTGGGTTTACATTGTTTGCCAATCCCAAAAGTACCTAATTTGGATGCAAACAGTGCTGACCCTGATCAGACTCGGCGTTCTGAATTGAGTCTACACCGTGTCCGCAAAATGTCTTTGAACAGAAATATTTTACATTTAGGGGGTGTCAGTTTTGTTTTGTTTTGTTTTGTTTGATGTAAGTTTGCAAAGCACTCCTGCACTGCAAATGAATAGTGACGCCGCGTTCTCAGTGATGCGATTATAACAAATATCCAAATCATATGTACTATGAAGAAATACGAATAAAACAAACCCATTCTTATATATCATTCTGATGCGTTTAAGGATTCTTTACTGCAGCAAATTCCTTTTAACGGCAACATCTTTGGAAACAAATGTTGTTGCAACGAGGTTTACTGTACTTTTTTCCACAGACGTTTTCTTTAAAGTAATAAAGATTGCCTTTGGAAACAAGAACACACAAAATCACGAAAATCGGAGACTCGGTTTGATTGAGTCTCTTCATATGCAACACTGAAGTTTGCGAGGCTGTACACGCCCCCTATCGCCGGCTTAAGCGGTATTCGATTTTCAAATTAACCAGGATGGCCTCAATGATTCCAAAGGAAATAAAATATAACTTAAACTATGATCATGTAAGGGGAGACTTTTTACGGCCGCCACACGGCACGACTAGCTACAGTAGAGTAAAATGAAAGTAAAAAAGGATTGCCTTTGGAAACAAGAACACACAAAATAATGAAAATCGGAGACTCGGTTTAATCGAGTCTCTTCATATGGAACATTGTAGTTTTTCGGAGACTCGGTTTAATAGAGTCTCTTCATATGGAACATTGTAGTTTTGCGAGGCTGCACACGCACCCCCACCCCCAGCGCCGGCTTAAGCGGTATTCGGTTTTCGAAATAACCAGGATGGTCTCAATGACCCCAAAGGAAATAAAATATAACCTGCACTATGATCATGTACGGGGAGACTTTTTACGGCCGCCACACGGCACAACACCAGCTACAGTAGAGTAAAATAAAAGTAAAAATGGATTGCCTTTGGAAACAAGAACACACAAAATCACGAAAATTGGAGACTCGGTTTGATTGAGTCTCTTCATATGCAACATTGAAGTTTGCGAGGCTGCACACGCCCCCATCGCCGGCTTAAGGGGTATTCGATTTCCAAAGTAACCAGAATGGGCTGAATGACCCCAAAGGAAAAAAATATAACCTGCACTATGATGATAGTTATACACTTCCTAAAAACACGCAAAGAAATAAAACACAATTATTTTATTAAAAGTCATATTGTAATAAAACAAACTAAATATGTAAGAATGTTGCAATATTACAAAATTATATGTTGTAGCAAGGAAATCAGCTATTGAAAAATTTATTATAATCTTTATGTCTTTCTAACACATTCACTATTGCACCAAGTAAAAGACTTCGTTTATCTCTGGAGGGCACAGGGAAGCAATTGTGTCAGGACTGCTGATTGGTACAAAAAGCCCGGTATAGTTATATTTTATGTAAGGCAGCCTGTATTGGTTAATAGTAAAGATGAACTGAAACTTATTATTTTATTACTTTTTATACTCGTATGAGGCAGTTTATACAGTGTTCATGAAAACAGGCAAAAAAAAAAAACAAAAAAAAAACGCCTTGCCCAACAATTCAATTTCACCAACAGATACAAACTATGAATAATTCAGAGTACCTCGAATTCATTTACCCACGTTAACTTGAAATTAAAGAAACATCTGAGACCATTACATCTTCCTCACACTTGGATACCTCTATATCGACAATGGAAAACTCGCTGCTAGGCGTTACGACAAACGGGATGACTTCAACTTTCTCATAGTTAATTTTCCGTTTCTAGGCAGCAATATTCCTTCTGCACCAGCATACGGTGTTTACGTTTCACAGATAATCCGTTGTGCTGGAGCCTGCTCTGAGTATCAGGATTTTATCGAAGGAGGAAGACTGCTCACTACGAAACTGTTTACTCAGGGATACCAGAGATCTAAACTGTTGTCAACACTTAAGAAGTTCTATGGGAGGCATCATGATTTTTTCAATCCCTATAATATGACTGTTTCTAGAATTATATCTGATGTTTTTGCCACGGCCAAGTTATAAACAGACTTTCTAAACCCCAGACATTAATTCCCGTATTTTCCTAAATCTCTGTTCAGGCTGATAGGCATGGTGGGCGAAGTGTGCTTACCAAATAAAGCTCTCTTTTCATGGTCGCCTGATTACACCCTTTTCATTTTGGGTCCATGTCAGTCTGTCTGGATTACACCCTATTCATTTTGGGTCCATGTCAGTCTGTCTGAACATTCCTAATTTTGCCTATGTGTATATCGACTTCATGATTTTCGGAATATGATTTTGGTATGTTGACCTCATTAAAATATATCTATGTGTAATTTCATAATTGTTTAAAAGAAATAAATGTTTTTAATTGTGTTTGATGGACCCAAATGCAAAGGTGGTGAACTCAAGACTACAAAATTTCCATTTTTGATATCTGCTGAATTAGGTATTGCAGCATTCAGTCTCCAAAATGTCCCAGAAAGTGTTGGTGTCAGTGGTGGTTTTCCTTATTAGTAAGTCTGTGCTAAACCAAGCCCCGAGGTTATAAAACTTTTTTCATGCTCAACTCAGCTGAGCATGAATTTTCTCCTGCTAATAAATCTCAAATTACTAACAACTGCGAATTCTTTCTTGGTAAACATAGCTGAGCATGACATTTTCTCTGCTAATAAATATGAAAATGTCAACTTAAGTTGGCATTTTCATATTTATTAGCAGAGAAAATTTCGTGCTCAAGCTGAGATGAGCGTGAAAAATGTTTTATAACCTCGGGGCCAGGTCTTGGACGCCCAGCCTTACCCTGAAAAGAACTCTAAACCACCAAAAAGATATTGTTATGGAGTTCTTTTGCGAAAATAATTAGTTCCCTGTACCCTGGAATTATCTACACTATACAGCTAGTATAGTATCAGGCGGATGCAAACACATTTACTGGCAATTTAACCCATTGTTGACTGAATAGACTCTCCCACACTATATAATGGGAGAGTCCAATCTAAATTTTAGGTATGTCCGGCTATGAGATTTACATATTCCTAGAGAAAAATGGCTAAACAGTGGAGACCCTGATCAGACGCCGCATTCTGCGGCGTCTGATCTGGGTCTGCACTGTTTGCCAAATACCCTTTTACGGGTCTCCCGACTACAATGGGTTAGATATATGTATTTTCTTTTTATTTCTCTGAGATAATAAGTACTGGCATTTCATATGAACCCTGTCTATATAGCAAAAATAAGGATTGATATTTCATGCGATTCGTCTGCTATGCAGATGGTTTGCATAAAATGCTATGCCTTTCTGTCTCGGATACTATCTTGAAATTTTGAATGGCGCGTACATGATTAAGAAACGTATCTTATTTTATTAGGACCCTTAAGTGCTGTTGAAGACGCAGAAACATTACACACAGGTCGCTTTAACATCATGAAGTCAATGTAAACAAACCTGGTTTGAGAGGGTTTGATAGAAGTCTGGAAAAATCGGGTCTCAAGAGATCCGACTTTTCGGATCAGGCGGTAAGAAACTTAACCGTTTGAAATCAGTATCAACGATATTTATATAATAAACTGAATTTTCTGCAAACAAAAGAAACATACAGGATAAGTATAATCTCAGTACACTACGAATATAGTAATTATATGTGTGACATATACAAAACATATTTGATTTGATATTTCATTGTACCACCCGCACGCAGAAACTAATACAACGCTTCCACATTCAACAGTCTATTTCTCTTTTTCTTATTCATATGCATGTATTTCTCTTCACTCACTTAATTCTACAGATCGGAAAAGGTTTTTGCAAAAAAAAAAAAAAATAAAAAAAATAGAAGAGCCATTTCATCAAGCTCTACAGTGTTTACGTTCAGACTACACTCTTTGCAAGTTTTTGCAAGTTTTGCTGACAAGATTTGTATAACATCCATTTAGAGACACTGGACTCATTCACATTCAAAAATGAAACGTTCCACATCTAAAACTCTGAGGTGAAGGGATTAATTTTGCACAAAACATATATCATGATACTCACTTGATCAATCTCTCCATTACAATACTCAGCTGTATGCAAAAAAAAATGCTAATCATATGATAGTTAACTTCAATGACTCGAATACCAATGCATTACGAATACCAATGCATTACGAAAACACGACTATTCAAATATATAGAAAATTTCACCTCCAAAAACTGAAAATTTTCAGATAAAAAACTCTTATATTTTTCATATTTCTGCTCAAAACATAGACTGTGGGCACTCGTTAGAACCGCCTCGCTTAGAACCGCCTTGGCGAGGTGGTTCTAACGAGTATCTATAATCTTCAAGGGAAAATAAGAGAAATAATGTATACCCCTGTAAACCCCAGTTTCACTATATAAAAGTGGGGTTTAAGGGGGGTCAAAATTATATAGGCATGTTGTCGTAATGAACTCGATTACTGTGGATGATTCGATTTCGTTTTTAAGTCCCTAAGAAATTCTAAAATTGCTAAAGAAAACAAATACATTTTATCATGAAAATGTACGTGATGTGTACTCATTAGAATCGCCTCATCGGAGCGATTCTAATAGGTACACTCAATATACCATTATTTTATTTAGATAAAAAAAGACAGTCCTGAATTTCCTTCTTGACCTATGATTAACCCTCAGTGGCTCTAACCACCCATTTCTAGAACAAATTTCCGTGGTCCCGAAGATGTTCGAGTCATTGAAAGTTGATTGTATCAACCTTCACAATTCCTCTAAACAGGTCTAATGTTTGATTACGACGGCAAGTCAAAAGCCGATGTTACGGACTTTCCTGTTTTCACAGCAGTTGCAGTTGCCTCGAGATTCGTGGTACCAAATTTCAAAGCCAGTTTTATTTTCTTGTCATCTTTGGTCTGACCTTCCGGCAGTGTAATGCTGAGCTTACCAAGATGAAAACAATCACTCTCTGTGATATATTTGGGGTTTTCACTCTCTGACGCATACATGTCGAAGGTAAGAACAGCCTTATCTCCCATAAAGGGAGTGTATTCTTTCTCGATCTGGTATTCCCCACATTTCACAACCGTATCTTTCTTCACGTGTACACTGAATACCTCCTTGCATTTTGCCTGACCCTCGCTGTTGACAACCTTTCTTGCCGGATCATGAATCTTGTCATTAAATGCTTGATAAACTTCGCAGCCGTAGGTGTACCTATAAAATAAAAGAACAGCTTAAATGACGATGATGATGATAATGATGAAGAAATAAACTTTGTTTATGTCTCCTCAACATTATTTTAAGTCGTGTTGATGAAGGGACTGTAAGCTGTGCGATGAACTGATGTACTGTCATGAGCTGAGTTTCACTCCCACGGGTTTGAACCTGTGACCTCGTGATCCGATGTCAGGACTGCCAACCGCTCAACTACGCAGACTTCAAGAACTGCCTTAATTGTACTGTACCCACTTCTAACCACCTGACCATCCGTAAGCAGAACTTGGCTTCCCCACATATGACCCGAGCGAGGCTCGAACCACAGCGGTGAGAAATCTAACTCCCGTGTAAAAAAAAAAAAAAAAAAAAACTGGCAAAATATCTACCTTGGCACTATTGTTCAAAAGCTAACGACGTTGTGAGCTAACGTGACGTCAAAATTTCTATCCTGAAATATGGCTAATACATTGATATTTTTACTGAAAAAATGTGAGAATCTTTTACATTGCATTCTTGCAATAAAATAATAGCAATGTATTTGAAAATAGCTACAACAGTGAACAAGTTTGTCTTTAACGAGCTCTTTAAGTTAACGAGTCTTTGAACAACTGACAACTGGGCTCTGCTGTATTTAGTCCTCTTGAGCCAAAAAAAAAAAAAAAAAAAAAAAACAGATAGTAAACGCATTTCACCAGCGCACTACAATATCTACAATAAGACCTGAGTGAACAGCAAAAGTCAGCTTGTACATCCATCCAGTATGGCAAGGGTTCTCGTTTATCCCTCTTTGGATACCCCGGAGGATGTAGAAGGCACATGCGATCAGCGAAAACTGATCAGACTGCGCAGATGCGCAGGCTGATCTGAGTCTTTGCTGGTCACAGAAATCTAATTGTAGGTTTTGTCGTACGCTGGTTCATATGCAAACAACAGAGTCCTGATAGCACGTTTGCTGACTGATCAACGCGCATTTCATGACTGATTGGTTGTGTTGGGGTTTAAAGACACATTTTTTTCCTTCTTTGGCTAGACCCCCCTTCATGATCACCCCCAATATACAGTCCTGATAACAGAGCGCACATCAAAGGCTTATCTTATCTAAGTGATTATGGAGTCTTTATAAGGCTGTTAAGTCTCCTTAGGTGGGGCCATATACGGGTTAATTCATAAACTTGAGCAGCATTCAATATGTTACTTTAGAATCAAATAAATTCATTTGCAAATTTTGCATTTAACTTGTTGATTTTATTTGTTGATTTGTATTGTATCATTTTATTTTTTTTTATTTATTTACTTTTTTTTTTTTGATAGTTTTTTTTTTCTAAACACAAAAGTGTTGTTTGTCTTGCATTGTGAAAAAGTACAAATGAACTAAAATAGAAATATAAAATTGAAAATATTTATTTATTTATTCATTTATTTATTTTCTAAAGTAAATAAGAACACTGCACAATTATTCCATTTCCATTTCAGTAAAACAATACATTATGGAATATGTCAAAAAGTTCTTAGACAATTTAGAATTTGTATTTTATGCCAAAAAGCTTCTCTTTTTCAATAAATAAATAAATAACTAAATAAAATACTTTCTAATCTTCTGTATTTGATCCAAAGAAACAAATAAAGGGGGCATTTGGTGATAAATTAGCTTATAGCATAAATATCTGTATTTCTCCATAAAATATATTGTGGGTTTCATTAGAACTGCCTGGGAGAGACAATTCTAATGAACAGAAACCAGGTATATTTTATTGAATAAACAGAAAAAAAAACAACATCAAATTATCACCAAATTACCCACCTTATTTGTTTCTCTGTCTTCATCATAAACTTTGCTGATATAAAATCTAATTTTCCCTTATCAGGCCCCTACCTGTAAGGATGGCCAAAGTCACCAAGAATTTCTTATCTTAATCTCCTTAGAGTCATTAGGGTGTTATGCAATCCAAAATGTGTCTTTAACGACACATCAACCTTTGTGGGTCATTTTGTGTCATCTCCCAGAGAAAGGGAGAAGAGAGATTGAAGAGATAGTAGATTTGTTTGTGTTGAGGTGTTACGGCCGAGTCAACCCAGTGGGGTCATGTCGAGCGCGGTCAGTTTACCTAACCACACGTTTACTGGGCAGGCTTAGTTCTCTAAGCGGTTAACCAGTATTGTGCACATTCTTTTGCCAGAAACTGACAACTGCCCTTCTTGAATCAGCAGAGTGGGAGAGAAAGACTGTAGAAAATATTTCATGACCAATCTCCACGAAAGAATGTTGCCGACCTCGGCGGGGTTGAACCCGCGACCTCCTGGTCTCCAGTCGGACGGCACATCCAACTGAGCCACCGAGGCCGGCTTAAGAGATAGTAGAGGAGATGAAAAAAAGGTACAGAGGAGAAAGAGGAAAATGAATGAAAGTGAAGAAACAGAAGAAATAAAAACATTCCCCTCTACCCTTACCTGCTACAAGGATAGCAGGCCTTGCCCAACTGTAAGCCAATCTCAGTTGGACGCCCCTGTGACGTAAGATACACAACACCTTCGCCACACCCAACCACCCCCTGTAAACCAGTATCAGGTGGTGTGGGTTAGACACTTTTAAGAGATTTTTATCCATATGAACCCTACGTTACAATTTACCCTTAACTCTTGTCCTGCTGAACCCGGATATACCCTGCCTTTGCAAACAGTATAGATCCAGATCCAGATTCTGAAGAAGCCAACCGATCTGGATCTACACTGTTTGCCATTGAGTATGCAAATTTATAGCAACTATCCAGATCAAGTAATGTGATTGGCTGAAAATTAGCAGTGGGCGTGGCATCTTAATTTATTCAGCAGGACAAGGGTCAAGTCCCGGAGAAACCATCAGAAACTATATATGTACATGATGAGCCACTCATACAAGCACTCACATTTTATTAATATGGCAATGCAATTAAAATGAAAGGGTTTAAGGGTTTAATTCTTATGTTTGCATTTAGTGACACTTATACCCTCATATTTAGGACAGTTGAAGCAACAAAATGTACATAGAGGACAGAGATAGGCAGACCTCAAAGATCTTATCCAACTATTTTGGAACAACTCAGAGAAACAGCCAATATTAATATGGTGGCATAATAATTACTACTTGCATGTTTTTTCTGATTTTAAGAATTTCACTATAATATACTTCAAAAAACAAATAATGTTTTGCCACAATGAGGTCTAAGGAAGAAGTCATCAGTCATCCAGAACAGGCGAATTCTCCCAAATAGTGTTTATTATATTGTTAACAAAGACAGATATCTCGAAGTATTTGAGAGAGTCCCTTGGAATTCGAGACAACGAGAGTCAACTGTTTGTTTGTTTGTGTTGAGGTTTTATGGCCAAGTCAACCCAATGGGGTCATGTCGAGCGTGGTCAGTTTACCTAACCACACGTTTACTGGGCAGGCTTAGTCCTCTAAGCGGTTAACCAATATCGTGCACATTCTTTCGCCAGAAACTGACAACTGCCCTTCTTGAATCAGCGGAAGGGAGAGAAGAGAGTCAACTGTAATTTAATCCATAACTAAAAGCAAGTCCCCTGTTGAAACTACCCAGCAGGCACATAACGTTGAAACAACGTCGATTCAACGTTGATTCAACGGCTTGATGTTTCAACGTTGTGTGCCAACTGGATAGTTATTTTATTAAATGTAGTTCAATATTTCCTTAATTGGCTTCCAAACTTGTAAACATTCCTGCAGCTCGTTTTTTTTTTTTTTTTTTTTTTTGTCGTTTTTTATTTTGTTGGGTTTTTTTTTTCTCTCTTTTTTTTTTTTTTTTTTTTTTTTTTTGTTTTTTTTGTTGTTGTTGTTTTTTTTTTGTTTTTTTTTTTGTTTTGTTTTTTTTTGTTGTTTTTTTTTGTTTGTTTGTTTGTTTTTCATGCCAGATTCTCTGTGACTTAGAAAAAGTGAATGGATCACAAATATAAGTGGAAATATCCAGGAAATGCCAAAATCACAAAGCACAACCTTCCCACCACACCAAAAGAAGGACAGATGAGGAACAAACGATGAAAAAACAAATGCCACGTATGAAACGATCGCCGCACGAACAAAGAAAAACTAAAACAGAGGAACTGTCTTGGAACGGTCAAGAGAAAAAAAACTACTGGGGTGGGGTGAGGGTGTGTGTGGGGGGGGGGGAGGTCTTAAACCAGTTTTACTCGTTATAACTCTCACTCTTAATTCTGATGTAGCTCAATATTACAAACAGCTCCATATATCAAACATACATCACAGGTCTAGATAAGAGTGGGTATCAGGTTAATAGTTTTCTTATTTCTCGACAAAAACATATGTTGTGGGTACTCATTAGAAGCGCCTCAGCGAGGCGCTTCTAATGAGTACCCACAACATATGTTTTTGTCGAGAAACAAGAAAAATATAGATACCTTTTGATTGAAAAAAAAGCGCATTATCCAGTGATTTATTTACAGTTTGGCTCTATAGAGTCCTGAGAACTCACATAGTTGAAAGTTATTGAGGCCCATGATAAAATCACGAGTAAGTAACACATTTTACAGCATTTTTTTTTTTTGTTGTTGTCTTTTGTGATTCCAGGGACTCACTTATATTATATTTGTGGACCCAGAGAAAAAAATATGAGTGTATGAAGCAGGATTCGCAGGTAAAAAAAATCACTGCTTAACAAGAGCTATGATACATTCAGTTCACATAGGAGTCTTCTACTTCATCAGTGAAACATCACAGTGAAACGCACATAATAAGAAACAGTACGATAACAAAAGCAAAGGCTCAATGGCAATCTGAAGACAGAATACAAGAAACTCACACAGGACCACGATGGGCCCAACCACAGACGAACAGACAGGCGCTATCTTTCTGAGACTAAGGCATTACGAAAAACATGCCTATTCAAATATACTGAAAATTTTACCACCAAAAAATGAAAATTTTCAGATAAAAAGTTCTGATATTTTTCGTATTTCTGCTCAAAACATAGATTGTGGGTACTCGTTAGAACCGCCTCATCGGCGGTTCTAACGGGTACCCACAATCCATGTTTTTGAGCTGAAATAAGAAAAATAATGTATACCCCTGTAAACCCCAGTTTTACTATATAAACGTGGGGTTCAAGGGGGTAAAATATATATTGGCATGTTTTCGTGATGGAGAGAGCCGTCTCACTGTCATGCAATTGAAGAGGGACGCAAAGTTATCACCATAATTGAGCCAGCACATGAGAAAAGGGTACTTATTACAAGCAAAGGCTCAGACGAGCATGTGCATAAGTGCTTTTCGGAGATATGTAGTAGAGACCTTGAGGAAGCTTCATGAAAAACAAAACGCATGTCTGTAGCCCAAAAAGGGGACTGCTCATGCGCATTTAAAACACCACAAACCCAAACACCAGAAGGTCCTTTTTTTCGTGTGCATGCTCAATTTGGTTAACAAACATTTACCTGCACTTGCGTTCACTTATTGCATTTGGATCATGTCCGAATATCACAGCTCCTTTTAGAACAGCCATGCCCGCTCCCTCTGGTACTATAACTCTTTTGTTGGTAAATCTGGTGAAATAAGAAATTGGCCGCATTAAGCGAAAAAGTGCCTTTGAGCATGCGCGAATGTGCGGGTTCACGTCATCCTGCACATGCGCAAAGTCCCATCCGGGCATTTCCTCTCCATTTGTTTGTGTTGAGGTTTTACGGCCCAGTCAACCCAATGGGGTCATGTCGAGCTTTGGTCAGTTTACCTAACCACACGTTTACTAAGCAGGCTTAGTCCTCTAAGCGGTTAACCAGTATTGTGCACATTCTTTCACCAGAAACTAACAAATGCCCTTCTTGAATCAGCGGAAGGGAGAGAATGACCATAGAAAATATTTCATGATCAGTCTCCGCGAAAGAATGCTGCCGACCTCGGCGGGGGTTGAACCCGTGACCTCCTGGTCTCCAGTCGGACGGCACATCTGAGCCACCGAGGCCGACGCATTTGCTCTCCATTGAAACATTCTAGTAGCCAATGATTCTGTTTGCGTACTGCGAAGGCTCTGATCAGACTGCGCATCCGCGCAGTCTGATCAGGGCCTTCGCTGTCCACATATGCACGAAGACACGCTTTCGCACGGCACTGTTCAAATGTTTTATCCAAACTATTCGGATAGACAATCCTCAGCAAGCAGTGCATATCAGATCAGAGACGCAGAAGAATGCGGGTCTGATGTGGGTCTAGACTGTTCACCACTCCTCCAATCGTTATATGTACATCAGGTTAGTAAATCTGATTCTTTCCAGTTGGAGGACAAGAATGATATGAGTTGATTAGTCGTATTATTAAGAGAAAATATGATAAACATGAAAATCAAAAGCATGGAAATTCGTTTTCATTAAAGGCTCTATATTCCTCAAAAATAGACATTTTCTTATCCAAGAAAGGTTTAATAAATTGATATATTGTATAAATACTATCATAAAATGAAGCATCTGACAGCCTGTAAAATTTCAGTTAGTCGTTCTTGAAATGGAATGACTTTTTATCGTATCTCTGAATTAATGTTGCAAACAATAATTTAGAGATACGATTAAAATCATTTCATTTTTTATCCATTTCAAACACGGGAGACCAACTGAAACTGTACAGTGTGTAAGATGCCACATTTTATTATCGTATTAATATCATATATAAATTTATTAAACCTTCTGGATAAAAAAAAAAAAATGCTAATTTCTGAGGAATATGGAGCCTTTAATTCAGAGGCGGATCAAGAGAGGTTCGAAGAGTTCACTAGAAGACTTTTTCGACTAAAGATCATTTTCATGGGGATTTTTGATGAAAAATGTTTGAAACTGTACTTATCCAGAATATCCGCACACCTAACTCTTTACCTTGTACTACTAATAAAATTCCATCTACCAAACGAAAGAATGCGTAACCATCGGTTAAGAACGTAAAACAATTAGAGCGACATCCGGTCTAGAATACGATGACTCAAAATAAGGTTAACAAACTTTGCATTTTCTGTGTTTCACAATGGATATAAATGTTTTGAGGAAAATATTTAAAAAAAAGGGAATTACATTCAAAACCCTATTGATATTGGCGTCCGTGGAGTAAATCTCAGACCACCTACTTCACGCATATTGGCTGAATTATTTTTCGCGTACTGAAGGTGTACCGAAAGTTATAGAAAATGTGAAAAAAAATCGTGCAGTGTATATTGTCCGTTATTTGATTTTGCGCTTTGCTAAAAGTTCAGCATGTCTTCACGCACACACGATATACACATATAGTTATTTGTGTTATGCATATTTTGGTTGTCAATGCAGCATTGTCGAGAAATCGTCACGGGAAGAGTCGAAAATGGGTGGTTACGCATTAGATCTATATAAATAATAACAAAATTTGAAAGTCAAAATCATTATACGCTATGCTTTTGGAGATTAAAGATGTTTCCATAAAATACCATGTTATTTCCGAATCAACAGCGCACTGTTTATCAGGTTGGCTAAAAATCGTTCCGTAGAACAAGCTTCGTGTGTGCCCGGAGCCGGTGAAATTAGACCCGCTTTATACCTGTAAGTTTTGTTATGTCCGCTAACGTAATCTTTGGGTACTACAAAATGAATCAATGGATATCAAACGCCAGGATGATTCTTTGCACATACGCAGGATGATCTGAATCTGCGCATACTGCGCATGTTCGAAGGCACTTTTTTCCGCCCAGTTAAACCGGATTCCTCTGTTTTGATAGTTTGACATGTTTCTTGCTTTCAAAGGATGCCTTTTTTCAGAACTTATTTAGCTTCACTGCAGCTAGTGTAAAGCGCCGTATGGTGACCGTGAAACGTCTCTCCGTACTTCACTTCAGTTTGGTTTATATTGTCTGGTCCTTTGACCTCATTTGTATTTACATGCATATGAAGACTGAATATCGATCAACCATAAAGTAGAATGCCGAATGAACGAAAATAGCCGACTCGGTTTTACTGTGTCTATTCATGAGCAAATGTTCAGTGCAACATTGTGCATGTATTAAGTGCTGTGAGGAGACAAAATATATCTTGTACTTCACTATAGTGTAAATAACAGAAATATGGAGAAACGGGGTAAAGGCCATAATCACGGAACACAGCCCTCCCTAATGCATCAAATACCATTTGAGCAGCGCACAACGAAACCCACAATAAGACGTGCGACCAGCGAAGACTCAGATCAGCCTGCGCATCCGCGCAGTCTGATCAGAGTCTTCGCTGATCGCACATGCCTTCTACAGCCTCCGGGCTATCCAGAGGGATGAACAAGAACCCTACGATGTACAGGCTGATCTGAGTCTTTGCTGGCTGAACAGGTCTTATTGTAGGTTTTGTCGTTCACTGGTTCAATTTCTCAAATGACATGAAACGACATAACAACCCAGCAAACACACAACGTGGATACAACGTCGTTACAACGTCGCTGCAACGTCACGACGTTGCAGCGACGTTGTAACGACGTTGATGCGACGTTGTGTGTTTGCTGGGAAAGCAAAACGAACCAACCAAAGAGGAAGTGCAACAGAAATACCGCCTTGGAATGATCCATAGTAAAGATGTTGGGACTTTTAATTGGGCCAGTGTACGACATAACCTACAATAAAATCTGTGTGACTAGCAAAGACTGAAATCAGCCTGTACATCCACCCAATATGGCAAGCATTCTCGTTCATCCCTCTTTGGATTGATTAGAGGCAGTAGAAGGAACATGCGATCAGCGAAGACTCTGATGAGACTGCGCGGATGCGCAGGCTGATTGGAGTCTTCGCTGGTCGCACAAGTCTTATTGTAGGTATTGTTGTGCACAGGCCCAATTTATATTGCCTTTGGCGTCATGATAAGTTGGTGTTTTACGTCCCCTTTTAATATTATTTAAAGGCTCCAGATACCTCAGAAACAAACATTTTTTATCCAAGAAAGGTTAAATAAATTGATATATAGTATTAATACGACCATAAAATGTGGCATCTGACAGCCTGTAAAACTTCAGTTAGTCTGTCGTTTTTGAAATGGATCAAAAATGAAATGGCAACATTACTTCAGAGATACGATAAAAAATCATTTTATTTCAAGATCAAGAGACTAACAGAAATTTTACAGGCTGTCAGATGCCACATTTTATGATTGTATTAATACCATATATCAATTTATTAAACCTTTCTTAGAGAATAAAATGTCTATTTTTGAGGGATATGGAGCCTTTTAATATTATTTAAAGACAATAAAGTTAAGATGTGTCTTGGCCATTAGTCTTATCGCTGATGAGAGACTAAACACAACAAACTATAGTATACTGTCAATAAACAATAGAGACAGGTCTGTCCCAATAGGGGAATTTAGTGCTTGCTATCATATTTATCTGATACATAGGTAATATCCCTTCCAAAATATTTCTTACCCCTCAGAAGGCATATTTACCATCTCTGCTGGGATCTTATTTTGTTTGTGTTGAGGTTTTACGGCCCAGTCAACCCAATGGGGTCATGTCGAGCGCGGTCAGTTTACCTAACCACACGTTTACTGGGCAGGCTTAGTCCTCTAAGCGGTTAACCAGTATTGTGCACATTCTTTCGCCAGAAACTGACAACTGCTTTCTTGAATCAGCGGAAGGGAACTGGGATCTTATAATCACCTCTTTATAACATGCCTTTCATGTATCTTGCGTAAGGCCTAGGTAGGGGCGATAAAATCATTATTGAATGGCACCACGTTTGCTCTTATTTAAATGTGTTTAAGTATCATATCAGGATCATGGAATGATGATAACGAACGGCTCTGTGCAATGAAGCGCCGAAGTCGTAAGCAGGTTTCAGCGAAAACAGTATATCTCTCAACCAAGACCAAGGAGGCACGAGGAGTGTTGCGTTTTCATTGTTGTTCATGAAAACAACAGCTTCAGCAGTCCATATGGACCGCGCCATGCAAAAAAGTGTCTTTGAGCATGCGCAAAACGTGCGGATTCGCATCATGCTGCGCATGTGCAAGTTCTGATACTGGCATTTGCTCTCCATTGAGTCAATAATTCTGGCAGCAGACAGCGAAGGCCCTGATCAGAATGCGCGGAAGAATGCGCATCCGCGCATTCTGATCTTGGCCTTCGCTCCCCGCCTATGTTCCGAAGGCACATTTTCGCTAGGTGGGCTCAAATGAAGAAACATATCAAAAAGACGGGGAGAATAAATGGGTTACCATTCGGTAACTGAAGAAAAAAAATGAAAACAGAAGAAAAAAAGAAATGAAAATACCTCTTTCTGATATATTCCTGTAACAGTGGGGACTCACTAAAGCCCCCGACCATGAGAATGGTATCAGCTCCCTTACACTCTGGTCTTTTCATCAGAGTTTCCATGTGGTCTCCTATACTCTTCATGGCGCGATCAAAGAATTTGAAACAAATTTCTTTTTTAACACGTAGCTTGTCCCCCATCCAGTCGGCCTGTCCAGTTTCTGTAACAAAGGAGTCATATCATGAGGAAAGGGAACTTACTTGTATTCACAGCTGCAGATAAGGCACTTTTTTCCATCAAAAAACTATTGTTTTTTTTTCTTATTTCTCCACGAAAACATATGTTGTGGGTACTAATCAGAAGCGCCTCACCGACGCGCTTCTACAGAGTACCAACAACATATCTTTTCATGTAGAAATAAGAAAAAATATTACGCGGGTACCAATTCTCATTACGCAAACACGCCCATTCAAATATATTGAAAATTTTACAACCAAAAAAGGAAAATTTTCAGATAAAAAATTCTGATGTTTTTCATATTCCTCCTCTGTCTAATGCTGAGTGCCAAGAGACAGAATTAATAGTACCAACTTTATAGTTTTAGGTATGGCGCGGCTGAAGATCGACCCTATAACTTTCAGATCCGAAGGCAGGCGCTACACCAGCTAGGCCACTCGGACCGGTCATGGGCATTTGCTGTCCACATATGCATGTACCTCAAAGGCACCATTTCACATAATGCGACTGATTTATTTAATGCTATTGAGCTACTGTCTCTGTTTACGCGAAAATATGTGACTAAAATTTACATGAACCAGTGAAAGAACGGGAAAGAGGTGACTAGGTATACTTTCCCGCCCACTCCACCCCACCAACCTCCCTAAATGTCAGTAACCGGTCAGATGACACGGCCCCTGATGAGGAAAATGTCTGCCTTTTTTTTCAAAGTAGTAAACTGAAATTCTTTCATCTTAGTAGAACAAACACTGCAGGACTTTGCAGGCTGGGACATTTTGGAGAAGTCGGCGTGGATTACCTATACAGTTTTGTCGTTGGACATATTTCGCAGAATCAAAAATTTCATCCTAGAAACATCGAGCGAAAAAAAATTTAAAATCCTGGTTGCTGTTCTCTTGTTAAGTTTTGTTTTAAACAAACCTCTAATAATATAGTACGATCCCAGCGACACGCAACGTTAAGACAACGTCGTATCAATGTCGATGCAACGTCATGACGTTGCATCGACGTTGATGCGACGTTGTATAAACGTCATCTGCCCGCTGGGATGGTTCTTTTGATACCCGTTTAAAGCATGCTTTTCACCTGCTGACTTAACATCACAATGAAATGAATGACAGATGCAGATGTGGACTTTGAAAAAACTAGGACTGACAAACTACCGAATCTTGTAAAATTAAGATCTCTTATAATTAGCGGAAAATCTATAATTAATTTGAAGTGGGAGCCTTTTGGAGACGTTTGCAGAGGTTCCCCACTACAACTTTGTAGCTGAACATCTTTCGATAAAATCAAAATTAAAGTTATTGCGAAAATTAAGCAAAATATATATAAAAAAATGAGTTTATTATGTCAACTTTCCGCAACTTTTATTATTGTAATTAATGATATACTTATTATGATGATTACAATTCCCTGAGTTTTTTTTTTTTTTTTTTTTTTTTCAAAACAAATTTATTGACTTTATTAATACAAAGTAAACACTTTCGGCCATAAAATGACCATTTGTGTGTCCCGTTAAACCCAACTGGTAAAATTGTCTATGCCGCATGTTTTTTTTTCGTAGTTTACATTTTTCTAATAGCATGTTTCTTGTATTTTTATCTTCGTTCTTTTCCTGAAGTTTAACATTTACATAAACACTTTCAAAAATATTGGAATAAACCGCAAATTTTATCAGCTATGCTTGATTCCGTAAACTAACCCGAAACTAAAAAAATTCACAAACACTCCGGAAATGTGGATACAGCTGTATATAAGGATGTATCCATATTTTCATTACGAAAACCTGCCTATTCAAATATACTGAAAAGTTAATCACCGAAAAATTGAAAATTTTCAGACAAAAAATTCAAATATGTTTCATATTTCTGCTCAAAACATAGATTGTGGGTACTCGTTAGAACCGCCTCGCAGAGGCGGTTCTAACGAATACCCACAATCTATGTTTTGCGCAGAAATAAGAAAAATAATGTATACCCATGTAAACCCCAGTTTTACTATATAAAAGTGGGGTTTAAGGAGGTCAAAATTATATATGCGTGTTTTCGTGATGTGTTTACCAGTTGTTATAAAATGTGGGTACCTCTGTTATCCTAGGTCTACCTGGTCAAAAAATGTGGTTGCATTCCTACACAGACAGGCAATCACATTTTTGGGTTTACAAATAACTGCTAAGGCTCCAGAATGTGGTTGCATTCCTATAGAGAGACAGCAACCCCATTCTAAAAGATAACATTGAATTAGCTAAAGATGTCGGCATATTATTTTTCTTTATATTATCTATGGAATGTATTTCATAAAATTAGAAATTAATAGTATATTTTCTGTATTCTGTTCGCCTTTAAAAATGCGTTGGTAATCGCCACATTAAATTATGCGACCTGTAACATATTTACCACCACGAGCACATTTCCCTGTAATGAGCCTCCTTTGTACGGCGTGTTTTGGAAACAGCATTGTGAGTGTGCATACGTCACACATACGAATACGTAACAAATGTATTACATGTGCGTACAATTGTGTGCATACAACACATTGTTACCTACGCATATGTAACACATGGTAATGTTAATGTGTTACGTTTGCATACAACTGTACGCATACGTAACATGTAGACAAGTTAGAGTGAAGCGTTTGTATGATATGTATGAACCATATACATATGTAACACATGTTCATTACATGAAGTAGAGGTCACTATTTCGGGAACGATCACTGTGACCGATTTGTTTCCGAGTATACTTACAAAACTAATGTTTTGGCATCTATATATGTGGAACAAACTCTAATGTTCATGTAATATGCAACGTGTATTATTATAAAAACTTCTAATTGTTCGTGTTTGTTATCTCTGTTTTAAGCATTGTTAGATATATATTGAGTATGTATGCAAAGAAATTGCAATCACTTGATATGCATGATTTCCTAGTAGGTAGAAAACGTCTACATTGCTAACAGCCATTACTGAAACTTCTAGTTGCAAACATTTTTTAAATGTGGTAATGTTCTTTTAACCCCTTGCAAGAATATAATAGGACCCTCATGCAAATTGCAGCGAAAGCATTTAAGGATCAGTGGTTTATGTAATTAATGCTACTGGTACACTTTAATCATAGCTACAGATAAGAGGGATATCCACATATTTTTCTTATTTCTCCACGAAAACATATGTTGTGGGTACTCATTAGAAGCGCCTCGCCGAGGCGCTTCTAATGAGTACCACAATTTATGTTTTCGTGGAGAAATAAGAAAGATATCAGTATTTTTCGGATGGAAAAAGCGCCCTATCTGTTGCTATGCTTTAACCGACATTATCTTTTGTTCTGACAATGGAAATCTGCTATTAGCGTACTACATACGCTCGTATATGAGCCGTATAATGGAAACAAGAAAACAGCACATTACGAAAACACGCCTATTCAAATATATTGATAATTTTATCACCAAAAGATGAAAATTTTCAGATAAAAACTTCTGATATTTTTCATATTTCTACACAAAACATAGATTGTGGGTACTCGTTCGAACCGCCTCGACGAGGCGGTTCGAACGAGTACCCACAATCTATGTTTTGACCAGAAATAAGAAAAATAATGTATACCCCTGTAAACCTCAGTTTTGCTATATAAAAGTGGGGTTTAAGGGGGTCAAAATTGTATAGGCATGTTTTCGTGATGATTACTAGTATGCGAGAACTGTGGACACAGATTAGCCGTCACATAGCTATCAATAACACCTGATCAGACTTCACACCATTTAGTGATATCGGAAAAATGAGTGACAAATAGTGTAAATCCTGATCAGTCGCCACGTCCGGTCTACAAAGTCCAACTGCATTGATTTTTCTTTGCAATTTTATAAGATGTGAAGATATCGTATAGTTTGCACATGTGTTAAACTCGACCTGTGACACTCATACATATACGTAATTGTTACGCATGCGTACAACTGTGCGCATATTTAACAAATCTGTTATGTCTTCATATGTGTAACATTCTGGCAGGCCAATACAGTCTGTGCGGAAACCTACATAAAACATGTCGAGCACTGCAAAATCGTGTGAGGGATATGAAATTTTACGGGGATACTATGCAATAAATACACACTTTTTGTTAACAATATTTGGTGCCATAGGCAGCTAAAACGTGATGATAATTCTCTATAAGTGTATTATTGTTCAAGTACTGCTATAAAGCATGTATCCACATGAGTCGCCTAAATTGTGATTTAGCGGATAAATCTGATTTTGAGATAAAAAAAAATATTTTTGACTTCTTTCTCTACATTTTGATTATTTTCTCCATACAAATTCATGTTTTTTACCAACGTTAGAATTACCAAACAATTCTGAAGGGGTCTTAGTACTTAAGTTTTCTTGGGTTTAATTGACAGAACTTTGTGCAACATTTCAGATGTATATATAGTATGTGACAGTTCTGAGAATAAAAAAGCATACTTCCGTATTTGGCGTTTTCTTTAATTGAGCCTTTTATATCTCTCTTTTTCTGCTCCTCAAAGATACATGGGATTTGTGCATCTAGTTTAATCTGAATTTTGTCTCGCATATCTTCTTTTATTTCACGTTTCTTCACCTACAAAATAACAAGTTCTGACTTTTTGTTTTATCATATTCCCTTCCTAGTTACATGTATGCATGTTCTTGTCGATTTAACAATAATATGGGACAAGTATTAGCTTTCACCAAAAACAACTTGATCTACGCTAAGCGCAGACCAAGCTGTCTGTGAAAGAAAATGCTTGTTATAATAAAGTTGAGCAGCCCATGGAAAAAGCATTGTCAATGATCTTTCATAATGTACTTCCGGAGCATTGGCAAACTCTAAGACTGTCTACATACATGGGCGTAGACAATTATTGCGCTGATATTGATGAATATTGTCCCCAGTTGGGATATCAAAGGACGCAAGCTTACGGGGCACTATTCACCATTATTGCATAAAAAGCAGTGTCGCACGTTATTAACAGCCGTGCATTAACCGGCAAAAAGCCGTGTATTAACAAGGCAATTTACGTAACTTTAAATATGTCGTACCGGGACGGCAGATTTGCTGCCGTCACGAGCTGTGTACTGCCAGGCCCCAGAACGAGCATAGTCCGTGGAAATTGCGTTCGCGAGACATCGGTGAAAAGGCGAAACAAAATAGTGCACGAAATGACGCGAAATGTAGCAAATGTTTTCAGTTTTTATGCAATAATAGCGATCGAACATGGTTTTTCAATGCATTAACATTCGCCATGTCCCTTGGGAGGTGTTGAAAACCCGACCTCCGGTCTCGGTTTCCAAGACCTCCCAAAGGACCTGGCGAATGTTAATGCATGAAAAACCATGTTTGATCCCTATAATATATTATATGGTGAAACTATTGTGACTTACATGGCTCTAGATGAAGGAGTTATCAAGCTAAATATTTGCCTTATTTCTCCACAAAAACATACGTTGTGGGCACTTATTAGCAAGGCGCTTCGAATGAGTTTTCAGGATGTATGTTTTTTTTTTTTGGAGAATTGTGAAAATAATGTCAATACGTTTGGTTTGCAATGACTCCTCTATGACTCTCATGCGCGAATCAGGCATTTGCTCTTCATTGATACATACTATAGTGTCCAATGATTCTGTTAGCGGACAGAGAAGGCCCTGATCAGAAATCGCGGATCAGACTGGGCCTCCGCTGCCCGCATATGCCCAAAGACACGTTTTGGCGTGGCATGGCTCATGTGCATTCGCTGACTGCGTATACCATAAGATACCGTTTCTCAGACAGATTGTTTGACACCGAGTATCGATTCCCGGAAAAATCACCCGGGTTCGCTTCGGATTTGTTCATGGTCCACATTTACGAAATACAAAGATTGCATGAGCGCCCAGTGAAGACAGTTCAGCCTGGAACCACGCAATCTGACCAGAGGCTTTGCATGGCACTCTGTGGGTAGCCACGGTTCTAATACGTCATCAAGCGGACAGCTAAGACTCCGATCAGGATGCGCATGCAGATCTGTGACTTCCTTGGGCGCACATGCAATCTTGTCGATAAGTCTGTGCCCCGGGTCATTAATGCTTAGCACTCTGGTAAAATTTTCATCAGATAACATATTGAAATACTTTTCTTATTTTCCCCAGAAAACAGGTTTTGACATTTCGTGCAAATTCTCTGCATGAAATGTCAAACCCTGTTTTCTAGGAAAAATAAGAAAACAAAATATCAATGTCATCTGCTGAATTAGCCTAGAAAGTGGTAAAGATATATGTGCTTGTCCCATGAACCAGTCGGCGAAATCCATTAGCTGTAAACCATGCCTCATTGTAACTGTCACGAGACTGTATATAAAATGAGCCAGCGCATGACAAAACCAATAATGAGACCTGTGTGACCAGCAAAGACTCAGATCACCCTGTACATCCAACCAGTACGGCAAAGGTTCTCGTTTATCACTCTTTGGATAGCTAGAAGGCCCATGCGATCAGCAAAGACTGATCAGACTGTGTGGATGCACAGGCTGATCTGAGTCTTCGCAAGTCGCACGGTTCTTGCTCTAGGATTTGTCGTGCGCTGGCTCAATTTTGATTCGAAAGCGGAAGGAAAGACTATATAAGTACCTCAAATTCTTTGAAAATATCCAAGTATTCTCCGACGTATTTCTTCTTGAATTCACCAATGATGTCGTCTCCTATCAGTTCTCTTAGAAAATCTTCAAAACACTGAAAAATATTAATTCCTTTGATCTGTGAAACATTTCAAATGATTTTTCTTATTATATTTTTTCCAGAAAATAATTTTTGACATTTCATGTAAATTGTCTCCTAAATCCAGTTTGAATTTAACACTTCAAAGCTCATCAAACACCTATTAGATGTCGTAACGTGTGTGCTGTCCGTCTTAGTTTGTTTACTGATCCTCCTGGTGTCACTGATAGGCTATGTTCTGTGACTATGGATCTTCCTAGACACTGTCTTTACTATTTCGGAAGTTGAGTGCTGTCCGTCTTAGTTTGTCTACTCTTCTCCTGGGCCCAATTGTTCAAAGCGTCGTTAGCTTAACGAGCTCTAGTAACAGTGCTCTAGTAAGCTCTAGTAACTGCTCTAGTAAGTACAATACCAAATTCACAGGTATTTTTGCTGAATAAATGTGAGTAGCTTTTGCAAATCACATTTTTTCAGCAAAAATATCAGCATATGTGCCATATTTAATGATCAAAGTTTTAACGATATCGTTAGTTTTGAACAACTGGGCCCTGGTGTCATTGATTGGCTATGTTCTGTGACTATGATTCTTCCAAGACATCTTTCCAAAAATGTTGTAACGTGTGTGCTGTCCATCTTAGTTTGTTTAGTGTTCCTTCTGGTGTCATTGATTGGCTATGTTCTGTGACTATGATTCTTCCAAGACATCTTTCCAACAATGTCGTAACGTGTGTGCTGTCCATCTTAGTTTGTTTACTGTTCTTCCTGATGTCACTGATTGACTATGTTCTCTGACTATGATTCTTCCAAGACATCTTTCCGACAATGTCGTAACGTGTGTGCTGTCCATCTTAGTTTGTTTACTGTTCCTCCTCGTGTCATTGATTGGCTATGTTCTGTGACTATGAGTCTTCCAAGACATCTTTCCAACAATGTCGTAACGAGTGTGCTGTCCATCTTAGTTTGTTTATTGTTCTTCCTGGTGTCATTGATTGGCTATGTTCTGTGACTATGATTCTCCCTAGATATCTTTTCAACAATGTCGTAACGTGTGTGCTGTCCATCTTAGATTGCTTACTGTTCCTCCTGGTGTCATTGATTGGCTATGTTCTGTACTATGGATCTTCCTAAACATCCTCTTTACTATATCGTAACGTGTGTGCTGTCTGTCGAAGACTGTATACTCTTCCACCTGGTGTCATTGATAGGCTATGTTCTGTACTATGGATCTTCCTAAACATTTTGTTTACTATGTCGTAACGTGTGTGCTGTCCGTCTAAGCTTGTTTCCTCATGTTCAGTGATTGTGGATCTTCCAAGACATCTTTTCATATATGTCGTAACGTGTGTGCTGTCCTTGGTAGTTTATTTTCTAATGTTTTGTGACTGTGGCTCTTCCTAGACATCTTTTCAACTATGTCGTAACGAGTGTACTGTCCGTCGTACTATCTTCCTAGACATCTTTTCAACTATGTCGCAACGAGTGTACTGTCCGTCGTACTATCTTCCTAGACATCTTTTCAACTATGTCGCAACGAGTGTACTGTCCGTCGTACTATCATCCTAGACATCTTTTCAACTATGTCGCAACGAGTGTACTGTCCGTCGTACTATCTTCCTAGACGTCTTTTCAACTATGTCGCAACGAGTGTACTGTCCGTCGTACTATCTTCATAGACATCTTTTCAACTATGTTGTAACGTGTGTACTGTCCGTCATACTATCTTCCTAGACATCTTTTCAACTATGTCGTAACGTAAGTGCTGTCCTGCGTGGTTTGGTTTCTAATATTCGTTGATTGTGGATCTTCCTAGACATCTTTTCAACTATGTCGTAACGTGTGTGGTGTCCGTTGTAGTTTGTTTTCTCTTCCTCCTTCTCTTCCTCTTCATCTTGGAACACTTTTCAATTCTGCCGTAATTTTCAAGCTGTCCGTTGTAGTTTTGTTTATTTTTCCTTTTGGTGTCAGTGGCAGGCTACTTTCTGCGTCTATTGCTCTTCTTGGGCATCTTTTTACTACACTTTGTGTGTTGTCCTTCGCCGTTCGTTTACTCTTCCTCCTAGCTAGCATTCTTTATAAATCTACTGCGGGCCGTTGTTGTTGTGTTGAGGTTTTACGGCCCAGTCAACCCAATGGGGTCATGTCGAGCGCGGTCAGTTTACCTAACCACACGTTTACTGGGCAGGCTTAGTCCTCCAAGCGGTTAACCAGTATTGTGCACATTCTTTCGCCAGAAACTGACAACTGCCCTTCTTGAATCAGCGGAAGGGAGAGAATGACCGTAGAAAATATTTCATGATCAATCTCCACGAAAGAATGTTGCCGACCTCCTCGGCGGGGGTCGAACCCGCGACCTCCTGGTCTCCAGTCGGACGCGCATCCAACTGCGCCACCGAAGCCGGCACTGCGGGCCGTTCTCGGCCCGTCAGCTACCCTGACGGGCCGATAACGGCCCGCTATAGAGTTATAAAGAATGCTAGCTGGGCTCTTGGTGTCATTGGTAAGCAAAGTTCTGTAATTTTGGGGCCTTCCATGAGATCTCTTAACTATTTTGTAAAGTGCTTGGCTTCCTTTCGCGATTTGTTTACTCTTCCTCTTTGTGTCATTGGTAAGCTATGTTCCGTAATTAGGGTCTGCTTTCACATCTTCTTTACTGCACTCCCAGTAAGCATTCTTTATAAATCTATAGCGGGCCGTTATCGGCCAGTCAGGGTAGCTGACGGGCCGATAACGGCCTGCTATAGATTTATAAAGAATGCTAGCTGGGCTGTAACGTGTATACTGCCTATCGTAGTTTGTTCCCTTTTCCTCATTATGCCATTGGTAGGCTATGTTCTGTGACTTAGGGTCTCCCTGGACATCTATTTTACTACACTGTAACGTGTGTACTGTCTATCGTTGTTTGTTCACTTATCCTCTTGGTGTCGTTGGCAAGCCATGTTCTGTGACTTAGAGTCTCCATGGACATCTACTTTATACACTATAATGTGTGTACTGTCTGTCGTTGTTTGTTCACTTATCCCATTGGTGTCATTGACAGGCTATGTTCTGTGATTTAGGATCTCCCTAGACATCTACTTTACTATGCTGTCACGTGTGTATTGTCTATTGTAGTTTGTTCACTTTTTTCTCCTAGTGTCATTTACAGGCCATGTTCTGTGATTTAGGATCTCTCTGGACATCTACTTTACTACACAGTAACATTTGTACTGTCTATCGTAGTTTGGTCACTTTTCCTCGTGGTGTCAATGGCAGGCTATGCACCGTGATTTAGGATCTCCCTGGACATCTTTGCTCCACTGTAACGTGTGCACTGCCTATCTTGGTTTGTTTACTTTTCCTAATGGTGTCATTAGTAGAATATGTTTGTGATTTAGGGTGTCCTCGGACATCTACTTTACTACACTGTAACGTGTGTATTGTCTGTATTTCCTCATGATGTCAATGACAGGCTATGTTCTGTGATTTAGGATCTCCTTGGACATCTTCTTTACCACTCTCTATGTGCTTACTGACTGTCGTTTGTTTGTGTTGAGGTTTTACTGCCAAGTCAACCCAATGGGGTTAAGTCGAGCGCAGTCAGTTTACCTAACCAAACGTCTACTGGGCAGGCTTAGTCCTCTAAGCGGTTAACCAGTATTGTGCACATTCTTTCGCCAGAAACTGACAACTGCCCTTCTTGAATCAGCGGAAGGAAGAGAATGACCGTAGAAAATATTTCATGATCAATCTCCACGAAAGAATGTTGCCGACCTCGGCGGGGTTGAACCCGCGACCTCCTGGTCTCCAGTCGGACGGCGCATCCAACTGAGCCTACGAGGCCGGCACTGTTTATCGTAGTTTGTTCACTTGTCCTCTTTGTGTCATTGACAGGACACTTTCTTTGACTTAGAGTCTGTCTCCATGGACATCTACTTTACTTCACAGGAACGTGTGTACTGTCTATTATAGTTTGTTCACCTTCCTCATGGTGTCATTGGTAGACTATGTTCTGTGATTTAGGATCTTCTTAGACATCTACTTTACTACACTGTAACGTGTGTACTGTCTGTCGTTGTTTGTTCACTTATCCTCTTGGTGTCATTGGCAGGCCATGTTCTGTGACTTAGAGTCTCCATGGACATCTACTTTACTACACTATAATGTGTGTACTGTCTGTCGTTGTTTGTTCACTTATCCCATTGGTGTCATTGGCAGGCTATGTTCTGTGATTTAGGATCTCCCTAGACATCTACTTTACTATGCTGTCACGTGTGTACTGTCTATTGTAGTTTGTTCACTTTTTTCTCCTAGTGTCATTTACAGGCCATGTTCTGTGATTTAGGATCTCTCTGGACATCTCCTTTACTACACAGTAACGTTTGTACTGTCTATCGTAGTTTGGTCACTTTTCCTCGTGGTGTCAATGGAAGGCTATGCATCGTGATTTAGGATCATCTAGGACATCTTTGCTCCACTGTAACGTGTGCACTGCCTATCTTAGTTTGTTTACTTTTCCTAATGGTGTCATTGGTAAAATAAGTTCTGTGATTTAGGGTGCCCTCGGACATCTACTTTACTACACTGTAACGTGTGTACTGTCTGTCGTTGCTCGATCACTTTTCTTCAAGGTGTCATTGGCAGGCTATGTTCTATGATTTAGGATCTCCTTGGACATCTTCTTTACTTCTCTTTATATGCGTACTGTCTGTCGTAGTTCGGTCACTTTTCCTCATGGTGTCATTGGCAGGCTATGTTCAGTGATTAAGGATCTCCCTGGACATCTACTTTACTACACTCTAACGTGTGTACTGTCTATCGTTGTTTCTTCACTTTTCCTCTTGGTGTCATTGGCAGGCCATGTTCTGTGATTTAGGATCTCCCTGGACATGTACTTTACAACATTGTTACATGTGTACTGTGTGTCGTAGTTTGTTCACTTTTCCTAATGGTGTCATTGGTATGCTATGTTCTGTGATTTAGGAACTCTCTGGACATCTACTTTACTACACTCTAACGTGTGTATTGTCTATCGTAGTTTCTTCCCTTTTTCCTCTTGGTGTCATTGGCAGGCCATGTTCTGTGATTTAGGATCTCCCTGGACATCTACTTTACTACAATGTAACGTGTGTACTGTCTGTCTTTACCACTCTTTATGTGCGTACTGTCTGTCGTAATTTGTTCACTTTTCCTCATGGTGTCATTGGCTGGCTATGTTCTGTGATTTAGAATCTCCTTGGAAATCTACTTTATTACACTCTAACGTGTGTACTGTCTATTGTAGTTTCTTCACTTTTCCTCATGGTGTCATTGGCAGGCTATGTTCTGTGATTTAGGATCTCCTTGGAAATCTACTTTACTACACTCTAATGTGTGTACTGTCTATTGTAGTTTCTTCACTTTTCCTCATGGTGTCATTGGCTGGCTATGTTCTGTGATTTAGGATCTCCTTGGACATCTTTTTTACTACACTCTAATATGTGTACTGTCTACTGTAGTCTCTTCACTTTTCCTCTTGGTGTCATTGGCAGAATATGTTCTGTGATTTAGGATCTCCTTGGACATCTACTTTACTACAATGTAACGTGTGTACTGTCTGTCGTTGTTTGTTCATTTTTCCTCATGGTGTCATTTGTGGCCAATATTCTGTGACTGTAGCTCTTCTTAGACATCATCTTTACTGTTCTAAACACTACAGCAAGACATTTTCACATCAGTCATGATTTGCTACAGATATTGCTGGGGCATAAAATATTATGGGGAACTGATACTTTTTTGGAGACAACTCTGTAAAAATACTTTTGTCCCCTACTGAAAAGGGTTCTACTCTAGATTAGGCCGCTTTTTATAAGAGGCTTGGCGCACAGGAAAGAAAACAGGAAGTCACAACTAATGGCAGAAAATCTACCTGGTGTATCCAGTCCCCTTAACATCCCTTCCCAGCTAGCATTCTTTATAAATCTATAGCGGGCCGATAACGGCCCGCTATAGATTTATGTAGAATGCTTACTGGTGAGCATTCTTTATAAATCTATAGCGGGCAGTTATCGGCCCGTCAGCTACCCTGACGGGCCGATAACGTCCTGCTATAGATTTATGTAGAATGCTTACTGGGGAGCATTCTTTATAAATCTATAGCGGGCCGTTATCGGCCTGTCAGCTACCCCGACGGGCCGATAACGGCCCGCTATAGATTTATAAAGAATGCTTACTGGGTTCATCGCCTATCTTTATAACAATACTGACCTGATCTACAAAGGTGCCACCCCATGCGCCACCATTGGCATGATAAAGCTCTTTCAAATGACCATCGAACTGCACTTCATGCACGGTAATATCGATTGTGCCACCTTAAAACAGAATGATGATGATTACGTCCTTTTCAGGATTATTTAAGTAATAATCAGAGATGATGGAAGGGCGTTAATGAAAGGCTCTAAGCAGTAAAACTCCGTACAGTCATGGGCTTAATTCCGCCATCAGTGGGACTCGAACACCGGACTTCATGATTCGAAGTCGGAAGCGCTAATCAGGACGCTTCTAGAAAATATTCATGCATAGTGATCACTCATTACGAAACACGTCTATTCAAATATATTGAAAATTTCACCATCAACAACTGAAAGTTTTCAGATAAAAATTCTGATACTTTTCATATTTCTGCTCAAAATATATATTGTGAGTACTCGTTAGAACTGCCTCGCAGAGGCGGTTCTAACGAGTACCCACGATCTCAGTTTTTGAACAGAAATAAGAAAAATAATGTTTACCCCTGTAAACCCCAGTTTTACTACACAAAAGTGGGGTTTAAAGGGGGTCAAAATTATATAGGTAAGTTTTCGTGATGATTAGACCGCTTGTGCGAAGATTTCTTTTCAGCTCAATGCCCAGTCTGCGTATTTCGAAAAGGCAATTTCGCCACTGTCTGAATAAAACAAAAGTGGTACAGTATCTAACATCTGTCAAAGTATCGATTCATATATCCAAGCTTTCAGAAGACAAAGATCTTCAAAACTTGACTAAATATACTGACGGAGTGTGGCTTACATTTAACAAACTTTTGGACCTATATAAGAGCTGGGGAACACGTGACTTGTGACACCATCTTTTTTACGGTCAATGACGCGGACATCTTGGAATTTCACTCTTCTTTTTTTCTCTCAGTAAAATGTTTATTTTAACAGCAAGCAAATTGTGTATGAGCTAATGAATAGTATATATAGTTAAGATATATTTAACTTGTGATCCAGCATCTATCATTTGTTATTTTACCTCGACACAAAAAAAAAGGGTAAGACGGAACGTGAATGATCGAACATAAAGTCAGATCAGTGATTTTATTGAAGTGTTTGAAATTATCAAGTGAAAAAAGCGTGACGAGCAGTTGTTACCTGAAAAGTTACACGGAAGTATAGCAAATGCCCAAAACAAATACAGCTTAGCTTGTAAACATACGGAGAATACAGGGAAATCGTTTTCGAAGTGTAAACAAAATACAAAATCGACACGCATCACGAAAACATGTCTATCTAATGTTGACCCCATTAAACCCCACTTTTATAAAGTAAAACTGGGGAATATAGGGGTATACATCATTTTTCTTAGTTTTGCTCGAAAACATAGATTGTGGGTACTCGTTAGAACCGCCTCGCCGAGGTGGTTCTAACGAGTACCCACAATTTATGTTTTGAGCAGAAATATGAAAAATATCGGGGTTTTTATCTGATTTTTTTAGTTTTTCGAGGCGAAATCTTCTATATATTTGAATAGGCGTGTTTTCGTAATGACTGCAAACTATGTAAGCCGACGTTATAAGTTTTACCGCAATGTACATTTAACATTAGTCCAAGTAGCAAATAATTAATCCAGCAATTCAATAGACACATATCTTTAAATACTTTAACATAAAAATTAAAATAAAGAGTGTGAAATATTACCACAGTTACCTTAAGGTCCTGGAGGTGGTGGTGAAGGCTTGTTTTCGCTTTGATGCATTGACTGAGTTGGGAGCCTTTATGTGAACCGAATTTTTATGTATTTCTGTATTAAGAGTAGCATCGGGACCCAGGGTGAAGTTAGCTAGCTGTAAAAGTGCTTTAACCCCCCCCCCACCCCCTCCCGGTGGTTTGCTCTGCCGACCGTTCTAAGGCGGTGGTTCCGGTGTTAGTCTTACTCTTTGTTGCTTTGTGGTTTATTCTATGAGGCGATTTGTTGTATGTCTTTTCGTGTGTCATTTTGTTCTTGTGTTTTTCAGTCCTTTTAGTATTGCGATTACCTCGCTTGGGGAAGAGAGAACTAAACTTAGTGCTTTTCGTACGTTTGTTCGTTTGTGCTTGTTTAGATTTGTCGGTTTCCTCTTCCTCTTGGGGTCTGGGAAGGGCTGCGGTTTGTGATTGTGGCACTCCCTGGACTTTTCTCTTACCTTTTTTGAATTAAAGGCTCCATACCTCAAAAACAGGCATTTTTTTATCCAAGAAAGGTTGTTGCCAACATAAATTCAGAGATATGATAAAAATCATTTCGTTTTTGATCCAGAGAGACTAACTGAAATTTTACAGGCTGTCAGATGACACACTTTATGTTTGTATTAGTACCTTATCTCAATTTATTTAACCTTTCTTGGATAAAAAATATCTATTTTTGAGGTAATTGGAGCCTTTAAGCAAAACTTTGAACCAGTATCTAACATAAACCCAATTTATCCAGGCATCCAGGACGTTAGTTATTAACCCATAGTAGACTGAATGAGCTCCCCCACACTATATATTGGAAGATTCTAATTTCGATTTTAGGTATGTCAGGCTAAGCGATTTAAATATTCCTCGAGAAAAATGACTGAACTATTTTAAAACAGTATAGACCCTGATCAGATGCCGTGTTCTACACTATCTGAGCTGGGTCTGCATTGTTTGCCATTTACCCTTTTAGGGGTCTCCAGACTATAATGGGTTCCATGCTATGGGCAGATTCATCAGATGTCAAACTGATGACATTTTTCGGTTTGCATTAATAATAATTAATTAATAATTTATAATAAATGCTAATAAATTTAAAAACAAATTAAGCTGAAAATGAGCCTGTCCAAAGCGGGAAGCTACTAGACAGAAATGGGTTAAGTGTAGAAGACGTCTGATAAAGTGTGATATATATTACCTCCAGCATCAAGAATAATGTATCGAGCCCCAGAAGCAAACGGTTTGAAATTTGCAGACATCCCTACAAAGTTGGCCAGATCTATATGCTTACAATAAATGGAGGCCGCTTCCGGTTCCAAAGCAATCAGGAGGTGGTCAGGTGCTATTTGAGCCTGAAATAATAATAAAATCATGGCAGAAACTACATGATACCCTGTCACTGTTGGAGTAAACCATAGCTCCAGGTAAACCGCGCTCTTTTAATCACATTACGAAAACACGCCTATTCAAATACATTGAGAATTTTACCACCAAAAAATGAAAACTTTCAGATGAGAAATCTGGTAGTTTACATATTTCTGCTCAAAACATAGATTGTGTGTACTTGTTAGAACCGCCTCGCCAACCGCCTCGGCGAGGCGGTTCTAACGAGTACCCACAATCTATGTTTTGAGCAGAAATAAGAAAAATAATGTATACCCCGTAAACCCCAGTTTAACAGTATAAAAGTGGGGTTTAAGGGGGTCAAAACTATACAGGCAAGTTTTCGTGATGAAAAAGTGATATTTTTTCTTATTTGTTCGTAAAAAACATATGTTGTAGGAACTTATACGAAGTCCAAATATATTCGGTAATTATGGTATTCTTCTACATAAAAATATGTTTAAAAATCCCTATCTACCCTAGCTATTCTTTTTCCTAACATGTTACCTAAAAACGCATACTTTTTTATTTGGCCTGACAACTGAGCCAAGATGAAATCTGATCCCTGCGATATGGTTTCCAGTTTAAAACAACCAGGTAAATTACTTATCTCATTTATTCTGCAAACATTCCCCATATGCATAACGTTGAAGAATCATTTTCAGTTCTTGCAGTTTTTGACGAAAACTCTCTCACAAACGAGCGAGTTTTTTTTCCAACATAAACTCTTTCACAAATTTCCCACCTATAAATAGATAACGTGCACTGGCTCCCGGCTTGGCTCAGCAGCGCCGTGATACTCCGGGAACATTATATATGATAGTGCTTTTTGCGGGATATCAAGGCGGGGCACTACATGGAAGCCGGGAGCCAGTGCATGATCTATTTATAGGTGGAAAATTCGCGAGCTGTTACTTTAAGAGAATTTAAAGAAATTGTCGTTGAATTGAAAATAAAATCAGAAAAAGCAAACAAAATTCCACGTACCTCAAATCTGGATTGTCAATAAGGGCAACATGCTGACGAATCAGTGTTGAAAACCCGCTGGTAATCTTTACCGTTATCTCGACAACTCGGCCAATATTTATTTAGTAAAATATATATGTATAAACCAAAGTTTATTGAGACGGGTTAAGGAGTACCAATATTTAGGTAAAATACGGTATTCGAAATTGACATGAAACTTACAACTTTTGCTGCTTCTCATGAAACTTACAACTTTTGCTGCTTCTCTCATGAAGAGTTTAGCCCCTTCGTTCCAGATGGCTGGTACCGTGAGAACATAACGTATATCATCATCTCTGGTTTCCGGCAGTGTCCTCTTTACCCGTCCAAACAAATGATCTTTGAGGTACTTGATACCATAGCCAAATACCTTGACAGCTTCCATGGTTTTGCCTGTCTCATCTTTGATCAAAAAAGATTTCTTCAGATCCTGAAATTATACAATAAAATAAAGGCATTGCAGACACTGCATGATACCCCGCCAATACGGCCAACAGGCATTTAACCTTCCTCAAAATATTAACTAATAAAGCGCCAAGCGAGACTACATTCTATGGTTTTATTTTTCATAGTAAATTCAGTCTTGAAATTTCATGTGAATCGTCTGTCACATTAAATCTCAAGACTTATTTCTATGAAAAAAAAAATCATTAAAAAGCCATGTGCTGCAGTTGTGATTGGCGCTTTAAAGATTAAGCAAATTCATAATTTTGACGCCAGTCGAGTGCCACACAATGCCACTGAAAAGTAACGATAAATCCTCTCTCTCAGCCAGCATTTTTTATAAATCTATATCGGGCCGTTATCGGCCCGTCAGGGTAGCTGACGGGCCGATAACGGCCCGATATAGATTTATAAAGAATGCTTACTGGGCTGCTTCTATTTATAGAGAGCCTGTTAAAGTTCAATTAACTTGAAATTGCGCAGTTAGGGCCCGCTGCATGCTTTCCAGTGGACGGTTAATTAAGCGAAAATTTTTTCTACCTTAACTGATTGTGTTGGAGTTTAATGACACGTCAACCCTTGTGGGTCATTTTTTGTCTTCTCTCAGATAATGGGAGAAAAACGACGGAAGAAATAGTACAAGAGATGAAAGAGAGGGACAGAGAAAAAAAGAGGAACAGGACTGAAAGTGAATAGAAGAAATAAAATATTCTCCTTGTACTCTTACCGCTACAAAGATAGCAGGCCTTGCCCAACTCCCGTGGGGGGGGGGGGTGGGGAGTGGGGGGGTAACTTTCTATATATGGCATAGTACGGATGTGCGTGCCGAATAGCCCCCTTTTTCAGCGCTGCCAGGTATATGATTGGCCCCCTTTTTTCAACAAAAAGTATATGAATGGCCCGATTTTTCTGGATTCCTGTGTGAAAGGCCCCATTTATCTGACATCGTGGTATATGCACATATTTTTGCTCAGAGATTTTTCGAGGCTGCTAATCCTCTTGGTATTACATGAATTGACTGTGATATTTGTGTAATAACCAGCAAAAAATGGGTACAAAAAGTCAAAGGGCAGTATATGAATAGGTCAACATTTTGGATGATCAAGTATATGAATGGGTCCGTTTTTTCGAAGGCCAGGTATATGAATGGGGTAGCTTTTGAAATACTGGCTCGCACACCCGTACCAAAATTACCCCTAAGTTACCCCCCCCCCTCCCCCCCCCCCCCTCCCCCCCCCCCCCCCCCGAGGCCCCAACTGCAAGCCAATATCAGTTGGACGCCCCGTTGACGTAAAATACACACACCTTCGCACCACCCGACCACCCCTCTGTTCTGTGCAAGCTTAATGTAATATTTATAAAGAATGAAACATATGGGTATGGTATCCGGTACAGTTTTAAAAAACCTTTGGTCTCTGTATCCTATAGTAACTTGGCTTTAATTTGGCAAAACAGAAACCTCACATAAATATGGCTTTGATAAAGAGGCATTTGTTTGTGTTGAGGTTTTACGGCCCGGTCAACCCAATGGGGTCATGTCGAGCGCGGTCAGTTTACCTAACCACACGTTTACTGGGCAGGCTTAGTCCTCTAAGCGGTTAACCAGTATTGTGCACATTCTTTCGCCAGAAACTTACAACTACCTTTCTTGAATCAGCGGAAGGGAGAGAATAACCATAGAAAAAATTTCATGATCAATCTCCACGAAAGAATGTTGCCGATCTCGGCGGGGGTTAAACCTGCAACCTCCTGGTCTCCAGTCGGACGGCGCAGCCAAGTGAGCCACCGCTGATAAAGTGACATACCAAATATCAAAGGCCTGTGCCTTCTAGTTTCACACAAGAAGATTTTTTAAAGTTTTTTTTTTTTTTTTTTTCATAAAGTCTATGTAAACAAGTGACCACTGGGGCGGAGCCATTTTTGACCCCAGGGCTTAGGCCTTCTAGTTTCATATAAAACGAATTTTCAAGTTTTTTCCCCATATGAGTCTTTGTAAGACAACTGACCTCTGGAAGTAAGACATTTTGACCCCAGGGTCATAATTTGAACACTCTTAGTAAAGGCCCTCTAGCTGAAGCTAAATGCCAAATATCAAAGGCCTGGGCCTTCTAGTAACAGAAGAAGATTTTTAAAGTTTTTCCTATATGTGTCCATGTAAAACAAGTGACCCCCGGGGCAAGTCTATTTTTGACCCCAGTGCTATAACTTGTACAATCTTGGTAAAGGCTTACTAGATGAAGTTACATACAAAATATCAAAGGCTTGGGCATTCTGATATCAGACAAAAAGATTTTTAAAGTTTTCCCCTATATGAGTCTATGTAAAACAAATGAGCCCCGGGATAGGGCCATTTTTATCCGATAAAGCTACATACCAAATACCAAAGGTCTGGGCCTAGTTTCGGACAAGAAGATTTTTTATATGTTTTGCCTATAGGAGTCTTTTAAGAAGATTTCAAAGGGCTTTTTACCATAGTAGGGTATGGCGCTCATCTTAGTCATGTGACACAAATGCGGTGAAAAAACTTTCGCCCTCCCCCACCCCCCCTTGCCCCACAACCCCCACCCATTGAGGCCCCATGTGAAATTTGTCTGACTGGCCCAATGGTTTCTGATGAGAAGACGTTTGAAGAGTGTGAACGACGGACGGCGAAGCCTGCCTATACTATAAGATTACCTATGAGCCTAAAGGCTCAGGTGAGCTAAAAACTACAGATCTGTTTTCTTTATGTTTCAAAATATGAGTTTTTATTGACGGAACACTCCTTGCCAGATATACCTCACATCTGTTTTAACCTCGATGTTACACCCTTTCCCCCCACCCACCCCCTCCCCACATACACACACCAACTGCCTGCAGAATAATACAAACCTTTTTATCAAACAGCTGCATCTTGAAGCGCCGAAAGTAGTACCACTGCTTGTGTTCACCCATTTCAGCATCCGCGGCCAGTTCACCATAATGTTCCTCCGCTTCATAACCAAAACTGTGGAATGTTTTATCAGGTTTAAATAGAACGCAGGTGGAAGTCTTCAAGGACATGAGGGCCCTAGCCCCGGGCCAAGCAAATGTTGCTATCTGAAAATGAAATGTATTATAATTTTCCTGTGTTTATCAGAAAACAGGAATTGATATTTCATGCAATTTATCTGCCTAGGAGACAATTTGCATGAAATATCAAATCCTATTTTCTGAGGAAAATAAGAAAATATAAATTTGTTGTCTGCTGAATCTGCTCATGGCATGATTAGTGTAAGCATATTCTTTGTAGATTGCTTCTGCGTTGTACACTGCTGTCGTAAGTTTTGGGAGGGACGGACGTGAGCAAACAGTGTTAACCCATCTCATCAGGGTCTATACTTTTTTTTTCACTCATCCAGCAATTTTAGATACATCAAAGGAAGTAAAATAAATAAGGAAACCTTTTGTACAGTATTATCGACAGCTAGGACAAGGTCAGATCGGACGGACGAACGGAAAGACAGAATGCAAACCTATTGTAGATCCCCTGGAACAAGTAAGGGGCTAATAAAATTAAACCCTTTTGTCACTACAGACCAGCACAGATACCTTTGCAAACAGTTCAGATCTAAGTGAGACGGCTCTTAACGAGTCATCTCATATGGATCTACACTGTTTGCTATTCCGTTCTTGATTTTTGACTAATGGATGTGTCCAAATTAAGATATGGAAGAGTCCATTTCAGAAACTAAGGGATGCAAGGTTAAACTTAAACTGCTACCTTTGGTAATTTTATGTATTTACAATGGAATATTCAATGTGTGTGTGTGCGTGGGTTTGTGTGGGGGCGGAGCGCAAAATCGGACGGACGAAAGGAAAGACAAGCATTTGAAAAAAAAAACACACACACTATAACAACAGTAACGTTGTCTGATACTCCGTATCATGTTGAGTGGACATTTCCAGGTCACAGGATCACAAGAGACACTTGATTTTTGCGGAGGTCGATCATGAAATTTCTCCCTTCCGCTAATTCAAGAAGGGCAGTTACTAGCGAACGTATGTGCACAAGTACTGATTAACCGCTTAGAGGACTAAGAGGAGTAAGAGAGAGTGTAAGTTGGATAACTAAACGGTTCGGCATGACCTTAAAAGTGTTGGCTGGGTCGTAAAATTCAACAATCAACCCTTTCTGGAACAAAATATCCTTTTTTCATTATTTTCAAATGCAGGGCCAACAACCTACGTCATCCTTATGACGATATGCCCATAACTGCGGTTGTAACATTTGTTCGAATTTATGGCAAAATCATGAAGAGTGCATAATGCAGCGAAAAGTCGACGAGTACATCAAACATGTTAATGTTAGTACAGTATTTTACTGAAAATGCAAATTCAATACATGTTCTAGTTATTGCAGATACTTCAATCAATTACGTTTAAATCATTAGTGTTACTGAATATCAACACGGATACTGCATTTCTGAAGCGCGATTTTTCGAAACACAGACAGTCCATGACAGAGAATTTGGTGCACTAAATGAACATTCTGAATTTCATGAAATCCTTATTAGTCAACAAGATCCAGTGAAACTAATTACTGACAAAAATACGATTCTACGCTGAGGCGCTTCTAATGAGTACCCACAACATATGTTTTCGTGGAGAAATAAGAAAAATATTAATCTGATACCCACTCTTATCTAGGCATATGTAGTGACACTGGTCGGGTCTGTACTCCGATCACAGGCGTTACTTCCGAAAACTACAGATGCTGTAGCTATCCTTAAAAATATCTATTTTTTATAGTTATTTTTGTATTATTGTACTAATTAATTCTTCCCAAGAAACTGAATAAAGTCACGGTTCACTTGTGACGTCATCAGCGTTAGGCATAGGTGACGCCATTCGAAAGACAAAATGGCATCCTACAATGTTGAAAAAAAATCCTTGGAGAATGACTGTCATCCGACATTATGTCCATACCTTTGGAGAATGAAAGTCATCCGGCATTATGTCGCTGCAGACCCTTGGTGAATAACTGTAATCTGACACTACGTCCACTATCATTATGGTAAGAGGAAATGTTATGGCATTTTAGCTCTTGATAGGATTTCTTGTGCTACGGTCTGGTCATTTGTTGTCATGAATTTGATATTATGAGGGATCAAATACAAAATATCGGAGTATGTGACCTTGACCTTGAGGTCATGGGCATGGACGCATGGGGATGATGAATAAAACTTTGGACCTGTAGCTATTATTATTCCGAATATGAACCAAATCTGTCTTATGGTTTGGTAAATATGAGCTCTTAAAACACTTTAATATAAAGTTCTTAACTTTGACCTTGAGGCCATGAGGATGGGCAGGGGTATTGCTGAATAAAACTTTAGACCTGTATCTGTCATCATACCAAATACGAATAGAATCCATCATATGGTTTGGAAAATAGGAGCCCTTAAAAACTTAAATATAAAATAAAAAGTATGACCTTGAGGTCATAGGCGTGTACAGGGTATTGCTGAATAAAACTTTGGAACTGCATCTATCATAATACCAAGTATGAACAAATTCCATCACAGTTTTGAAAATATGAGCTCTTAAAAAACTTTAACATTAAAAATTCCTAAGTCCATGACCTTGACCTGACCTTGACCTTGAAGTAATGGGCTGGGGTATTGCTGAATAAAACTTTGGAACTATATCTATCATCTTACCAAATATGGACAAAATCTATCAAATGGTCTGGAAAATATAAGCTCTTAAAAACTTAAACGTAAATGTGGACGCCGACGCTGAAGCCGACGCCGATGCAATAGCTCCTCCTGGACTTCGTCCAGGCGAGCTAAAAATGTATCCTCACCTGCGTGGGATCTTTATCATAGTCGTGTTTGAATGAAAATGCATAGCCGGAAAATGTGGTTCCGAAGTCAATGGCTGCAACAATGAATGGCCCAATTGTACCATCGGATTTATCGCCCCCGCCATCTACCTGGCCCTTCGACATGTTGCTCTGAAAGAGAAAAAAAAAATAACATGGTATTAGAATCGAACAAATTTTTACCCTTTTATGCCTAGTGGACGCTTCCATCAATCACTTTGGATAGGTTCATTTCCAGTTTGAATTTCTGTACTTAACGTAAACAGTGTATACCCTGATCAGACGCCGCGTTCTGCGGCGTCTGATCTGGGACTACACTGTTAACCAATATCCCCTTTTATGGGATGCAAGGCAAACTGGGAAAAGGGGACAGGATACACTTGGTAGCTTTTTTTTTTTTTGTTTTGTTTTGTTTTGTTTTTTGTTATTTTTTTTTTTTTTTTTTTTTTTTTTTTTTTTTGTTTGTTTGTTTTGTCACCATTTTTTTCACAAGGGAAACACTTTTTGTGACCTCCTATTGGTTTTCCTGCACATCAAGTCCTATTTGTAAAGGGACCCTTACCCATAGGATCAAATTCTTTTCTTTTAGAACAGACCCCTTTGCAGAATGAAACATCAATTTTGACAGAATTGCTCCTCTGAAAGTATACTTTCACCTTAATTACAAATAGTTGACCCAGATGGCAAAACCGTGACATTTCATGGAATTCGATTGTGTTGGGGTTTAACGACACGTCTACCCTTGTGGGTCATTTTGTGTCGTCGCCCAGAGAAAGGGAGAAAAGAGATAGAAGAGGAGATGAAAGAGAGGGACAGGGAAGAAAGAGGAAAATGAATGAAAGTGAAGAAACGGAAGAAATAAAAACGGTTCCCCCTCTACCCTTACCTGCTACAAAGGATAACAGGCCTAGCCCTACTCAGTTGGACGCCCCGGTGACGTAATAAACACCCCTTCTCCACACCCGACCACCCCCGATATTTCAGGAAAGGTAGTAGTAATAGTAGTAGTAGTACTGAATAATAATTATAATAATAATATGATAATAATTATAATAATAATAACAATAATAGTACTGTATGTTCGCACCAAGTGAAAGAGCAGTTGCTGTCAACTATGACTCGCCCGGGGTTCGAACCCGATCTGTGACTATATAGCGTAGTTGTAAATTAACGCTTAGCACTCTGGGAAAATTTTTCAGCAAAGGACATTTTGAAATATTTTTCTTATTTTTCCCAGAAAACAGGATATGACATTTCATTCAAATTGTCTCCTAAGGAGACAATTTGCATGAAATGTCAAATCCTGTTTTCTGGGAAAAATAAGAAAAATATCATCAATTTGCCATCTGCTGAAAATACCCAGACAGTGGTAAAGGTTAAACTTGTAAATTTAAATTCTACAAGTGCAGAAATGAGTTATGGTGTCCGAGCAGTTAGCTCCCTTTACACGTTCAAACTGTAGCTGGTCGTTACGCAACCGTTCATCATGTGTGAACAGCTACGTCCTAGACTAGCCTGCGGTCTGTTAAGTTCCGTATTTACCTATTTTACCCTAAGTACTGGAGAGACAGGCCTGAGCAAACAGTGTAGACCCTCATCAGATGCCGCAAATGCGGTGTCTGCCCAGGGTCTACACTGTTTGCCACACAGCCAGCAGTTTTTAGACACGTTACTCCTAGTCCTGCTGAGCCCGGATATACCCTGCTTTTGCAAACACTGTAGATCTAGATCAGTTGGCTTCTGAAGAAGGCAACTGATCTGGATCTGCACTATTCGCCTTTAGGTATGTGAATTTATATCAACAACCTGATCAAGTCACCTATTGGCTGAAAATTAGAAGTGAGCGTGGCATCTTAGTTTATTCAGCATGACAAGGGTTAACAGATAGTAAAATGAAGGACGATTTTTTTATTTTTTTTTTGCAAGTCCCAATATTTAGGGTAAATATGGAAGATTTAGATTTTGGGGGTAAGGGTCTGTTCTAATTGCCGCAGGTAGGTGAAGGATGTATGTTATTTCTTCTACTTGTGTGAGGTCATTCACTTTTCCCTCATCCTCCTCTGTTTCTTTTTTTTTCTATCTCTCTCTCGTCAACTGGCTCTTGTTAGTAGTGTTGGGAATCGGCTAAAATTTCACAGTCGATCATCGGTTTTGTAAAACCGACTTATCATCGATTAATAATCGACCTGTAGAAAATATACTCATTCTTAATTTAGCCCTCTTCCAGGTACTTATTCATAGCTCCAGATCAATAAGAGAGGTATCCAGATGATGTTTTTCTTATTTCTCCATCAAAAGATATAGGTACTCATTAGAAGCGCCTTCGAGAGGCACTTCTAATGAGTACCCACACCATATCTTTTCATGGAGAAATAAAAAAAAATATTAGTACCTTTGGATTGACTTAAGGCTATTTTATCAAATTTCTTCATGTTTATTGACCATGATCGAAACTGACAGCTTTGAATTTCATTTCTTTATAACTTGCGTATAAAAATAAAAGTAAAAATATTTCCAAAAATACATGTAGTATTTTCCGATTAGTCGACTACAAAAAAAAATCTTTCCGATCATCAGTCACAAGAGGCAAAAGTGACTGATGACCGATTGTAATAGACCATCAGTGGCAGCACTACTTATTAGACTTCTTGCCAAGCTTGACCCTGCTCCCCAACCCTAGGGAACTTTGCAGACATATTCTTTCTTAAAGATCAGTCTTTTCTGCATCGAATAAGAGTTGTTTGCACTTTGTACCTGGTGGCGTAACGTAGTAACAGCGTTAATTTACCAGTCACCAGTTTTGTGTTATTCTATTTATTTGCTAAAATACTACGCTGAATACCATGTTAATTTATTCAACAAAACTTTTTTCAACTTTTATATATCATATTTAAACCAAACGATCCACCAAAAGTTAAATAAGGTTACGTTTGGTTTAGCTGAATCCTTTTAGGTAACATATGTAACAAAAATGATTAAAAACGCACAATAAAGGAGCAGCTTTGCTGCAAAGAGAACGCATTGGTTTGCATATATATCTTTCTGCCTAAAAAGCAAACATGCATGTAAGTGTATAATCATAGAGAACTATGAGCAAATAATTGTTGTAGGGTTTGTTGGCTTTTCTGATCAATTCTGTGTAACAAAAAAAATGGGCTTTAATCCTTAAACTTGGTAAACCTGTTAAACTGTCAGTAAGAAAAAAGTATCAAGAAGTTTTTAATATGTTTAAACTGGAAATACCACTAACAGGTCCGATATTAAACACTTGCCTCCCAGCTAGCATTCTACGTAAATCTACATCGGGCCGTCATCGGCCCGTCAGCTACCCTGACGGGCCGATGACGGCCCGATATAGATTTACGTAGAATGCTGACTGGGCTAAAACGCATCAAATAGTATGACCTATCACTGTATTTGTTGTTGTAACAATACAACAGGAGATAAAAATTACTCTCTTGTAACCAATGTGACATATTTATTAATTTTTCTAGGACTTTATCATAAAATACAGTTTTCGACAAAACTAACTGACAAATCTGCTTCAAATAATTGACACGTATTTTAAGTTTCCCACATCCCATTTGTTGTCCTCTTATCAGGCAGGCGTTTCAAAATGTCTGTAGTACTGCTGACCAAGCTGTTTCCCTGACTAACAATCTGTCATTACTTAAAGATTGCCTATGAGAGTATACTAAGTACAGTCGAACCTCGTTATCTCGAACTCGCTTATTTCGAATTACCGCTTATCTCGAAGTGAAAATATGGTCCCTGTTTTAACATGAAACTATGACAACAGGTAAAAAATAATGTGGAAAAGAGGAGAAATTGCTCCTAAGGAGCAATTTCTCCTCTTTTTCACATTATTATATATATATATTTTTAACTTCAGGAGTCAAATTACATATTCATTTGTTAAATGTGGTTGTTCAATTTAGTGTTTTCCTCACTCTCTCAACTCTGATATGTCGAGGTATGGATATCTCGAAGTGTTTAACTGAGTCCTTTGGAATTCGAGATAACGAGAGTCGACTGCAATACGTGTCACGCATGTTACACTGTTTCACACTTGAAATTTTGTCATAAGCGATGACTGAAGTAAACATTTTTTTTTTGAGGGGGTTGGGGTGGGGGGAAGGTGGGGAGATTTAGCAATATGCCAATAAACATATAGATATTGCAAAGATAATGCAGGACGGTTTAAGCTTAATTCTGTTCAATAAATAACTCATTCCAAAAGGGTCAACAAAATCTTTATTATTAATATTATATTATTTTTTTTCTTTTCTTTTCTTTTGTTTTCCAATTTGTTTTGTTTTAACGGTTTTATATATGTACATTGCGAACTTTTCCATTTCGAGGCTGTTTGGCATTTTTTTAAATGACGTTTCAATGCATCATTGATACGCTGCCGAAATAGATAAAGAATAAAAATGCTTATAATGTGGCCAAAAACAGTAATTTTATTTAAAATGGCAGTTTTTTTTTTTTTGTTTTGGTTTTTTTTTTTGTTTTCCTCAGCCATATATGCCTAAAACCAAGGTATAGAAGTCGATTGTTTTGTTTTGTTACATACGTTACCTTGTCTGACGTTTTGTAAACTGCGCAAACAATATTTGAAACATTTTCTTTCTTTTTTCTTTTTATTATTATTATTATTATTATTATTATTTTAATTCTGGTCATATTAGCATGTGCAGCCAGAACTGAATGCAAAACAAAATGGTTATGATGGATTTATAAGGAATTCTGTTATGTTCTCTTTGTTGTTTATAACTGAGTGTTAACTTGATGAACAGAATATCACGGCCATACTAAAGCAAAAAGGATTATAAGATTTATTTCATCTGGAAGAACATTAAAAATATATATTAACTGCAATTGAATGAAATTTTAAATGCTGTCCAGGGAAGACTTAAAATATGATGATATTGCGTAATTTTGCAATTTTACCTAAATTTATTTTTTATAGTTAAATTTCATTTAAAAATCAAACTGATTATGAAAATGTATAAGCACTGCAGCCCTACATATAAATATGGAGAATAACTGTTTCTCTCCACATACATTCCTTGAATATTTTCAAATTAAAGTTTTTAAAATTGTTCATAAGGATCAGTGATGCCATTGGTTACACATTAATATTAATGAGAAAGAAATGAGTAAAAATAAAATCTAAAAAGCTCTATTATTATTTGAAATATTTCAGTGGGATTTTCACCACTGGACTCACCAGTCACATGTCTTTATTTTTAGCATATATAAGCGGGTCAATATTATATAGGCGTGTTTTCATTTATATCTAATAATTAGTGAAAATTATCTTTATGAGAAAAAAAAATCTTAAGCTTGAAAGTCTGTTAGTTTGGTCTAATAGTTGGTTGAAACGTTAAAACATATAGTTTTGAGTTTGTGAGAAAAATATAAATTCGCTCTATGTCCGTCCCAAAGCCAATTTGTACCTCGGAGAGACCTTACCGAACGACGCGAGTCTGGGTAGAATTAAACATTTAAGAACGTTACAGAATTAACAACGTACAGATATATGACCGTACATAATAATAACTGAAAATTGCTTTAGCTTATGTGTACTCTGTATTGTCCCCAAGGCTAGTTTTGGCTTGTCCAAACTGTATTGATTTTTCGGTTATAATCAAATTTAACCTTTAAAGAAGTGCTAAGCAAAATTGTACCGGGCGATATTCTATTATTTTATTATCATTTTTCAGAGAAAAAAAAGCCTTGGCATTTGATGTGAATCGTCTGCCTAACAAACGATTCACGTGAAATGTCACGCCTTAATTTCTCTGAAAATAACGATAAAATAATTATAATGATAATAATAAACAATCAAAATATCGTCTGCTGCAGTTGTGTTTAGCACTTTAAGGGTTAAATCTATACGCATGAAAGACGGACAAAATTGACAACCGGTTTGATTTTTTTCCGTAGTTACCGTATATAATTTAAACAAAGCGCACCGCGTGATTCAGGTCCCCGTGTTATAGTGTGATAACGAATAATCAGAGCAGCCTGCGCCAGCGCGCAGTTTGATCTGAAGCCTCCGCTACCTGCTGAAGAAGCATTGGCTCTGTAGACTGTCCTAGGCCGTCGCTGTTCGAATATGCATAAAATGGCAATAAAATTCGTGTTGACATACCTAATGGAGCAGTTTTGTATGGTTGCTGGTTTGTGCCATCTCGAATTTTCGACCGCAAAAAAAGACGCCACGCGAATCTACGAAAAGACGTCGGGCGAAAAAAAATCACAAAAAAACCCACTCCCAAACTGGCGTCTTTTCACGGCGAAAAAAAAAAAAAAGTGGCACAAACCAGCCACCATATTTTTGCACTTCAGTCAATCGTTAGGTACCATATTTATACTAAATATTCCGACTAACAGACCGATGTAATTAGTATAGAATCAGATCAGACGCCGCCTTCCGTGGCGTCTAATCAGGGTCTACACCGCTTTGCATTAGTTGGGGTAGGCACGTGAACTGGCGGTAAAATGAACCTTTATAAGGAATAATGATGTATGAATATTTAGGGTTGAAACGGTACGGTATTTTGCGCTTAGGGATTAACCCTTGTTCTGCTGAATAAATTAAGATGTCGTGCCCACTTCTAATTTCCATCCAATCAGATAACTTGTTCCGGGTTTTTGATAGAAATTCACATATTTAATGACAAACAGCGCAGATCCAGATCAGTTGGCTTCTTGAGAAGCCAACTGATATTGATCTACACTGTTTGCTAAGACAGGGCATGTCGTGTTCAACAAGAGAAGGATTGAACGGACTTGTTCACATTTTAGTGTCCAAAGAGTTACGGTTTCCCAATAGTTAGAGAAGCTTTTTTATCATATCTACCAGACCATGTCCATTGTGTATTTACCTGGTTCACCTAACATGAAAATTTGTTGATTTTTTACATGTCCACCCTTGTGGGTCGTTGTTTTTTTTTTTTTTTTTTTTTTTTTGTCGTCTCCAACATAAAGGGAGAAAATGGACAGAAGACCCAGGAGAAATGAGGAAAGAGGGATTTAGAGGAATAGATTAAAGGGAAGAAAAAGGTGAATGATAGTCCAGAAACAGAAAAAAATTAAAGGCTCTATATTCCTCAAAATTAGACATTTTTTATCCAAATAATGTTTGATAAATTGATATATGCTATTAATACGATCATAAAATGTGGCATCTGACAGCCTGTAAAAATTCAGTTAGTCTTGCGTTTTTGAACTGGATCAAAAATGAAATGATTTTTTATCATATCTCTGAATTAATGTTGGTAGTGTTGTTATATAATCATTTTTGATCCAGTTCAAGAACGAGAGACTAACTGAAATTTTACAGGCTGTCAGGTGCCACATTTTATGATTGTTATAATATTTTTAAACCTGTTTTTGGATAATAAAATGTTTATTTTTGAGGAATATGGAGCCTTTAACATGGCCTCTTCCCCTTTTCATGTTAGTGGGTGATAGGTAGTGGTAAAGGTCTGCAGTACTGCAGACCTTTACCACTATCTATCACCCACTTACACGGAAAGGCTTTGTTTGCCGTCGGCATTGTGTTGTTCCTAGAAGAATAAGAAACCGTACAAATAAGACGTAACGTGAGAAAAAGTACCTTCTCACATGTGCAAAGACCCAAATCAGACTGAGCATCAGTCTGATCACAGTCCTCGTTGTCTGCAGGAAGAAACCTTGTAACCTTAGGATGGCTATCCAAAAAGCGTCCAGTGAGGATTCTGATCAGACTGCGCAAATGCGCAGGCTGATCTGAATCTTCGCTGGACGCACATATCTGAAGGCACGTTTTCTGGTTCAAATGTATGAAAGTAAAGGGCTGGAAGATGCCAGGTCAATATTAACGGTGTTTGGAATCGAAGGTAAAAAAAAAACTAGTATCTGGACAGATCAGCAGAAAGGGTAAGGTGTCCCATAGCCCTCCTGAAGAAGGGGCGATGGAAGCTAAAGCCCAGTGTCTTGGGCACATCATTTGAAAGAAGGGTCACAATCCGCTTATTTCGCTACCTTTAACCTTCCCAACGAAGGGTACCGAATTCCCTGCTATGTAAACACTGGATTTTTTCAGATAATGGGTCCGTCAGACTCGAACCCACAACCTATAGAATTGCATTCAAACGCTCTGCCCGCTATTCTACGGCACCGGTTCAGCAGTAACGGCTAAGAGAGCTCTATATTTGGGATGCGCCTTGCAAAAGCATGTCTTGAGCATATGCGGACACCGAAGGCCTAGACCAGCCTGCGCATCCGCGCAGTCTGATCTAGACCTTCACTGTCCGCTTCCAGAATCATTGGATACTGTTGGTTGACTGGGTTAGAGTTTAATGGCCCAGTCAACACTATTAACGTCATGTCGAACGGTCAGTGTTTATACTTAACCACATTTTTCTGGGCACGATTAATCCTCTAAGCGGTTAACCAGTAATTGTGCACATTCTTTTGCTAGAAACTGACAACAGTCCTTCTTGAATCAGGGGAAGGGAGAGACTGACCATAGAAAATATTTCATGATCAATCTGCATGAAAGAATGTTACCGGACCCGGCGGAGATCGAACGTAGCATCAATGAGCGTTTGTTTAACGACATGTCAGCCCGTGTGTGTCATTGTATGTCGTCTCCCAGAAGAAAGGAAGAAAAGGGACAGAATGGCTGGAAAAGAAGGGAACAGAGAAATACATGATGACGAATGAATCAAAGCACAGACAGCACTGGTGGGTCGATTGTCTTGGAGTGTAGGCTGAGCAAATGGCCCTTAAGTGTTTCATTTAACCACCCTGTAATTTAAGCGTTCTGCGGCGTCTGTGATCTGGGTCTGCACCGTTTGTCGTCAATTTTACATATAACCCTTTTTCTACGGCACTCAGACGTCATGGCGACAAGAATAGCGCGGCTATAAATAACCATTACCTGAATTTCGTCAAATGTGCGGTTTGATATCATTGGTCAATGATAATTACGTGGACAACCTTAACCCTAGTCCTACTGAACCCCGATATGTCCTGCCTTTGCAAACAGTGTAGATCCAGATCAGTTGGCTTCTTCAGAAGCCAACAGATCTGGATCTGCATTGTTTGCCATTAAATATGTGAATTTATAGCAACAGTCTTGCTCAAGTAATCTGATTGGCTGAAAATTAGATTTAGGCGTGCCATCTTAATTTATTCAGCAGGACAAGGGTTAAGAAAATTAAGGAAACAATCGATCCAAACAGCGAATGACGGTGTAGAAGCAGAAGAAATACTAACGGTCCCCACTTTCCCCACCTCTGCTACTAGTACTAGGCCCTAACCACCACCCACACCAAAGAGAGGTAAGATAGCAGCCGAAATTGAAAGCTGTCCCCACGTCTTTTAACCTTTAACCTGCTGGATTTATATAGCAGTTCACCATAGGAGACCAGGAAAAAATTGAATGAAACGTCAAGCCATATTTCATAGCTTCCGATAAGGCGCATTTTTACCAAAAAGACCTGATATGTTTCAAATTTCTCCACGAAAACATATTGTGGGTACTCATTAGAAGTGCCTCACAAAACATATGTTATGGGTACTCATTAACATATGTTTTCCTGAATAAATAAGAAAAATATTTTCATGATACCCTTTTTAGATGTTATCGATGAAACTTAACGAGACATATTTTATAACGGCGCCGGATAATATTTATCCTACAGTGTTACAAAATATATAAAGTTTAACTTTTTTATGGGACAGAACTGTAATAGTGTCATTTTCAACATTTCAATGTATTCGGAATTATCGGTTTATACTACAAATTTCCAATATTGATTAGTTGTTGAATTTCCATGTCCATTTCAGCCTGATCACGGCAAAAGGGTCCTTATCCCATCTGCGGCAAATGAAGGCCCTGCGCAGTTTACGCAGTCTGAATAGGGCATATCCCAGTCAGCATTCTACGTAAATCTATATCGGGCCGTCATCGGCCCGTCAGGATAGCTGACGGGCCGATGACGGCCCGATGTAGATTTACGTAGAATGCTAGCTGGGATATTGCCCGTTTTCAGGATCGATGGATACTATAGAACATATCCATAAACAGAGACTGTCCTCTCATAGTGTGCTGGTTGATCTAAGCCGTCCCTTTTCAGAAAGGAGACAAAACAATTTTTAAAGTTACCTCCCCTGAAAGTGCATCGGTTCTCCTTATTTGAAGTTCTTATGAATGATCATCACCCCTTAGATAAGTCTGAATCTGTCCATTTGTAAAACATGGACCCCGATCAACCTGCACACCCCTTTGCTGTTCGTCTGTGTCTTTTATAGCATTCAAGGATTCTTTGAGGCTTAGCACTCTGGGTAAAATTTTCAGTAGACGACATTTTATAATATTTACCCCAGAAAACAGGCTTTGACATTGCGTGCAAATTGTATCCACTGGAGACAATTAGCAAGAAATGTCAAATTCTGTTTTCTAGAAAATATTAGAAAAATATTACCAATTTGGTATCTGCTGAATTAGGCAAGAGAGTGGTATAGGTTAAAGGCTCCATATTCCTCAAAAATAGACATTTTTTTATCCAAGAAAGGTTTAATAAATTGATATATGGTATTAATACAATCATAAAATGTGGCATCTGACAGCCTGTAAAATTTCAGTTAGTCTGGATCAATAATGAAATGATTTTTATCCTATCTCTTGAAGTAATGTTGCCAAAATTAATTCAGAGATAGGATAAAAATCATTTCATTTTTGATCCAATTCAAGAACGAGAGATTAACTGAAATTAAGTTGTCAGATGCATTATTTTATGATTGTAGTAATACCATAATTAAATCTTTTTTGAAAAAAAAAATGTCCATTTTTGAGGAATATGGAGCCTTGAAGCGGACACCGATGATCCTGATAAGATACCAAGACTGATCTGGGCCTCTGCAGTTCAGATACCCCGGTCGATCAGGGCCTTCAGTTAGCTGAATCAGTGTAAGGATGCGCAGGCGATGATCAGTCTTCTTTGACGGCGCACCTCATTATAAATGTCCGACAGACACGATGGTTGATGCTCAGGAATATTGTCCTACAGTGGGACAAGTTTTTTTTTATATTATTTATTTTCATTTTATAGTATTTTTCTCTTTTTTTTTATATATTGAGTTTCGAAATTTTGACCCAGGTATGGATGTAGAATCAACACCGAATTACACAGGTTATCATCACACGACATATTACTATGACCATTAAGACTTACTTAAGTGTTAAAATCGAAACTCCATACATTTTATAGTGATATATACACTGTATATATGTACATTACCTGCGACCTACATTCATATTACATTACATAGATCGTAACCATTTGCCTTTTCAAACACAAAATCAACAACAAAGTATGTTAACACCTGTCATAAAAAAATGATAATATGAAACAATATATCTGTATGCTTAATCATTAATAATTAAGAAACTGAAATAAGTACTTACCTGTGCGTATTGTAGTTTCACAGGTGAAAGAAGTGCCCGGATATTCGTTCTGTGTAAAAAGTACAATTCATTCAAATTCCGGGTATCGTAGGTGGCATAGTATAGTGAAGTTCACTTGTAGTACTATGCTTGTATCTCGGTGATACTGAATGACCGTATATACCCTAAGATTTCGGACAAACAGGCCTGAGCAAACAGTGTAGACCCAGATCAGACGCCGCAGAACGCGGCGTCTGATCAGGATCTGCACTGTTTACCATTCAGCCAGGAATATTTAGACAAATCTACAGGTAGTAAAATGGACTGATTCAAATTTTAGGACAAATATAGTTAGGAGTTTAGATGTCTGCGGTAAGTTGCCCATTGCACGAGTCTGACGCGAGTAGTATAGGGGGCGCCCTATATTACTGGGGCGTAATGAGGAAATGGGCACAATTTCGAGGGAGACAATTAACAAAATTGCTTGCCTCCCTTCTGAAAAGGTGTCTAATCTAAAAAGAAACAACTTCTTTCCTGTTAGTGTACACACCATTCCAGAAGGGCTTGATGTGCAAGAACGCAAACAGAAAGTCACAAAAGTTACCTCCCTTGTACAAAATGATGGAAAATCTACAATGTGCATCCAGTCCCCTAGGGCAAGACTTGGAGCGTGGTTCACGCTCCGGTGTTTGGAGACTACCCAGTAGAATGGAGTGCAGGTGTACCAGTCATGCTTTAACTTAGTCCATTTATGCCTGGTATCCCATGAAAGATACATTGGCAAACCGTGATGCCACAGAACGCGGCTCTGATCAGGGTCTGCACTGTTTGCATTAAGACCAATAATTGTAAAAATCAAACCAGACACGCCTTAGATTTGAAACTGACCCATCCAAAGTGAGAGGTAGAAGAGTCCATAAGGCATAAATGGGTTAATTGTACACACAAGAACGTATGAGCCGAGTCACAGCGTTTCCTACAAGACCGCATGGGCGCCAAGCAAACTCAGATCAGCCTGCCCATCCGCGCATTCTTATCAGTCTTCGCAGCGCATTATTTGGGTAGACAAGAATCCAAAGCGTATTCATGCGAACAGCGAAGGCTCTGATCAGACTGCGCGGATGTGCATGCTGATCTGAGTCTTCGCTGGGCGTACATGCAATCTTGTAGGAAATACTGTGTCCCGAATCATCATTCCATAAAATGGTCATTGTACCAAATACGAGCAGCGAAGGCCCAAATCAATCTGAGCAGTGAATGCGCACGGACCAGCCTGCGCATCCGCATTATTTGACCAGGGCCTTCGTTTCCGAAATACAGAATCAATATCTTTTTTTTTATTTGCGTTTTACGGCCCTTTCAAGAATATTTCACATATCGAGCCGATCGTTCATCAAAAACACCCGACCATCCGTAAACAGAACTTGGCTTTCCCACGTGTGACCCGAGCGAGGCTCGAACCCCAGCGGTGAGAAACCTAATGGATTAAGAGTCAACTCTCCTATCCACTAGGCTACGGGGGCCCGCTACAGAATCAATAAGCTTGCACCGAAGATAACATCGACGAACAGAGAAAGCTTGATCAGGCTGTGAATATGCACAGACTAGCCTGAGTGTTAGCCAGTCGCACATCATGGTAATAAGGGGCCGTTTCCTATGCTTAACACCATGTCGCCAGTCGCTAACTAGTAAACGCACGATGTATATAAAAACTGACGTTCAGTTGAAGATAGCTGAATTATTACATTAAACCGTCCCAAATTTGAGCCGTCTCATCAGAATCTACACTGTCTGCCTTCTTCTATTTTGTCGCTACTCTGTTTGCCGTTTTGTTTTCGAGTTTTGTCTACGCAACATCCCTTATTGAGATAATGGACAATCAATTTCATAGACGGAAGGGTCCATTTCAGAAACTCAGAGGTGAAAGGATTGACAGGATCCAGATGTTCAGAATTTTATCTTGTCCCAATCAGGTCTTTGTCTATAAAATTCTATATAAAAATTAATGCTTTAAGTGTGGAGTATTTACATTAAATGTAACAGTCAGATGTCCTGTCTACATTACATTTACATCAATCAGTTGAATAGTTGTCATTTGTTGCAAACATCTACAGTTATTTATGTACACCAGCAAGCAAGCAAACACTTAACGCAAAAAACTAGTACAAAATTAGGGTCAAACAGGTAAATACATTTTTGTACTTGGCTGTTATAGATCGACCCAACTGACTTGTCACTTTGACCGTTTGACAATAATTTTATAAGTATGCGTTTACCGCGTAAAGAAGTGAGCTAATAGATGTCCTATGTAGAACGCAGCATTTTCTTACTACATTGTACAGTGGACGCATCCTATGAATATGAAAAGTAAATGTCATCACGAAAACAGGCCAATGTAAATTTGACACCCTTAAACCCCACTTTTATATAGTAAAACTGGGGTTTACAGGGGTATACATTATTTTTCTTATTTCTGCTCGAAAACAGATTGTGGATACTCGCTAGAACCGCCTCATCGAGGCGGTTCTAACGAGTATCCTCAATCTATGTTTTGAGCAGAAATATGAAAAATGTCAGTTTTTTATCTGAATGTGGTGAAATTTTCTATATATTTGAATAGGCGTGTTTTCGTAATGCAGAGCGGTAGGCCAATTCGGTCGATGTGTACATAAAGAAGTTACTCCCATGTAATAAATAGGCTAAATCTGACCTAAAACGTGTATTTTTAAAAGAATTATTTTATATAAGAATGTATTCTTGTAAGAGTTTATGCATTAGTTACGGAAATATCAAACTGATGAAATCTAAACGCTGTGTGTTAAGGAATGGAGGTATTTTTTTTAACGTTCATAGAAGTATGAATTACATCGGGTCATGAGCAGAGCAACATTCCGGGTTCTGTAAACTTTGCTCGCGACCCAATTTTGTTCAAACTTCAATGAACGTTTAAATAAAATTACTATTATTACTTATATTAAAATTATTTTCCATTCATTAATTGATGAAAAAATCTGGTTCGAGGGCTAAAATTGAAACAAGTAAACAACTGCACGGATTTTCCTATCAATAGCGGCACGGCGTTGTTGACGTGATAACGTCGCAATCATATTGGAGAGAACCATGGTTTATTTGACGTCACTTAATCATCATGTGACCCCTGTGACGTCGCATGAGTCGATGTTTTCATCGATGCATGAACAACATCGAATTGTAAAAGACTTTATACTCGAAATGTAAATAGGAATTGCAATAAATCATGAAGAGGCTGTGCTGATGCACTATTGACATTTGGAATAGCCTGTGTTTGTTTACAAATATTGTGTCACTGATGTAGCCGCTTAATCGATATTTATGAACGTTCGATAGTTGGGGTTTATCTGTTTGAACATTTGAACTGGTCTATAGAAATCAGTACACACCCGACCTTCTTTAACGTTAGGCATGCTGGGTAAAAATTCAACAGATACCATTTTGATATATTTTTCTTACTTTTCCCAGAAAACTGGCTGTGAAATTTCATGCAAATGGTCTTCATTTGCATTAAATGTCAGAGCCTGTTTTCTGAAGAAAATAAGAAAAATATCACCAATTTGTAATCTACTGATTTTATCCAGGGAATGATAAATGTAAAACATAAACTATATTTATATATTACAATATTTCACAATACCCTGATTTGTCTTCCAGGAAAGAGATTCAATCAGTCATCGAACTTCCAAGAGTTGGGAGAAAGTCCTAGGCTGTCAGTACCAACCCAGCAGGCACACAACGTTGAAACAACGTCGATTCAATGTTGATTCAACATCAAGTCGTTGAATCAACATTGAATAGACGTTGTTTCAACGTTGTGTGATCATAAGGGCCTCAGAATGTATCGAAACTCAAGACCGTTTATTTTTTTTAACGGTACTTCTTGTTGTTGTCTGAAAATACCATTTTCAAATGAAATTAATAAGCTGCTTCTAGTTTGATGAGGAATGTGCATTAAAGGACTATAGGAGAAAATATCATATGCAGGAATTTTCGTACTACAGGTACTAATCCGCACCAATCGGTCCCTTCTGTGATGTCACAGCCTGTCGCTAGTTCTCAGACAGGTAATAGTGTGGAAATGTATAGAATTATATAGGAGCCCATCATTTAACTAATAAAATCATTTATTTTCAATAATACAAGATATTATTATAACCTCGCAATATATGGAAAAATGTATCTGCTTCAATTTGATACCAAACATGTTGAAATAAGATAAATTTTAAAATGGCCCAGATTGTAAGGAATGCTACAAGGGTTTTTCCTTATTAAGTCTTTGTATTTTACAACAAAAATGGAAAACAGCCTTGATTCAATCGCTCAAAAGTCATATTTCTTAAAATTTCTCCGTTCGCTATAACCTCTCATTCAATAGATCTATTTAATATCTATAATTATGTAGTAAAATATTAAATAAATTATTTTATTGAAAATGGCCCACAGGTTGCAGAATATAGCTATATTTGAAAAATGCGGAGCGAAAATGTGTAATGATTACAAAGACACATGAAATGAATTGCAAAGGAGGTTGTAAGAATTGGAAGATAAAAAAAGAAATTGGTATCCATTGATAGTATTATAAAGATTATTTAGCTTCAAAAAGGAAAACAAAGATATATATTTATAATAATATAAACTTATTTATTTATTTTCTGTTTATGTCGAATTATGTTTTTATTCAACATGCGGTGTTCAATATGTATAGTTAATGAATAATTAATAAAAAATTTTTAAAAAATACATTAAAACAAAATGATAATTGATATTATTTTCAGAAATAATTATTGTAGTAATCTTTAGATGTATATCATAATTCGGAAAATAAATAATACTATGCTGGTCCCATTTTGTTTCATAAAATGGTTCTTTATCTAGGAAATTAAAACATAATGATACTAATATTATTATTATTATTATTACTACTACTACTACTATTATGTTGTACATCACAATTCCGAAGAATAAATATTATTATGCTGGTCATAATTATTATTATTACTACTACTTCTATTATTATGTTGTACATCACAATTCCGAAGAATAAATATTATTATGCTGGTCATATTCGAAATGTTTTATTTGTAAAATAGCCACATGGACAATTTATATACTATCGTACATGTGTATTTAGGGGTAAAATATTGCTAATTACCGTATAAACCCTATTAGACACATTAAATTACTATCATACTGAAATTAGACCAAGTCCGTTTGGCTACCTGTTGACACAGATTATACCTGCTATCTGAGTGGCAAACAGTGTAGACCTTGATAAGATACTCTTTGATGTAATGTCTGATCAGGGTCACTGCCTTTTGTTATGGTGTGTTTATCAGAATCCTGAGGTTAAATACTATAAACCACTTTCTCAGTCAGATTCAATAAATTGTTCACACCTTTTCAAACATTACCCTAAAGGCAATTGTTTCAAAAACAAACCTGGGATACCAGATGATTCGATTCTACTCCTTACAACACTTGCCCTATCTTTTTAACAAGGCCATTATAGAACAAACTGATTTGTCTAAACTTTGCTGGGTAAGTGTAAAATAGTGTAGACCCTGAACACACAATTCGTAATATGACATCTGATCTGGGTCTACCCTGTTGACACAGCCCTCTCTGTCTAAAAACCTAGGATAGTAGTAACAGTCATAATCCAAGGAAAACGACATTTTAACCATATTTGCTAACTACCCAACACAGAAATAACACGAGTCTCTCCATATAAAAGCAGCAACCATTGTAGTTCGAGATCAGCATGTGCATACATTTTTCTCTGATAGATTGTGCAAGCTCTATTCAACATGCAGTATAGACTCTGATCAGTATATTTCAGCAGACACACAGACTAATCAGGTTCTACATTGATCGCAAGATTCATAAGGCCCATTTTTTCTTCTTTTTTTTTTTTTGAAAAGATTCAATCATAATTGTTTCTTATTTTACTTGAAAACACCTCAAAGTCCATGAAACAATCGACAAAACATTTTTACTTTCATTTCTATTAGCATTAAAAAAATTGTTCAAACATATGTAAATACAAGTCAAATAACAGTACGTTGTTTATTTTCTGGTTCCATTTGTCTACTCTTATTATCATTATCCAGCTGGGAACTAGAAGCCTCAGGCCACTGGACAAGTTAATAATAGCTTGATCTATAACTTGCAATAAAAACAAAGTGGTCAAAACATCTGAAAAGGACCATTATGACTATGATCTAATAATATGGGCAAACAAAGCGCCATCTTTAACTGCGTAACTAAAGAAACACTGATTACTGTAGAATATACTCATTAAGAGTTAAAATCCTGAGCAGAGTGTGCAGATGCGCAGTCTGATCTGGATCTTTAGTGCTTGCATAATACATAATCTTCCTTTTTTCATAATCTGATACAACTGCCCTTTATCTGAGACAGGTCATCAGGTCCTGCAATTCTTGAGATGATAAGATAAAACTAGAAATAGCATATGATACATTAATTTTTATGTAAGTTTTTTGACAGTTTGTCTATTCTTCTTTTTTTTTTTTCTTAAGTTTAAATGATTGTTAAACAACGTTCATGCATCAAGGGAAAAGTGAAGATGATACATGTATTCTTATTTTTCCCAGAAAGTAGGCTTTAACATGTCATGCGAATTGTCTCCAGCAGTATGGACTGTCAAACTTTTTTTTTTCTTCTTCTTTTCTTTTTTGTGGGGGTGGGGGAGGGGTAAAATTTTTAACCTTTTACCTTTTCCACTCTCTGGGCTAATTCAGTAGCAATAAACTGGTGATATTTGTTGAATTTTCCACAGGAAATAGGATTTGATTTCATGCAAATTGTTTGCAATGGAGATGCTTTGCATGAAATGTCAAACCATTTCCTTTTTAGGGGTGGAGGTGATATTTGATCCCTTAATGTTATCACTTTCTGGGCTAATTCAGCATACGATAAAATGGTTATTGTCTTAGTTTATCCAGAAAATAGGATTTGACATTTCATGCAAATAGTCTTCATTGGAGACAATTTTCATGAAATGTCAAATCCTGTTTTGAAAATAAAACATACAGAGGAATTGTTCACGATAAGTATTTGGTGATTGCATTTTTTTTTCTCCATAAAAACATTTGTTGTGGGTACTCATTAGATGAGCTTCACCAAGGTTCTTCAAATAAGTACTCATAACATGTTTTTGCTTCACCGAGGTGCATTAAATTAATACCTACAACATATGTTTTAATGGAGAACTGGAGAAAATTATCCCATATTTATGTTGTCTGCAAAACTTTTACCCAAAGTGCTAAGGGCTTGATAAGTACTATGCTCATTCACGCCACCAATGGGTCCTAAGTTTATGAAATAGGATTGTCTTTATGCTGTGAACAAATAGCCCAAAGCTATTTATGTACCTGTCTTGAAAGAAATGTCCTGTTTGTACACCTCTGTCCAGCTGATGGTCTGTGTGAGCTTTGCAGACTGGTTTCAAACTATTAAATTATCAAATTACCAATAATAATTAAACCCTCTAAATTTACGTTTTTTTTTTTGTTTTTGTTTTGTTTTTTTGTTTTTTTTTGGTTCTAATCAAGTACCCTAATACTACTAGAAAAGGAAATAATGACAAGCGTTGTTTGTACTTTAGACCCAGACCAAACTGTGCTCAGGCACAGAATAACCAGGATTGTTTAGCATAAGCACCTGCACATACTGATCTTAACAATCAGATCTGTAACACACATTAAGCAAAGAGCATAACCTTGCTCAGAAAGCTCAATAGGGTCTTGGTCTACAAAGGGCACATACCTGAAGGTTGCTTAAAATACTGTAATATTTGATATTACTCATTTATGCTCAGACGCCGCATATCATGGTGTCTGGTGAGCATTGATTAAACACACTTGATTGCATTCTGATTAATATGTTTCTTTACTATGTGATAGTATTGATGTGAAATAGATTACCTAGATCACCTTAAAGAGTAGGTATCTTTAATTACTGTATTAACAAATGTCTAAGGATAACCTAACTTCATAACGGAGGTATGCAGACTGCCCTTTGAGGTTAAGAAGTGGATGACATAGGCCCCTGTATTCATTATTCATATGCTTCTTTCTTTCTTTCTTTTGTATTGTAACAACAAATGTTTTAGGATAACTTAATAAAGGGGATATGCAGATTGTCTTATGATGTTAATTACTTGTTTTCTTAGGTTAAACTATTGAAATTTGTTTAAAAATCATATTGAATTATCTATAACTAAATACAACACCTTTTATTTAATTTGAAATAATAATAATAATAATAGATTTTAATCAATTAATTAATATTTGTTATTATCATTATTAATTAATTCTTAGTTTAAACTATTGATATTCTTTTGAAAATCCTACTGAATAATCTGCTGATATTCATTCATTCATTCATTCATTCATTCATTCATTCATTCTAACTCGGACCTAGTCCAGTGTATATTGGGTCCAAGATTCTAAAGAGCATCCATACATGATTTAATCTGAATTGTAGTAGTACTGCAGGTGTGTGACACTGGGTTGATTACACACCAGCTACACAGGTAAGACGACGCTTACGGGCCTCCGGTCAAAGGGAATTTATCGAAGCCTATCTAAAATGGAATATCGATAACATGAGTGACAGTTCCTGTAGTACGAGAATTCCTGGTAGTGTGTCTAAGTACGTAGTTTTCTAACTAGGCTACGTAGCCAAGTTAGTTAAAATGTTATCAATTAAACAGTGATTATAAGTATACTTTTATGTACTTTGTGATAAGCATGTATATTTCTTTCACAGTGAGTGCAAATTTTTCAGAACATCAGGGACTGGGCGTGGCTGGGTGAGGCAAAGGTGTCGTGTATCTTGCGTCACCAGGGCGTCCAATTGATATTGGCTTACAGTTGGGCAATGCCTGTTGTCCTTGCAGCAGGTATGGGTAGAGGGAGAATGTTTTTATTTCTTCTGTGTCTTCACTTTCATTCATTTTCCTCTTTCTCCTGTCCCTCTCTTTCATCTCTTCTACTATCTCTTCTGAATGACCCACAAGGGTTGACGTGTCGTAAAACCCCAACACAATCAATCAAAGAAATTCAGAACATCAGGGAGAGCATAAATTATTTACGTGAAACCTAGAGTATCAGAACCATTATTCTAATTAATTTGGCGGACAATATAATTATGAAAACAACAGTCTGTGAAAATTAGCTTGAAACAAAAGTGAAGCTTCTGTGATTTTCGTTACATCTAAAGTAGCTCAGGTATCAACCTTTACCCCTTAAAGTGCCAATCACAACTGCAGCAGACGACATTTTGAAATATATTTTTTTCAATTTTTCAAAGAAAACAAGTCTTGATATTTCATGTGAATCGTCTGCTTGGCAGACGATTCACATGAAATATCAAGACTTGTTTTCTTTGAAAAATTAAAAAAATAAAAACAAATGTCGTCTGCTACAAATTTTGCTTGGCGCTTTAAGGGTTAAAGCATACAAATCTTCAAAATAAATATGACTTTTTTTTACTTTTTTATTTTAACCGATTCCGCGGTCATATTTTCTGTTTTTCACCCACTATAGGCCTGACGCTACTCTCATTTAGCCCTCAAATTTACCAGTCTTGGCAAATTCAGCAAACGACAAACTGATATTTTTCTTATTCTTCCCAGAAAATAGTCTTTGACCTTTCACATGTCATGCAAAATTCGCTTGGAAAGGTCTGAGCCTCAGCACGCTTAGCCACGTTATAGCCCTAAGCAGAATTCTAGCATGCGAGTCAACATTTTATTTCTTTAATTAAAAATAAGACATGTTATTACATGTGAATCGTCTGCTAGTCAGATTATTCACATGAAATGTTAAGCCTTATTTTCTGTGAAAAATACATGCACACAAACAAAATGTCCATTTTTTTCAGTAAACGAAGTAAACAAACAGTACTGACGAAAGTTAACACACTATATTGAAGCATATGACCCATGGGTCGTTCAACTTCACGTGCTGTTACAACTGAAATTATTGGATGCGCCATCCGACTGGAGACCAGGAGGTGGCGGGTTCAACCCCCCGCCAAGGTCGGCAACACTCTTTTGTAGAGATTGATCATGAAATATTTTCTATGGTCATTCTCTCCCTTCCGCTGATTCAAGAAGGGCAGTTGTCAGTTCTGGCGAAAGAATGTGCACAATACTGGGTAACCGCTTAGAGGACTAAGCCTGCCCTGTAAACGTGTAGTTAGGTAAACTGACCGCACTCGACATGACCCCATTGGGTTGACTGGGCCGTAAAACCTCAACACAAACTAACTGAAATTATCATCCATCAGCAGGTTGTATGTACGACGGTCTCTGGATTTCGCAGAGATGTTACAATGCTATATTTAAATTAGCATATAAAAGACATGCTGGGACCGGGAATCGAACATTTAATCGATTCTCCATGCCGGCATCACCAATTTATATATATATATATATATATATATATATATATATATATATATATATACAGTATAACCTCAATGGCTCGAACACAGATGGCTCGTTACCGTGGATGATTCGAATTCTTTTTTCAGTCCCTACAAAATTCTTCCAATAGCTCAAGAAAACAAATATTTATGGATTTTTTTCTTATTTTATCATGTAATTGTATGTTGTGTGTACTCATTAGAATCGCGTTATTGAGGCGACTCTAATGAGTACACTCAACATACAATCATTGTGTATAAAATCAAAAAGATTTCCCTAAATTATCGCTATTTGCTTCCTGAACTGGTGCCATGATTAACCCTCAGTGGCTCGAACTACCCATATCTCGAACGAATTTCCATGGTCCCACGGATTTTCAAGCCATTGGGGTTCGACTGTGTGTGTATATATATATATATATATATATATATATATATATATATATATATATATATATATATATATATATATAGCGCATATATATAGCGCTGAACTCTGTTTAGTCCAAATAAGATATTCCTATTTGGCTAGGCAGATTCTGGATCTGGCTGAGCTGGTCAGACCAAATAGGAATCTTGTTGTTCTATGAATAATGTATGGCTGGATACCTTTACTTCTTTCCTTTTTGATGTTAGGGGCAGCCTCAGGATTTTGGTTATGGATCATTGCTCATCATATTTATTTTCACATGGCTTTGGTTTAATTACTAATTTATTGCTTTCATACTTGTATTTACTTCTCCCTCTACCCTTACCTGCTACAAGGATAGCAGGCCTTGCCCAACTGTAAGCCAATATCAGTTGGATGCCCCGGTGACGTAAGATACACAACCTCTTCACCACACCCGACTTCAAAGGTCAGGCACAGATGCAGGGATCAAGCTAAATAAAACTTTAGCCCTATAACTATCATCATACACCAGTGAAATCAATCAGTCTTATAATACAAGCAAAAATGACATTTGTATGAAAAGTCTGTGAACTTGACTTAAAAGCCATGCCCCAGCTTGGGGATGGTGCCATCGTGCTTAATATTAATGAAATCAACGAAAGGGTCTTGATAATATAGCCATATTAATTTTAATGAAAATTTTAACATGACATGCCTACTCAATGTCCTCTACATATTGGTATAGTATCACAAAAATATCTCAAAGAATTTTTAGAGTTGTTGCCCACACAAGACTTAAATAACCAAGGGAGATAACTCCAGAATGGAGTCTGTTAGTGTCTTTTTTGAATGTTTGTTTGTTTGTGTTGAGGTTTTACGGCCCAGTCAACCCAATGGGGTCATGTCGAGCGCGGTCAGTTTACCTAACCACACGTTTACTGGGCAGGCTTAGTCCTCTAAGCGGTTAACCAGTATTGTGCACATTCTTTCGCCAGAAACTGACAACTGCCCTTCTTGAATCAGCGGAAGGGAGAGAATGACCGTAGAAAATATTTCATGATCAATCTCCACGAAAGAATGTTGCCGACCTCGGCGGGGGTTGAACCCGCGACCTCCTGGTCTCCAGTCGGACGGCGCATCCAACTGAGCCACCGAGGCCGGCCTTTTTTGAATGTGATATGCCTACTCAATGTCCTCTACATATTGGTGAAGTATCATGAAAATATTTTAAAAGGTTTTAAAGCTATGGTTTGCACAAAATTTTACAATTTTCAGAGACTAAGGGAAGGTAACTCATGGACCAAGTCAGAGTTGTCATTCTTGTACCCAACAACCCTACCCAATGCCCTCTACAACCTGACAAAGTTTCGTGAAAATAGCTCAAAGGGTATAGGAGTTATGGGGTGCACAATAATGCGTCTATGGACAGACGGATGAATGGATTCCATGCTGATAGCTATATCCCCTAAACCTATCGGTTGGGGGATAATGTAATTCAATAAAAGGTCTTGATGATATAGCTATATAAACTTACTGGTACTTTTATATGAAAATTCTGTGACCTTGATCTCAAGGTCATGTCCCGGGGTGAAGATCAAGCTGAGTAAAACTCTAGACCTATATCTACCATCATGTAAACTATAAATAAAATTCCTCAAAGGGTCTTGATGATATAGCTGTATAAACCTAAAACACAAAAATTTTGACTTTTTTATGAAAATTCAAAGTCTGTGACCTTGACCCCATGGTTATCCCCCTGGGGTAGGGTTGGTGCTGATAAAAACTTTTGACCTATATCTACCATCAGGTCAAATATGAATGAAATCCATCAAATGGCCTTCATAATGTTATAAACTTTAATGAAAAAACTTTGACCCTACGACTAAACTAAAGTACGAACGAATAATATGTCTACTGACGTACAGACAGACAAGCAGGTTCCTTGCTGATAGCTATATCCCCTAAATCTATCTGTCAGGGGATAATGAAATTCAACAAAAGGTCTTGATGATATAGCTATATATACTTAAATGTAAAAGTTTTTACTTTTATATGAAAATTCTGTGACCCTGACCTCAAGGTCACATCCCGGGGTGGGGATCCTGCCGAGTACAACTCTAGACCTATATCTACCAACATGTCAAATATAAATGAAATTCCTCGAAGGGTTTTGATGATATAGCTATATAAACTTAAAAACACAAAAATTTTGACTTTTTTATGAAGATTCTAAGTCTGTGACCTTGACACCAAGGTCACCTCCCAGGTGGGGATGGAGCTGATAAAAACTTGAGACCTATATCTACTATCAGGCCAAATACAAATAAAATCCATCAAAGAGTCTTCAAAATATGAAGTCTTAAAAACTTTAACGCAAAAACTTTGATCATACGAGCAAACTAAAGTACAAACGAACACACAAACGAACTAATGAACAAACTGAACAAACTGAAAAGCGAAAACTATATATCTCCACATACTTCGTATGTCAGGAGTATAATGACAGAAAGTTTTGGGGATAGTTCCAATGACAGTATATTTTGAGGATAGCTCTAATGACAATGTTTTGGGGACAGGTCCAATGGAAGTATATTTTGGGGACAGCTGAAATGACAGTACGTTTTTGGGAACAGCTCCAATGAAAGAATATATTTTTTGGGATTATATCAGATGACAATATATTTTTGGGACAGATCCAAAGACAGTATGTTCTGGGGGACAATTCCAAAGACAGTATGTTTTGAGGGGACAGCTTAAATGAAAATATGTATTTGGGGACAGCTGCAATGACAATATGTTATGTTAGGGAACATCTCTAAAAGAGTATGTTTTGGGGGACATCTCAGATGACTGATTTTGGGGGCAGCTCAAATGACAGTGGCAATATGTTTTTGGGGGGCAGCTCCAATGACAATATGTTCCAATAATGGTATGTTTTGGGAACAGTTCAAACAAGAAGTGTCAATAAGCAGTGTCAGTTAAGGTAATGACTGCCTTGTGGATACTCAAAAGCAATCTATTTAAATGCATATTTGCTTCAGATTGTATGTGACTGAGAAAAACCAATACAGACAGACAGACAGAAATATGGATAGACATAAATGGCGAAGTTAAAGTGGCAGTCATTTTGTCAAAAATGATTTTTTTTCCAGCAGCAAACTTCTTTCTGCACATGTGACATATTCAATATGTCTTTAATGACTAGCTCCATTGACAGTATGTTTTTTGGGACAGCTCCAACAGCTCAGTAAATTCCAGCCCCTGCAAACAGCAAAATGTCTCGGACAGACACATGGATGGATGTGAAAATAGTATGCCCCCACAAACAATTTGTATTTGTTGTTTTGGGGGACAGCTCCAATGACAGTATATTTTTGGTGACAGCTCTAATGACAGTATATTTTTGGGGGCAGCAAACAAACAAAAAAAAAAAACAACATTACAGATCTGTAACTTGTTTATTTATGTAGACCATGACAACACAATGAATTTTCCACTGTTTTCTTATCTCCTTCCTGACTGTAAACAAGAAAAGTGACATCTGGTCCAGAGCCCATTTGGTCAAAGCATACAATGTAGTTAGCTTTAGGAAGCTATTTAGGCAAACTTTCCATTAAAAGTTTTTTATAATAATTTCAAATACAATATTTTTTGTAAAAGAAAAATAGCTTTAGGCAGACTAGACAAATTTTCCGCCATTTTTCACAAGAGAGAAAACTTTTGTGACTTTCTATTTGCTTTCCTGCAAACCAAACCCCTCTGAAAAGGGGACTGCTCTAGCAAATTCTTTCCTTTTAGAGTAGACCCCTTTTAGAGGGAGGAAACTTTTCAGTTTTGTGACTTCCTGTTTCATTCCTGCAAAACTGAGCCATTTCTAAAAAAGAAGTCTACTCTGGAATGAAAGAATTTGCTCCCTAATTCTTCCTTTATGAGTAAAACCCTTTCCAGAGGGGAGACAAAACTATTTTGACAGAGCTGCCTCCCTGAAAAGTGTATCCATTCCCCACAAACTACACGTATTTGTTTCAGTTTATTTAAAAATATTGTTCTTGATTTTTTCTTTTAAAAAAATCTGACATAGCTACACGTAAGACAGGTATTCACACACACTGCATATTTATTACAAGTCTTACTTCTCTATAAAGCAAACACTGTGGTAGTACCGAAGTTTTCCCTAAGTATTGGGACACCTTATCTACCTACCATACTTGTCCTAAAATTTGAAACAGTCCATTCTACTACCTCTTGATGTGTCTAAAATATTGTTGTTTATATGGCAAACAGTGCAGACTGATAAGATGCCGCATTCTGCGGCATCTGATCTGGGTCTACACTGTTTGCAAAGGCCTACCTGTCCCAATACATTGGGTTATTACCCTAATTAGAACTGCCTCAGCATAGCATTAGATAACTTGAACAATTACACTGTGTGATCTCACAGGCTGATCTGGATCTACCCAGGTTGATTTAGGCTTACCTGTTTTGTCAAAACAAGACATATAACCTACAGTTAAGTAGTCCAAAGGTAAAACAGAAAACAAGTAATCACAACAATGATTAGATACATGAATGTGACATACTACAAAATTCCAACATCACCTGGTATGGTAACTGTCTTAAAATTTCATACACAAAATTTCCTGACAAAATGGCATATACAAACAGTGCAGACCCAGATCAGACTGCTCCTGAAGGAGCAGTCTGATCAGGGTCTATACTGTTTGCCATTCTGCTTAAGTAAAGAAACAACTGCATAAAACACAGAATTTAGGCCAATAAAGTATGGAATGAAGTGTTTGAAATTTTGGGACATTAACAATATACTGACAGTCATGAGAGGACCAGACTAAGCACCAATTTACTCTGGTTAGGGTATTTGCCATCAACCCCAAATCACCAGTCAGAACAGCAGCGGACAACTTTATGATTTTTTTTGTATGTACATTTTTTGTATATATATTTCTGAGAAAATAAGGACTGACATCTCATGCGAAATGTCTGCTAGGCTGCTGTTTAACATTCCAGTTTGCATGAAACATAAGTCTTATTTTCTAGAAAAATAACATCAATTCTGTCATCTGCTGAAATGGCCCAGAATGTTTGACCCTTAAAGCAACAATCAAAACTGCAGCGGTCAATATTTTTGAATATTTTTGTGTTTTTTTTTTTAAATTATTTTTCAGAGAAAATGAAGCTTGATATTTCATTTGAATTGTCTGCTAGGCAATCTATTTACATGAAATGTTTTATTTTCTCCGAAAATAATTTTAAGAAATTAGACTGTCGTACATGATGATAATTTTACATCCCTTTTAACATTATTCATCATATCAAGATGATGATAGGATGATAATGAAAGGCTCTGTGCAATGATGCATCATATTAATTGTCATCAATTTTGCTTGGCACCAGGTTAAATGTTCGGTTTTAGTATAATGCGCAGAGAACTAACTTATTAACCCTTGTCCTGCTGAATAAATTAAGATGCCACACCCACTTCTAATTTTCAGCCAATCAGATTACTTGATCCGGATTATTGCTATAAATCCACATACTTAATGGCAAACAGTGCAGATCCAGATCAGTTGGCTTCTTCAGAAGCCAACTGATCTGGATCTACACTGTTTGCAAAGGCAGGGTATATCCGGGTTCAGCAGGACAAGGGTTAAGGAGGAGTATTTGACAATAACTCTGGGATAATTTTCTCCTTCGCCATAAAAACATGTTGTGGGTACTAATGAGTACTCACAACATATGTTTTAATGGAGAAAAAAGAAAAAATATCCCAGAATTATCACCAAATACTTCTCCTTAACCCTTTCAGCTCTGCAGATCAACAGATACTTTTGCAAATAGTGTTGATCCATCTGGGATGGCTCATCATGAGCCATCTCATCAGGATCTACATTGTTTGCCATTCTGTTCTTGATTTAGAACCGACACCCTTTTGGCAATAATAGATGTGTCTGAACTCAAAAATAGAAGAGTCTATTTTGGAAACTCCAGGTTGAAAGGGTTCAACAAGTCCTCTGGGTTATGACACATTGTGTATCCATGTCACCTTATTGGCAAACAAGATGATATTCCATCATATGAAAATGAAAAATGATTGTACTTGTAAGTTACAACATAGAAAAGTCCTTCTATACAGAAAAAGTCTGATGAAAAGCAATGATGAACTTGTGACAGCCACAGTGTTTTATTTTGCCACTTGTCGAAGATTCGCCACTACAAGGGCCATGGTCTCTGATTCCTCATGTGACATTTCTTTAATTCTCCTGACTTTCACCTGGCTGCTGATATTATATCCTCCAGCGCCTTCTGAAAAAAGATGAAAACTGCCATGTACAATCAGAGATGTTACTTGGGAGTATTTGGTGATAATTTTGGGATATCATTTTCCAATTTCTCAATAAAAACATGTTGTGGGTACTCATTAGAAGTGCTTCTAATGTGTACCAACAACATACAGTCGAACTTCAATGGCTCGAACACCTTTGGGACCATTGAAAATTGTTCGAGCCATGGGTAGTTCAAGCCAATGAAGGTTAATCATGGCGCCAGGTCAGGAAGTAAATATCGCTAATTATGGGAAATCTATCGATCTTCTACACAGTAATTGTATGTTGAGTGTACTCATTAAAATTGCCTCGAACAGGCGTTTCTAATGAGTACACATAACATACAATTTCATAATGAAATAAGAAAGCTTCTTTAAATATTTGTTTTCTTGATGTATTGGAAGACTTTCATAGGGACTCAAAAACGAGTTCGAATTAGCCATGGTGAACGAACCATTGGTGTTCGAGCTATTGAGATTCGACTATATGTGTTTATGGAGAAGTAGAAAAAAATATACTGCAATTATTATCAACTCCCCCTCCTTAACAACTCCTCTAATTTAGGATTGCAACACCTTTACTTTCCCAAATCAGAAAGTCTGTTTTACTATCTGTTCGTGTATCTAATAAACAAGAGACTCATGGGCCACGATTCGCTCACCTGATAAAAAACAGCTATTGCATATCTGTAAATGCCACGCAACTTCTTCCAGAATTGCCACAGCAACTAGGACACAAATTCAACCATACCATTAAAGTTCAACTGTCGTTCAAGTATCATCATTTGAACGAACTTAGTAGACTTTGAGTCCCAAATGCTGTATACCAAGATTCAGACTCAAAGATGTCTAAGTTCTGGAGAAGAAGTGCTTGTTCAGTGGCACCAAACCATTTGGACAAACTGGCAATACCCTTTGGACAGAAGGCCCCATGTGAAATCTGATGAAAATTGCTCAAGCAGTTTCAGAGAAGAAGACATTAAATTACACAATTTTATTAATGTATACAGCCCAGGGGCAACGGCAGATAGCTCACAGGGGGGAAAATTCTGAATATAACTGAAATGTTTTACTACTTTAATCACTCATTGTAAGTTTCAGCCATTAGTCTTTAATACATTTTAAGAAAATGACTTTTCAACAGTTTCCCCATACAAATGCATAGGGATGCAAATTTGACCTTGCCATAAAAAAGGTCAAAGGTCAACCTAGGGTCATCATTTGAACAAACTTAGTAGACCTTGAGTCCATGATGCTATATACCAAGATCAAGCCTTGAAGCTTTCTTGGTTCTGGAGAAGAAGATTTTTAAATGTTTTTACCATATGTGGGCATGGCGGCAATTTTGATTAACGGACTGTGACCATTTGTACAAATTTTCAATCCCCCTTTAACAGAAGGCTCAACATGAAGTCTGAAGAAAATTGGCCCAGAGGTTTCAGAGGAGGTCATTCAAGGTGTGGACAACGGAGGGATGGATGGACGACGGACAGCAAGTGATCACAATAGCTCATCGCTAAAAGAAACACTGCTGGATGAAAGGCAAACAGTGAAGACCCTGGTCAGAAGCTGCAGAACATGGTATTTCATCTAGATCTAAACTATTTGCTCAAGTCTGTCTGTCCCACTACCTTGGGGAAATACAGTAAATTGAAATTGTAGCACTGCTGTGTCATGTGAAGAAATATTGCTATAGTTTTCCAACCAAAGCTTAACATTCTTGGTAAAATGTCAGCTGAAGACATTTTAAGCCTTTCATCCCCAAGTTTCTAACATGGACTCTTTCATCTCTGAATTTGGACACATCCATTGTTGCAAATCAGGGTTTCAGTCAAAAATCACATAATGGCAAACTGTAGAACCTGATGAGCTGGCTCGTTACAAGCTGTCTCATCTGGATCTGCACTGTTTACAAAGGTATCTGTAGGGATGAAAAGTTTTTGTTTTTTTTCTTATTTTCTCCAGATAACAGGGCAGGTACACGCATTTAGTTCCATATTAGCAATACAATTGCAGAAGACCAATATAAAACCTGTTCTAGGACAGCAAAGCTCACCTGACCTGACCTTGTCTATGAATAAAATGCTAAATAAATAAGTCAAAATTGATGGACTGAGCAACATAGGTCCCCATGACCTTCAACTCTTGACACTGAAGTCAATGTTGTATGACTGTCTTGATCTATGACTTACTGCGTTTCGATGTTTGCATAACAGAAATGCATTAGAACACTTAACAAAGTGTCCTAGAGTTTGACCTCTAGCACCACCCTAGGCCATGAACCCTGGGGTCATTATCTATGGAATCAAAGAAGACCTTCCCAACCATGTTCCAAATATCTACTTTTTGTCAAGTTACTTCTGAGATATAAGCATATAAAAAATGCATATAAAGCTTCAAAGCAGTGCGACGTAAATGTTAACAGGAACCAGGCTGGGGTGCTTACAACAGCTCTTCTTGTACTTTGTACAGGCAATCGAATGATGTGTGCGTTCTCTGGGACACAGGCAAACAGTAAAGATCCAGATCAGCCAGCAAGGCTGCACAATCTTATAAAGTGCCATTGCTATACATCTTTATATTCTTCCATTTTTTTGTTTTTTTTGTTTTTTTTTTTGTTTGATTAAGAGTTTTACGGCACAATCAACACTGGTAGGTAAAAGTCAAGCCTATCAGTTCATCTCCTTACACTTTACCTGGGCAGGCTTAGTCCTCTAAGCTGATAACGAGTACTTGTGCACATATTTTCACCAGTAACTGACAACTGCACTTCTTGAATCAGCAGGAAGAGGGAGAATGGCCATAGAAATTATTTCATGATCAGTCCCCTTGAAAGTTATGTGGCAGATGGGGTTCAAACCTACCACCCCTTGACCAGCAGTCAGACGTGCTCCCGATTGTACAATGGAGCCCAGCATCTTAACTCTTTGCATGCTTTGGATGCTTTTTTTGTCGTTTGTGAATTTTTTTTAAAGTAGTTTTTTAAACAACATCTTTCAGGAATACCCTCAGAGTGTCAAACAATTTGGATCCAGATCAGGCCCGACATTTTGTCGGGCCTGATCTGGGTCCAAACTGTTTGCAACAGTTATCACCAGACGACAAAAGTCGCCACTAGTGGGAAAAGAGATAATACGTAACAGTATCCAATGACTCTATAGGTTGACAGTGAATGCTCAGATCAGACCACATGGACCCACTGATTGTGTTGGGGTTTAACGACACATCAACCCTTTGTGGGTCATTTTGTGTTGTCTCCCAGAGAAAGGGAGAAAAGAGATAGAAGATATAGTAGAGAAGATGAAAGAGGAGGACAGGGAAGAGGAACAGGAAATGAAAGTGAAGACACCGAAGAAATAGAAATATTCCCCCTTTACCCTTACATGCTACAAGGACAGCAGGCCTTGCCTAATTAACTGTAAGCCAATGTCAATTGGATGCCCCTGTGATGTAAGATACATGACTGCATGGACTGATAAAATCTTTTCATAGCTCCTGCTAAGGGGTATCCCAGAAATATCTTTATTTCTTCAAGAAAATATATATTGTGGGTACTCATCAGAAGCAGCCTGGGGAGGCACTTCTAATGAGTGCCCACGTTTTCGTGAAGAAATTAGAAAATATCAATATTTTCTAAATTAACCCTTAAAGCGCCAAGCAGAATTTGTAGCAGACGGCATTTATTTTTAATTTTTTAATTTTTCAATGAAAACAAGTCTTGCCATGCAGACGATTCACATGAAATATCAAGACTTGTTTTCTTTGAAAAATTAAAAAAAAAAAATATTTCAAAATATTGTCTGCTGCAGTTGTGATTGGCGCTTTAAGGGTTAAAAAAGTGCCTTATCGGAAGCTATATCTAATGCTTCTGTAAGCAGAAAGAGAAGGCCTTGATGATCTGATTGGGGCTTGCTTTTGGCACAGATGCTGAGAGTGCCATTTCCATATGGTGTTGCTCACATGTAAAACTTACTTTTCTCAAGTGGTTCGACACCGCACAGTCTTAGCAGGTGATAATTCTCCATTTTAGTTTCAACATGGTCCTTAATAAATGTCTTATTTCGCCAGCCCACAAGAACCATCTGACATTCTGGGCTATCTTCACTAGAAAACAAATGAAAAAAACATTGTGTTACAGAAAAATGGCCTTGATGTATACAGAAAGCTCAGACCATTAAAGTTTAGAATTCTGGGTAAATTTAACAACACTTTGACAGAACATGCAAATTGTCTCTTGAAGACAATTTGCTTGAAAATTAAATTGTCCCTTAAAGACAATTTGCATGAAACCTCAAACCATATTTGTGTACAAGAAAGTTTCTGACAAAATTGCATATGCAAACTGAGCAGACCCAGATCAGACTGCTCCCCAAAGCAAAATTTTGGCAAAAAAAATATGGAATAAAGTGCTTGAAATCTAGAACATTTACTGTACCATGATTACAATAAATATTTGTAAAGGTTACAGGCTTCATTTTCCTCAAAAATAGACATTTTTATCTGAGAAAGGTTTAATAAATTGATATATGGCATCAATAAGATCATAAAATGTGGCATCTGACAGCCTGTAAAATTTCAGTTAGTCATTGTTCTTTAACTGCATCAAAAATGAAATTATTATTACCGGTATCGTATGTCTCTGAATTGATGTTGCCAACATTAATTCAAAGATACATTTCATTTTAGATCAAGTTCAAGAACAAGAGACTAACTGAAATTTTACAGGCTGTCAGGTGCCACATTTTATGATTGTATTCATACCATATATCAATTTATTAAATCTTTCTTGGATAACAAAATGTCTATTTTTGAGGAATATGGAGCCTTTAAGCACAGTTCAAATATACAAAACCATGGTCCCCCTATATATTAATAAAGATAAGCACAGTTCAAATATACACTACCATGTTTCCCCTACAATCAAACCTCAATAGCTCAAACACACCATAGCTAATTCAAGCTCGTTTTTTGAGTCCCTAGGAAGTTCTTCCGTTATACTAAGAAAACAAAATTTAGGAAAATTTTCTTATTTTATCATGAAATTGTATGTTGTGTGTACTCATTTGAATTGTCTCATTGAGGCAATTCTAATCAATGCACTCAACATGCCATTATTGTGTAGAAGATTGAAAAGATTTCCCTAAACTATTGCCATATGCCTCCTGAATGATTCACCCTCAGTGGTTCGAACTACCTGTATCTCTGACAAATTTCTATGGTCCCAAAAATGTTCAAGCCATTGAAGTTTGATTATATATATTTGTAAAGATAAGCATAGAGTTCAAATATACACTACCATGTTTCCATTTAATATTTGTATAGATAATCTCAGTTCAAATATGCCCTACTACATTTCTATTAAATATTTGCAGAGATAAGAGCAGAGTTAAAATATACACTACCATGTGTGCCATAAATATCTGTATAGATAAGCTCAGAGTTAAAATATACACTACCATATGTGCCATAAATATCTGTATAGATCAGCTCAGAGTTCAAATATACACTACCATGTGTGCCATAAACATCTGTATAGATAAGCTCAGAGTTCAAATATACACTACCATGTGTGCCAAAAATATCTGTATAGATAAGCTCAGAGTTCAAATATACATTACATTTGCCATAAATATCTGTATAGATAAGCTCAGAGTTCAAATATACACTACCATGTGTGCCATAAATATCTGTATAGATAAGCTCAGAGTTCAAATATACACTACCATGTGTGCCATAAATATCTGTATAGATAAGCTCAGAGTTCAAATATACACTACCATGTGTGCCATAAATATCTGTATAGATAAGCTCAGAGTTCAAATATACACTACCATGTTTGCCATTAATATTCGTATATTTAAGCTCAGAGTTCAAATATACACTACCATGTTTCCATTAAATATTTCTAAAAATAAGCTCAGCCTCATGTTTCCATTAAATATTATACATCTATTGATTATTGAGTCATTGTATATGATGTGATATCCACTGGAGAATACCAATATTGACCAAGGTGATAGCCAATATTGGTATTCTCCAGTGGATATGGCATCATATTCAATGATCAATAGTCAACAATTGTTTTATTTTATACCGTATTAATCCGCCTATAAGACGATTTGTTTATAAGACGGGGGCTGTTTTTGGGCCCTTCCCAGGCAGGATTTTGCTTTTACTTAATTATAAGACGGGTTAAAAAAAAGTCGCCTGTCGGAGATATTCCCTGCCACTCAGAAATTCCTAAAGTTCAATTAAAAAAACTTCCAACACCACTTACAAGCATGCATACCGTATTTAACTGTGTATAACACGCACCTTATTTACCCAGAAAACGTTTATAAAAATCCGATGTGTATTATTTATAGGAACACCAAAATCGGGACAGAAATCGCCAAGATAATCGGTCGCGAAAACTCATGACATTCACGATCGCCCGTTAAAAATGCGAAATAGAATGATTGCTATGAGATATTCATGATTTTTTTGTACCTATCTCGCCCATACCATGGTTCTGTCAGCTCAAAACAAGCAACTCCATCTGATTTGCAGTAATTTGATATCCTTTTCATGTCCATGCTCTTTTTGTTTACGCTTTTTTATTTTGCTGATCATGTGATCTCTTCAAAGGGAAACTACTCAAACAGGCATATGCATATGAATCTGTATTGATTACCGGACTTTGACAAGTCTCACACCGTAACTTGAATAAATCAGCCTGCACAACTGATTTATTGTAGTTCAAAATAGGAAATAAATTTGGTAGAACATAAATATTGGCACAAACGATCATACATTGAAAAAATAAAAAAGTATTTAATTTTTTGCAATTATTAAAATTATTGATAATAAACAAAACCAACTGGGCTTTTGAGGTATGTAGATCGGTCATTTGCATTTTATCTTTTATTTTCTTACCATATGTTTATTTATTTTTTTTTTTTTTAAAACTTTTCTTCCAACTTACCAAAAAAATTGTTTGAAATAAACAATGTTTATGATAAAGAAAAAAAAAAATACCAGCATACATCTGTGCACTTAATTGGTTAATTGGCAGTCAGAATGACAACTAGTCGACTTTAGTTGTTGTTTGCATTGCCCTGAGGCACTGAGTTGATAATTTCACGTCTCAGTTAAGAAAGTGACACAAAGTGACACAAAGAAGGTGTTAATTATGAGAACGAAAAAGAAATAACTACTTTTTATTGTCATAGCGTCTGCAGTGGGGAAGCAAAGAACTGCCTACACTACATCAAGTTGCCTGAGGCCCATGGTAACAGTGCTGCACAATGAAAATTCAGTTAGCATTATCGTAAATTCGGCCTGTTTCTACTCTAAACCTTCCGAATTCGGCCATTTCAACTCAATCCTAGTGAAATTTGACACACTTAGTATCTGGTAACTTAGTAAATAATGCACAGATAAATTCTTTGTGTTTTACATAGGAACATCTTTTTTTTTATTTCAAAACTATTTAGCAAATATTCAGTGCGTGTTATACACGGGTGCGAGTAATACACAGAAAAATTCGGTACTTCACCTAAAAAATTACCTTGCTGCTATTTCTATCAAGGGACGAAGGTAAACATTATATCCTTCTACCGGTTTCGAAGATCGGCATTTTCCGTGACCACGTGGCACCACCGGACTTTGCCGAAAATACCGATATGGCCAAAGACCTCGATTATAAGACGGGTCTGGATTTTTGGGGGCTTTTTTTTTTTTTGAAAAATCCCCGTCTTATAGGCGGATTAATACGGTAACCAATGAACAGACTGATAAAAAATTTCATATTTCATAACTATAATTAATACATCAAATTCTTTCACGTGATGTTCTAATTTTAGGTACACATATTCAATGGGAAAATCAGAAATATTCACTGGGCTCACAATAGCTCTTCGCCAATGAAAAACAGTCTATTTTTAGGTTATATAATAATTGTTAAGATAAGCTCAAATGCACTCTACCATGTTTTCCCTATTTACATGTATTGGTATAGGTAATCTCACTGTTCAAACTGAGAAGAGTAGACGAGCTCCTAGAAGAACCTTATGGTAAGGGCCTCTCAGTCAGTACTTCTTAAATACATCACCAGATAGGCAAATGGAAATCGGCTCCAGATAAGAGAAGCAACCAGATAAATATTTCTCCACAAAATACTCATTAGAAGCACCTCAGTAAAATGAAAACATGTTACCCACAATATGTTTTCGTGGAGAAATAAGAAAAATATCAGGGCCCAGTTGTTCAAAGCTAATGATGTCGTTAGTTAACGATTCGTTAAAATTTACATCGAGTGATATGCAAATATGCCGAAATTTTTTGCTGAAAAAATGTGAGTAGTTTTTGCAGTGCAAAAGCTACTCACATTTTTTTGAGCAAAAAATATCAGAATATTGTGTATTGAATCCACTAAAACAGTTAATGAAATGACCCTTAACGAGCTCGTTAAGCTAACGACGCTTTGAACACCCGGGCCCAGTTTTGGGCTGAAAATAGAGCCTTATCTAGAGCTATGCTATTTGGCACATAATTCTACACGGTAACTAAACTACCGTATTCGATCTAATTACCGCACATACCCTATAAGCGCACAGTCAAGAAATTCCGTAGTCTTCAGATTACAGCCAGTGTAATTTTTCTTTACTTCTTTTTAAAAGCATATGATGTGGGTACTCATTTGAATTGCATCGACTTGTCTATGCAAATCAAATGAGTGCTCCCACAACATATGCCTTTATAAAGAAAATCAGAAACAATCACATAATCATCAAATAAGTCCTTTTTCTGATCTTTTTTATAAGTGTATCCTTAGTAGGTAGATACATATTTTACCACAAATGAGTGTTCCCAGTAATTTTGAAAAACCTAAGCGCACAGTGCGGTAATTAGGTCGAATACGGTATATGTGAACTGGAAGAGGCTTAGGACAACAGGGCTGCAAGGTTGGTTGGTTTGGAGTTTAACGGCCTAGTCAACACTTTTAAGATCATGTCGGGCTGGTAAGTTTACCTAACCCCACTTGTCCTAGGCAAGCTTAGTCCTCTAAACAGTTAACAAGTACTTGTACACATTCTTTTGCCAGAAACTGAAAACTGCCTTTCTTGAATAGCAGAAGGGAGAGAATGACCATAGAAAACAGGGCTGCATGGAATGCCTGCTTGTTAGGAAAAATAAAAATCTCAATTACCTTCCATCAGGTGTGTAATGAAATATCAGACATCCTGGCTCTGAAAATAAAGGTAGAACTACTATAAAATTCTATACATACATCACTATTTTTCAGAGAAAACACTGCTTGGCATTTCATGTAAATTGTCAAGCCTATTTTCTCCAAAAGAAAATCAGAATGTTGTCTGCTGCAGCTGTGACTGGCACTTTAAGGGTTAAATCTTAACCCTTGTCATGCTGAATAAATTAACATGTCACGCCCACTTCTAACTTTCAGCCAATCAGATTACTTGATCCAGATTGTTGATATAAATTCACACACTAAATGGCAAACAGTGCATATCCAGATTAGTTGGCTTCTTCAGAAGCCAACTGATCTGGATCTACACTGTTTGCAAATGCAGGATATATCCGGGTTCAGCAGGACTAAGGTTAAGCACTCCCAAAGTACACGAAGACCTTTAAAATAGAAATAACTTTGGTAGTGTCACCAACATGTAAAAACAAGTACCAAAAGAGAGAGAGTTGTTATCCTTGTTTAACTGTGATCAGTGAAGTGAAATTGACTGTAAAATTTGACAGTTTGTACTTCATTTGGGGTGGTTGCTATGGTGGGGTGGACACTAGGGTGGGCATAAGTATGTTCTGTGTGTCTAAGTGGCCCATGCCAAAACAGTGCAACAAAAAGTCAACAGCGGATACTTTTCTGGACCTCATTCTGAAGGAGAGAAGGCTCTGCTGGTATGGACATGTGGAATGCTCCAATGGTGCAATCAAGACGGCCTTTCACATACAGGTTGAGGGAAAGCGTGGGCCTGGGAGGCCCAAGATGACATGGAAGCAGCTGACAGAGAGGGATTGCAGTGAGTGGAAGCTCTCGGCTATCAACCCTCATGATAGAAATATGTGGAGATCTGGTGTGAGATTTGCCATGAGTGCAGCAAGCCAGCTATCTGGAAGGGGGTCCACTGATGTGGATGTTGCCCCTGTACCTGCACATTAATCAAAAATCCGATTATGACATATGATATATAACAAGAATTCCGCGGAAGGCGTCATCGCACCTGCTGGCGCAAAAGTCACAGGAGCCACAATCAGAATGTGGTTATTAAATAAGTTTATTTCATTCTTAGCAGTGCTTACTTGGAAAACTGGGTTGAAAAAAATGTAGACAAAGTGCCTAGTGGGGCACATATATTCCAGGCCAGTCCCATTCCCTCTAATGGCTATATCTTCAGCACTGACTTTTCGTATCATACAGCCCAATGTAATGGAACGTTTTTCGTAAAATGTGTAAAAGTCACTTGAGCATGAAATATAGGTCAAGGTCACGGGTCAAGGTACCTGCTAATTCAGTACATCAAGGAGAAGCACAATGCAAGGTATGGTGGTTGTAGGCCTTATAGTTGAGGAGTTATCAAACATCAACGGAAAATGTGTCAAATATAGGTTAAGGTCACTGGGTCAAGGTACCTGCCAAGCCAGTGCAATGAGGTGAAGCACTATGCAAGGTTTAGTGGTTGTAGGTCTTATATTTGAGGAGATACCTAACATCAACATAAAATGTGTCAAAGTCACTGGAGTGCACAATATAGGTCAAGGTCACCAGGTCAAGGTACCTGTCGAGTCAGTACATCGAGAAGAAGTGCTATATAAGGTTTGGTGGTTGAAGGCCTTACAGTTGAGGACATATGGAAGGGTGATGTAAAAGGTGTAAAAGTCAATGGAGTGTGAAATATAGGTCAAGGTCACCCAGTCAAGGTACCTGCAGAGTCCGTACATTGAGGAGAAGCACTATGCAAGGTTTGATGGTTGTAGGCCTTATAGTTGAGGAGATATTGAACGTTGACATAAAATGTATAAAAGGCACTGGAGCGCAAAATATAGGTCAAGGTCACCGGGTCAAGATACTTGCCAAGTCAGTACATATAGGAGAAGCACTATGCAAGGTTTGGTGACTTGAGGTCTTACACTTGAGGAGATCTGGAAGGTTGACGTAAATTATGTCAAAGTCACTGCAGCCAAAATATAGGTCAAGGTCACCAGGTCAAGGTATCTGCTAAGTCAGTACATTGAGGAGAAGCACTTTGCAAGGTTTGATGGTTGTAGGCCTTATAGTTGAGGAGACATTGAACGTCGACGAAAAAATATGTCAAAGTCACTGGAGCGCAAAATATAAGGTCACCGGGTCAAGGTACCTGCCAAGTCAGTACATCTAGGAGAAGCACTATGCAAGGTTTGGTAGTTGTACACCTTATAGTTGAGAAGATCTGGAACGTCAACGTAAATTGTGTCAAAGTCAATGGAGCGCAAAATATAGGTCAAGGTCACTGGGTCAACATATCTGCCAAGTCAGGAGGTCAGGGAGATGTGTCATGCAAGGTATGATGGTTGTTGTAGAATTGTAGTTGATTAGAATACTAACTTTGACATAAATGTCGAACTTCGACATAACAGAACTGTTAAGAGACAGACGGACGGACGGACAGACAAATGGAATAGCGGGCACCTATGTCGCAAAGTCAGGAGGTCAGGGAGATATTTCATACAAGGTTTGATGGTTGTTTAGTCTTGTAGTTGATTAGAATACTAACTTTGACATAAATGTCGAACTTCGACATAACAGAACTGTTAAGAGATGGACAGACGGACAGACGAACAGACAGACGAATGGAAAAGTGGGCACCTATGTCGCAAAGTCGGAAGGTCAGGGAGATGTTTCATGCAAGGTTTGATGGTTGTTTAGTCTTGTAGTATATTAAAATACTAACTCTGACATAAATGTCGAACTTCGACATAAATGTTGACAGACAGACGGACGAACAGACAGACATACGGAAAAGCGGACGCCTATGTTGCAAAGTCAGGAGGTCAGGGAGATGTTTCATGCAAGGTTTGATGGTTGTTTAGTCTTGTAGTTGATTAGAATACTAACTTTGAAATAAATGTCGAACGTCGACATAAATGTTGACAGACGGACGGACGGACGGACTGACGGACGGACGGACAGAAAATCGGACGCCTATATCGCACCCTGCTACAAGCAGGTGCGATAAAAATGGTGTGATGGTCAAGACAAATGATTAAATTTTACTTGAATTCTTCTATTTTGCCTGACAGAACAAATGTTTGTCTGATAAGTACCCCAAATTTGTGTAGACTGTGACTCCCTGGGCCAAAAATAGACAATAAATTGATAATGTTTTTCTTATTTTTCCTAAAAATTAGGGTTTGACATCAACATGCAAATAATCTCCTTATGAGACATATCTGAATCAAATGTCAAGCAGCAGCTTTGTTTTCTGAAAAAAAAAAAAAAAAAAAAAAAAATGAAAATATTTAGAAAGTTGTCTACTGTTACGTAAGCCCATCAGATTAAAGTGCTAATCCCAACTGCAGCAGACAACAGTTTGTTTTTTTGTTGTTTTTTTTTGTTGTTGTTGTTGGTTTCCCAAAAAAATAAGGCTTGACATTTCATGTGAATCATCTGCTTAGCAGATTATTCACATGAAATGACAAGTTTTATTTTCTCTAAATAATTAAAACCAATTTAGAATGTCATCTGCTACAATTTTACTTAGCGCTTTAAAGGTTAATGATGTTCACTTCCAAAAAGAAGTCTTCAGGGCATCTATACGCCCAGATCAGCCTGCCCATTGGCAAAGTCCAGTTGAGCCAGCACATGAGAAAAGGGTACTTATCACATAGGCGGCCAGCAAAGGCTCAGGGGAGTCTGCTCATAACCTCAATCTGGCCAGAGAGTTTATTGTTCGCAGACATGTAGTAGAGACCTCGTAATACCCCGCTATTATCGTGTCACAGGCAGATAACTCCATAAAAATTTGACAAAATTTGCCCATTAGCAATCCCAAAGCAGATCTCCATAATATCAATGCACACACCAAGTTTAGTGAAAATCCACTGATGTTTACTCAAGTTATCATCCGGAAACGAAAAACAGATGGACGGATGGATGGACATATGACTGAGGGATGGACGAACAGTAGGACGAACGGACAGACAGACCGACACACGGACGTCCAATGCGAAACCATAATAACCCGCCACTATCGTGTGGCGGGATATGTAAACGCATGTCTGTAACCCAAATAGGTGACGGCACATGTGCATTTGAAGAACCACAAACCTGAAAACCATAAGGTCCCTTTTTTCATATGCCAGCATACTAAGGACCTTTCTTAGTCAAAGGTGTATGTGTGACTTTATGAAAATCATGGAGCAAAGTGCTAAAATGAAATTCAGAAACAAATAAAAGGTCTGAAAGATGCTTAGGATCCCCCGCAGATGCTCCAGAGTAAATGATGCAATCATCTGGATTCTGAAACCAACATAGCTCTGAATAAGGCATTTTTTCAACCAAAAAGTACTGATATTTTTCTTATTTCTTCATGAAAACATATGTTGTGGGTACTCAATAGAAGCGCCTCATCGAGGTGCTTCTAATGGATACCACTACATATATTTTTGTGAAGAAAAAAAATAATAATATGTGGATAACCCTTCTTATCTGGAGCTATGAACCAATGATGAACTGAACCCATTTATGCCTAGCGTCCAATAAAAGGGACACTGGCAAACAATGTAGACCCAGATCAGATGCCGCAGAATGCTACATCTGATCAGGGTTTATACTGTTTGTATTCAATTCAGGAATTTCTACAACAGATACCGGTAATACTAAAACCCAACCAGAAACTCCTTATATTAGAAAAGGATCTCCCAAAAGAGTTGTGGTAGGTAAGGCCACTCAGCATAAATGAGTTAACATTCTAGGGCCAAAAAGTAGGAGCAGTAGGATTTTTCTGAGAAAAAGCATGAAACTCATCCAGCCGGAGAGGTTTCAGACACACAGCAAATACAGGCTTTCAAGCAACCTCCATCGAAAAAGTAGGGATAAGGTAGGGCTAAAAATTTTGAAAAAGAAGGACAAAAGTAGGAATTTCAATCATGAAAAGTAGGGATAGTAGGGATGTCTGCTTGTTTTCAGACTTAGAAAAAGACATAATAAGCAAACAAAGTTTTCTCTGAACAATAACACTACATTACCATGGAAAGGAAATACCAAAATAAATGTTCCAAAAAAAAAGTTACAACTCAAGTAAAAAATTTTTATTAACTTTTGTATTGTGGCTGCTCAGATTAAGGTGATCTGATTTTTACAAACTCTGAGCAAGCAAAGCGAGCCAGGAAATAATTACAATTTTTCATCACTTCAAACATTTTTTGACTAAAAAGTAGGGATAGTAGAGCATTTTCAGAAAAAAGTAGGGAAAAGTAGGAGCACAAAAAAAGTAGGGAAAGTAGGACCTGCTTGAAAGCCTGCAGGTACTGAAATAGACTTGTCCAAAACTTACCACTTACGGGCAAATTCAGCAGATGACAAACTCATGATAATTTTATTTTTCCTAGAAAATAGATCTGACACTTCATGCAAACTGGTTCCTTGAGGCAATTTGCATGAAATGTCAAATCCTATTTGCTAGGAAAAATAAGAAAAATATGTTGGCAAACCATTATTAGCATATTTAGGCTAACTACAGTAAGTGATGCTAACCTGTGGCTTCCACCGCCTCCTTGGTTTCTTCACTGAGTTTGTCGAGGGCCACGGTCTTCTCTTGCATCATCAGTATAAAGTCCTCTTTCTTCACTTCAATTGTGCGTGCTCCAATGTAAGGCAGAATGCCAACAATCCCCTGTAAAATAAAAATGTGAAACGATAATACCCTGCCACTATTATGTGGCGCGCAGATAACTCTGTCAAAAACTGACAAAATTTGCCCATTAACAATCCAAACCAGATCACCACAATATCACTGCACTTACCAAGTTTCGTGAAAATCCATTGATATTTATACAAGTTATCTTCCGGAAACAAAAATACGAAAGGGCAGCAGGCAAATACCTCTGCTAAAAACTGACAAAATTTGCCCATTAACAAACCCAAACCACTCACCCCTGATATACATGTGTACGCAAAATTTGAATAAAATCCATCAGAAGCTGTTCAAGTTAGAGAGCGAAAACCAAGCACTGATGGATGGACAGACGGACAGACACTCAAATGGGAAAACATAAAACCCCACCACTATTGTGTGGTGAGATATAAAAAGAAACTGTGAATGACTTTTCTTCTGCAGCATGAAATTTTCTTGTTTTGCTGGCACCATATTTAAGCTAAGTATTTGGACAGATAGCTGAGCAAACAGTGCAGACTCAGATTAGACATTGCAGAATGTGACATCTGATGAGGGTCTACATTGTTTGCCAATCAGCCAGCAATTTTTATACACACCAAAAGACCTAGATGTAGCAAACTGGACTTGTTCAAATTTTAGGACATCATGATAAGAAGCTTTGACGTCTGAATATTTAACCCATTTATGCCAGGTGGACTCCTCCACATTAACTCTTTGGTCCAGTTCATGCAATATAACGAGTGTCTGGTTAGTTTTTATCATTACCATGTTTTATAGCAATTCCTGTCCTAAATGCAAACAGCGTAGATCCTGATCAGACACTGTATTCTGCTATATCTGATCTAGGTCTACATTGTTTGCCAATGCCCATTTTATGAAACACTAGGTATAGACCCAAATCAGATACTGCAGAATGCAATGTCTGATCAGGGTCTAACATTATTCACTAATCATCTAGCAGTTTTTACACATCAAACAGTAGTAAAAATGTTGTTCAAATTTTAGGCAAGTATGGTAAGGAGTAGAAGACGTCTACATATTCAGGGTAAAAATGTTACCCATGTCTTTAAACAGGCATCATACATATATAGCTTTCAATAAGGTGCTTTTTGTCAACCAAAAAGTATCTATATTTTTCTTATTTCTCTATGAAAACATATGTTGTGGGTACTCATTAGAAGTGCCTCAGGGAGGCACGAGTACCTACAACATATGTTTTCTTCGAGAAATAAGAAAACTATATGCCTGACCCCCAATATTATCTAGACCTATGGGCATCATATCTGCTGTTAAGAATGTTTGACCAGTGCTGAAGGTTGCATATTTGAGATTTGCTACACAACAACTTTCCAATGCTGTGACAGGCCCTTACATTCACTGCCCTATGTCCATAAGGCTTTTTAGCAAAAAGATATTCATACTTTTGCTTGTTTTGCCACAAAATTTTAAGTTGTTGGTATTGACTCATTAAAATGGCCTCAGTAAAGAGAGTCTAATCAGCTGAATTTACCCAGAGAGTGGTTAAGGTTAATTCTACAACTATAATGGTAGTAAAAACAATGTACACCTACCTGGTCACATGGGACAATTTCACAGTCCTTCACAAGGTCACTTCTGTGAGTGGCAAAGATCTTCAATCCAAAGTTCTTAAACTTTTTCTGGAAAAAAAACAAAACAATATACCTGTACTTTAGCTAATGAAAACCAATCAGGGTTCAGGAAAAAGATCATTCCAAAAGAAAATGTCTGTTGCGGCAAAGAAATACTGCCATTTATGGAAATGGATATATAGCTCCAAGGGAAATACAGTTGACTCTCGTTTCTCAAACACTGGTAACTCAAACTACTGCTTTACCCATTGTAGACGGAATAGACTCTACCACACTATATATTGGAAGACTCCAATTTCAATTTTAGGTACGTCCGTCTATGAGATTTCTATATTCCTAGAGAAAAATGGCTAAACTATTTGCAAACAGTGGAGACCCTGATCAGACGCCACATTCTGCGTTGTTTGCCAAGTACACTTTTACTGGTCTCCCGACTACAATGGGTTAAATCAAACATCATTATGGGCATTTTGATTTAGTTTGTCACTGGTGGCTTATATTTCAACTCCCTTTATCTCAAACAAAAAATTCTGGTACCTTGGAGTTTGAGATAACAAGACTGACTGTAACTGGCATGAAAATATTAGCCTCCTTCTCACTGGTGGGGCAGGGATGGCTAGTCTTAAAGAAAAGAACTTGGCTCCTGGGGGAAGAAAATGTTTTCCTTTAAGAGAAGTACCATTTTTTGGAAGAATTTAAATACTACAGAGGTAAGTTTTTCTGCAAAAATCATCTCCCTTAGAAAAGTGACAGCAAAATCACCTGGTGTATCTATTTACCTTAACCTATTTATGCAGAGTGGACTCTTCTACCTTAACTCTTTGAATTGGTCCATTTGCAATTGAAGGGGTGCCTGGTTAGTTTTCATTATTACCCTGTTTTATAGCGATTCCTGTATTATAAATGCAAACAGTGTAGACCCAGATCAGATGCCGCATTCTGTGGCATCTAATCTGGATCTACACTCCCAATGTTCCTTTTATGGGACACTAGGCATAAACGGGTTAAACTTCCCTGTATTTTTTTTTTTTCAACAAAACTATTCCAATGAAGTTCTTTTGTCTGAGTTTGACCTGGAGGTTACTGAGCAAGGTGGGGATTGTAATAAACAAGAAACAAGCCAACCAGTATCTAATATCAGTTCAAATAACAATTAAATCCATCCCATCATTCTGGACCAGTTGGAGTGGCTCAGCTTGTAAGGCATCTATCTGCCTTTAGATAGCGAAGCTATGGGTTCGATTCTCTGCCAGGTAATGTGGAAAACTTTCTAAAATGGGTACTGGCTGCTCTTATCCTTTGGCATTTGGAAAAAGATGGGTAAATGCATTCAAAAGGTCATGCTAAGATACAAGTATGTGCCACGTATCACTGCTGTAGGACAAATAGTTACTGGTGTAAACTAAGTTTTCCTTTGATTTGGCCTGGGGACCTTGTTGTTTACCCCAACTGACCCAGTTTTGAACCAGCCCTAGAAATCATCAAGACATCAATTTTACCTTTAGAGTGTGAAGATTTTCCTTTGATTTGGCCTGGTAACCTAGTTTTTGACCACAAGTGACCCAGTTTCAAACTTGACCTAGAAATCATCAAGACAAACACTTTAAGCAAGATTCATGATGATTACTTAAAAATTTGACACCTAGTGTTAACAAGGTATTCCTTTGACTTTACCTGGTGACCTACTTTTTGACCCCAAGTGACCTAGTTTCGAACCTGACCTAGAATCATCAAGATAATCATTTTGGACAATGAATGATTATTGACAGTGACATTAATCTCAACTCGGCCAAATAAACCTATAATTCTGGAAAAACAGATTTTCAAAACAACATGCATAACTCCAAAAAAGAGGGAGTATTGGGAAAATATTTTTCTAATTTCTCAATGAAAACGTATGTTGTTTGTACTCTTCAGAAGCACCTCACTGCTAATGAGTACCATAACATATGTTTTCGTGGAGAAATAAGAAAAATATCGACAATTTTTGGTTGAAAAAAGGCGCCCTATTAGGAACTATGACCATGGTAATACATACCATCTCCTTAAACACTGTGTTGGAGTCGAGGATGGACTTCACCGTTGGGTGAAGATAGTAATAGCCAGGCCACTGTTCTTTGCCTCTCCTCAAAATAAACTTCGGGTTGATCTTGTCACTAATCTTATAGTATGCTCTGTAACAGACAGAATGTTTTAACCCATTTATGCCGAGTGGTCTCTTCTACATTAACTCTTTGGACTGGTCCATTTCCAATGGTTAATATTTATAACTAGCATATTTTATAGAAATTTCTGTATTTAATGCAAACAGTGTAGAACCTGATCAGAAGCCACATTCTGCAGTACCTGATCTGCGTCTACTCTGTTTTTAAATGTTTCTTTTATTAGATGCTAGGCATAAATGGGCTAATATACTCATGTATGAAAGTTCATCATTTAAACCTTTGAAACCTGTGTTTCTGAAGTGAAATCTTCCATATGAATTTGGATAAGCCTATTGTTGCAAACTTGAGTGGCAGAAAAAAATCAAGAGCAGAATAGCAGTGTAGATCCTGATACGATGATTTGTTATGAGTCAGAACTTGTTAAAGGTAGTATTTGGTCATAATTCTGAGATAATTTTCTCAATTTCTCCAATTTCTCAATTTCTTAATTTAGCAAAGTGCAGCTGGTGCCAAGTTTGGAAAGTCTCAGCATAGCTCCAGATAAGTGAAGATATCAGGTAAATATTTTTCTTATTTCTGCACAAAAACATATGTTGTGGGTACTCATTAGGTGTGCCTCACTGAGGTGCTTCTAATGAGTACCCACAACATATGTTTTCATGCAGAAATAAGAAAAATATATCTTGTGGGTACTTATACAAAGTGCCTTGTCAACTCATTTCTCACTCGAAACATATGTTGTTGGAGAAATAAGAAAAATTATCCTAGAATGATCACCAAATACTCCTTCTGAACAAGTCCTCTGCGATGATGATGAGGATTTGGTGTCTTATGTCCCTTTCAACATTATTTAAGTCATATTGAGACAATGGAAGGATGATAATGAAAGGCTGCATAATGAAGTGCCGTAGAGTAATTAGCTGAATTTAGCCTCCAGCTGGATTCAAACCAAGGACCTTACGATCAGAAGTTGGGAGCTCTAACCATTTAAGTCCTGCTGACCAAAACAGATACCTATGTAAACTATAGATCTATATGAGATGATTTGCAGAGTCCTCTGCAAATCATCTCATATAGAACTATACTGTTTACATAGGTATCTGTTTTGGTCAGCAGGACTTAAATCAATTGAAGGTTTCTGAATGCTTATGAATATAGGTATGCACATTCATGTATTAACCCTTGAAGCCCTCAGCAAATTTGTAGCCAAGAACATTCTAGAATTGATTTTTTTATTTTTAGAGAAATTGAGATTTGACGTCATGACGCAGATGAGGCAGGAAGTAAACATTGTAAGTCATAGTATTGATCACATAAAATGTAGTAGAAATATTTTTCCGTTTACCCTGATGAAAAATTGGAACATTATAAGAGTTAGTAATTATTTCAAATGATTCAATTATCAAGTTATTTTCAGTGAGACTGGACAATGGGATAAACAAGCAGTCATCTCAGTGTTTTACTTACCTAGAGCTCTGACTATAATAAAGATTATTGTGGTATTGCCCTACATCATACTTGGGATGTGTATTGGTAATATATTTCTGCCAGTTTGTTATTCTTCTCTTGCGCTCTTTGATCTTTATTGGCGTTTTTTTATTTTGGTGGGGTTTTTTTTCCTTGACCACCAATAGCACCAAAATAAAATGACCGCCAAATATAAGTGTTTTACAATATCCTACTGAAGACTTACAAGCAATGCAAATAAACTTAACAAAAAAACACTGACCATCTATTCAGTCATAAAATAATCCACATGTCAACATATATTGTGGGTACTCATTATAGAAGGTAACACTTCTGATTGGTGCCAACAACATATGTTTTGGCAAAGAAATAAGAACAAGAAAAAACGCCTAATGACATTATGGATGGGTTTTTCAAAAGGTTAACTAAAAGGTAAACCTCAGACGTCAGGGGAGGTAAGTACATAACAAAGAAAGTGAGAGTTGTCTCTCTTGAATGTGACACACCTACTGGTCCTCCTCTTCATCCCTACCAAATATGAAAGCAATCCACAGAAGAATAAAGGTAACATACAACTTTAAAAAAGGTTAACCAAAAGGTAAACCTCTGATGATGCCCGACACCAGCCCGACGCCCGCTCGCCCGGACATCACTATTTTAAAGGACTGATTTTTCTTTAAAAAAAAAAAAACATACAAAAATAGACACTTTTTTGGTTTAAAACAAAATGTGCTTTATCTGGCCCTATGCAAACTGTCCTTTGCCCTTTCAGCCCAGCAGACCAAAACAGATACCTTTGCAAACAGTTAAGATCCAGATGAGATGGCTCATAATGAGCCATCTCATCTGGATCTACACTGTTTGTCATTTGGTTTTTGGTCATTTATTTCCACCTTTATTTGCAACAATGTCCAGAGTCCAGAGTAAAAGATGGAAGAGTCCACTTCAGAAAATCAGACTTGAAAGGAATAACATGAGAAAATGAATGCTAGAATAGCAAGTAATGATGGGCACATAACTCCTCAAGATTACAATTAGAAGATGTGCAGATCTAATTTTGTGTTCTATCAACAGTCAGAGTCTTTCAATCATGTAGTGATGGTGTCTGAGTGTGAGCAGAGTAGTTGCTTTGCACTCTACGGTTAACCAAACATCCAACCTTTCTTTAGACGGGCAACTGATGTCCTGCTTAGAATGTGTGGCTGATCTGATTCTTCGCCGGACACACAAGCAATCTTGCAGGAAATGCTGTGCTCCGGCTCATACATTTTCATGGAGAAATAAGAAAAATATCAACAATTTTGGGTTGAAAAAAGGGCCTTAACTACAGAGATGGTCCTAGCTCTTCTTCCTAATACTGAGCACATTTACCAAAAGAGCAGCTAGTGCCAATTTTAAAAAGTCTCAGCATAGCTCCAGATAAGAGAGGATATCAGGTAAATATTATTCTTATTTCTGCATAAAAACATATGTTGTGGATACTCATTAGAAGGGCCTCACTGAGGCGCTTCTAATGAGTACCCACAACATATGTTTTTATGCAGAAATAAGAAAAATATTCACAGATCATGGTTGAAAGAAAAGCGCATCATCTGGAGTTATGGTCTCAGGTATAACCCTACTGGGTATCAAACCTGCAACCTCAGTCAGAGGGCAGGTGCTCTACCAACTGGGACACTCAGAACTGTACTCTTATCTAGGGTTATAAAGTTGGGTTGTTTTTTTTTCTTTAGGGTGAACAAGAAATACTCACTTGGCTTGATGCCAGACCTTGTCATCTGGTTGTAGCATCTCATCAACATACTTTTCTGGAATCTTCCCTTTAGGATATGAGCTGAAAGATATCAACACTTAGCATGCTGGGTAAAATTTTCAGCAGAAGACATAGTGAAATATATTTCTTATTTTCCCCAGAAAACAGGTTTTGACATTTTATGCAAGTTGTCTCCAATGGAGACAACTTGCATGTGATGTCAAAACCTGTTTTCTGGGGAAAATAACAAAAATGTCATAAATCTGCTGTCCACTGAATTTGCCCAGAGAATGGTAAAGTTAAAGCTCATTACGCTTGTGATGAGATGATGACTGATTATGCTGTATTTAACAAATATCTGTCTGAGTGGCGTCTGATCAGTCTGCTCTGGTAGCCATTCAGCTGCTAGTAATTGGGATATATCACCAGGAAGCCAAATCAATTTTAAGTGGACATAGCAATGAGTCTACGATAACCTTTAGGTTACCATTAAAACCATTAAGTATGATAACCTTTTGGTTACCATTACAACCATAAAGTTTATGATAACCTTTTGGTTACCATTAAAACCATTAAGTTTATGGTAACAATTTGGTTACCATGATAACCAGTATGTCTATAGCCTTCTGGTTGCCATGATCATTAAATCTATGATAAATTTTTGGTTACCATGATAACCATTAAATCCATGATAACTTTAAGGTTGCCATAATAACCATTAAGTGTATGATAATTTGGTTGGTTGGTTTGGAGTTTAAAGTCCAAGTCAACATTATCAAGGTCATGCTGAGCCAGTCAGTTTACCTAACCACACTTTTCCTGATCAAGCTAACTCCTCTAAACAGTTAACCAGTACTTTTATACATTCTTTTGCCAGAAGCTGACAACTGCCTTTCTTGAATCAGCAGAAGGGAGAGAATGACTATAGAAAGTATAACATGATCAATCTCCATGAAAGAATGTTGCCATACCCAGCAGAGATCGAACATCGAACCTGCAATCTCCTCATCATCAGTCGGCTGCGCATTCTACTGAGCCACCTAGGTTGGCTAAGTCTATGATAACCTTTTAATTGCCATGATACCTTTAAGTTACCATGATAACCTTTAAGTCTCTGTTAATATTTTAGTTACCATGATAACCATTAAGTCTATGATAACCTTTTAGTTACCATGTTAACCATTAAGTGTAGGATAACCTTTTAGTTACCACGATAACCATCAAGTCTATGACAACATTTTAGATACCATGATAACCTGTAAGTCTATGATAACCTTTTAGTTACCATGATAACCTTTAAGTATATGATAGGTTTTGGTTACCATGATAACCATTAAGTCTATGATAATATTTTAGTTGCAACAATACAATAACTATTCAAAAAGGCTGACTGTCAAAACGAAAAAAAAACAAAAAAAAAACACTTTAACCCTTATCAATCAACTTTTCTACCAAATCTGGTTCAGATTACTTCAGTGATCTTGGAGATGATGCCATGAATGATTTGAGTTCTTGTTTAATGACACATCAACTCTTGAGGGTCATTTTGTGTTGTCTCACAGAGAGAGAGAGAGAGAGAGAGAGAGAGAGAGAGAGGGAGGGAGAACAGAAGAGAACAGAGGTCATGTAAAGTGTTAACAGATATATGGATGAAATAAGTTGCAACGTGAAAAAAATGCCTTCTGACATGTGCACCCAAAAACAATTCAAAACATCCTGCATACCTACACAGTCTGATCAGATTATTCATTGTCTTCATGAAGAAATTTTGCATCCTTGGCTATCCAAAATGCCCTCAGTGAATATTCTGATCAGACTGCATGAATGTGCAGGTACATTTTCTGATGTTGTGACTAATCACTGTATCAGGATCAAGTGGATATGGCGCTGAATCACTAGCACGCAGGGTTGATACATCAATTAGGCACCGAGGTTAAAAAAACTTTTTTCCTGCTCAACTCAGCTAAGCATGAAATTTTCTCTGCTAATATCTATGAAAATGCCAACAATAGTTGGCATTTTCATATTTATTAGCGGAAATTTTCATGCTCAGCTATGTATAGCAAGCAAGAAAGAATGTGCAATTGTTAGTAATCTGAGATTTATTAGCATGACAAATTTCATCGCTCAGCTGAGTTGAGCATGAAAATAGTTATATAATCTCTGTGGTCTGGTTAAAATCCATCCAAGGGTGTAAGAGGACATACTATGGATTTACTTATCATTATGACAGCCAATTTTATGGTTGCCTGAGACTTGCTGATACAAGTAGGCTTTACTGTACAGAGAATACAAAGAAAATCTTAAGGGAATGCCAATAGATATGTGTTCAAGGAGACAACTCTGTCAAAATGGTTTGTAATTTAGAGCTGCAGCAGAACTAAGGGTTACCCTTCGTGTGGATAAAATGGTCTAAGCCAGGCAACATAGCTACAGATAAGAGTGGTTATCCACATAATACATGTATTTTTCTTTTTTCTCCATGAAAGCATATATTGTGGGTACTCATTAGAAGTGCCTCGGTGAGGCACTTCTAATGAGGACCCACAACATATGTTTTTGTGGAGAAATAAGAAAGAAATCAGCATTTTTCGGATGAAAAAAGCGCCCTATCTGTTGCTATGCAGGCAATAGTCTTTCTACTGACTATTCCAAGGCTGTTACTCTGTTGTGATTCTTCATTATTTGTGCCTCTTTGTTGGTTGTGCCTCGGTGGTTTCATATATGACGTTTGTTTTAGTCTTGTTTGTTCTCATCTTTCCTTCTTTTGGTGGCTTTTTCCTTTTAATGTAGACCCTCTGTCAGAAAAAGGGTTGGTGTGCAGAACCCCATGTCTGATCAAGGTCTCCACTGTTTGCAAAAAGTTCAACTATTTGTCTCTATGCATATCTAAATCGCATAGCCCGACATACCCAAAATCGGAATTAGAATCTTCCAATATATAGTGTGGAAGAGTTCATTCAGTCTACAATGGCTTAACAGATTTGAACCACTCACCAGGCAGAAATAGTCATCTCTGGAATATCAAAAGTCTGCTCCTCGGTGAAACTTTCTGTCTCTCCATCCTCTTTAGTTGTCTCGGTCGTCCACTCCAGTTTTGTCACCATGATATCTGTGTTACAGCGTATTGGTTTCACATACACTTGCTTATCTTGAGCAGGGGCATCTCCGGAGGCACTGGCTTCCACCTCTTGTGCCGGCACTGGATCAAAACAAAATGTGCTACATGAGAAAATTTCTGCCCAGTGAAGACTTGGATCAGCCTGCCCACCTGCAGTCAGATCAGTTTTCAATATGAAGAGATTTTTGAATAATTTAAGGCTTCTTTTGGCAGACAGTATAGCTCCTAATAAGGCATTTTTTTTAACCAAAACAACATGACAATTCTTCTTATTTCTCAACAAAACATGTTGTCGGTACTTAACCCTTAAACTGCCAATCACAACAATTGTCATCTGCTTTGTCACCTACTTGTGATTTTAAAAGTCATTTCTGCAAACAGTAAGGACCCAGATCAGATCTAGGAGCAGTCTGATCTGGGTCCACACTGTTTGCCTGTATGCAAAAATAGGTTTGAAAAGTTTGCAATAATATTCAGCAGACGACATAAACAGATGACATTTTCAGATGCAAGTTTTCTTGGTGTTTTAAAGGTTAAAAAAAACACCTTACCTAGGCACTTCTAATGAGTACCCATAACATATGTTTTGACTGAAAAATCAGAAAAAATGTTATGAAGATATCCTCTTGTTCCTAGAGCTGCGAGACATGACAGAGATTGATCAGACTGTGCACATGTGGAGGCTGATCTGCTCTTCACTGGGAACACGTCTCAAGGCACATTTTCTCACACTGCCTTTCATTTCGATATTATTTCCTATAGCAGAGAAATGTTGATATTTTTTCATTACCGGGCACATTAATGAGAAATCACATTTGCTTCCATGGAAAAATGAGCCAGCGCATGATAAAACCTACAAAATGGCATGTGCACCCAGCGAAGACTCAGATCAGCCTGGGCATCCGCCCAGTCTCATCAGAGTCTTCGCTGTGTGCTCAATGGGTAGCTTAGGACCCAGACTTTCTTCATGCGGACAGTGAAAACTCTGATCAGACTGGGCAGATGCCCAGGCTGATCCGAGTCTTCCCTGGGTGCACATGCCATTTTGTAGGTTTTGTCATGCGCTGGCTCAAATAAATATTTATCTGGATGCCCCTCCTATCTGTTGCTATTGCGGCAACATCAGAAGAAAACGAGTCTTTGAGATGTATAAAAGAAAAAAATGTCCAGATCAAAATCATCCATGCCATCTAATCAAAGTCCTTGCAACCTACTGATACACAATTTTATCTGAAAACACTCACAAGTCATTGCACTCTTACAATATGGGTGTTACTGCCATATGAGTACAGTGTAGACAATGATCAGATGCACATAAAGCAGACCCTGATCAAACTGCTCCTCAGTTTGTCCAGGCATGTCGATCCAAATACTTTAGGTAATATGGTCTATTTACCCATCTTATCAAGCTGTTTTACATGTATTTTCCTATATTAAAGGTGTTTCGGGGTACAATATATTATTCGGAATGGATTTTTATGTTTAAAATTTCAACTTTAAAAAAAGATCTGTAGTGTGAGGAAATAGGTTGCACACATTTTGCATTTGGAATCAAGAACTGTCAGAGTTCCAGATAAGGCATTGTTTTTGTCCTAAAAGTATTAGGTTTCTTATTTCTCCCAAAAACATGTTGTGGACACTATTTAACCCTTGTCCTGCTGAACCCAGATATACCCTGCCTTTGCAAACAGTGTAGATCCAGATCAGTTGGCTTCTGAAGAAGCCAACTGATCTGGATCTGCACTGTTTGCCATTCAGTATTTGAATTTGTATCAACAACCTGGATCAAATAATCTGATTGGCTGGAAATTAGAAGTGGGCGTGGCATCCCTATTCAGCAGGACAAGGTTAAAAGTGCCTTGGTGGTTCTACTAATGAATCTCTATAGCATATGTTTTCATGGAGAAAAAAGAAAAATATCTGGATACTCCTCTTATATGAAGTTATGGTTAACTGTACAGTGAACCTAACTGTACAGTGAACCTAACTGTACAGTGAACCCTCATTACAATGACAGCATTTGTTCCCAAAGATGTTGCCATTAAAATAAATTTGCTGTTGTAAAGAATCCTTAATGGACAGAGTGATATGTAAGAAATGCCTTGTTTTATTTTTATTTCCACATAGAACATATATTTTGGATATTTGTTAGAATTGCCTCAGTGAGGCAATTCTAACAATTATCCAAAACATATGTTGCTTGAAGTTTAAATGCAATATTCTTGCATAATTTCTCATTAACTGTCACCTCTTGAGCGAAAATTTCGCAACATTCAAATTGTCATTATAACGAATTTTGTTGTTGTATCAAGTGTCGGTATAAAGAGGGTTGACTGTACAAACTTACCGAAGTCCTTTGCTAGAACTCCTTTCTTGGTAAACACAGCACAAAAGAAGCCACCAGTATCATTGTCTTGAGGAAGCACACGCATGCTGAAAAAGATAAAGAGTTGTCTCAATGAAAGTATACATGATAAACCAGGGGCCGATCCAAGATTCTTTAATATGGGGTTCAAAATTTCTTAGGGGATTTGAATTGATCCAGTTACCGTAAGCATTTGAACAGAAAAGATCTGAGCAAACACTCTAGACCAAGAATGCAGCATCTGATCAGGGTCTATACTGTTTACCACTCATCCAGCAATTTTAATTTAGACAGGTTCTTAGGTAGTAAAATGATCTTGTTGAAATTTTGAAGGATAAGGTAAAAAGTAAAGTGTGCAAACAGTTTAGAGTAAATGCAGTGCCTAAATTGAACTGTTAAGTCAAAGTGGTGGGGGTTCCACTGAACCCTTGAACCCACTCTGGATCTCCACTTCTGATAAATAGGGCACACATAATGGTATGTTACATCTTTTTCAACATTTTTAGTCTTACTGAGACAATGGAGGGCTGATAATGAAAGACTCTACAAAATGAAATGACATGCATGCTTGAACCCATTGTAGTCTGGAGACCCCTAAAAGGGTAATTGGCAAACAGTGCAGACCCAGCACAGACACCGCAAAATGTGGCATATGATCAAGGTTTCCACTGTTTGCAAATAGTTTGGTCATTTTTCTCTATGAATATCTGAATATCATAGCCAGACGTACCTAAAATTGAAATTGGACTCTTCCAATACATAGTGTTGGGGAGTCTAATGAGTCTACAATGGGTTAAAAGAGAGAAAAAAAAAAAAAACAGATTCTATAGACATTAGCTTCAACCAAAAATTGTTGAGTTTTTTTATTTGTCCATGAAAAAATATATATTCAGGTGCTCAGTGAAGCTCCTCGGCGAGATGCTTCTAACGAGTACCCATTACATATGTTTTCAAAGAGAATTTAGAAAAAATGTTTCCTTGATACCCCCTTTTATCTAAAGCTATGACAGATGGAAAAAGGTGCAGGAAGCACATGCTAATCTGGGTTCAATTGTTCAAAGCGTTGTTAGCTTAACGAGCTTGTTAGTGGTCAAAATGTTAACTGTTTTAGTACCGTAATATACCTAAGTATTGGGACACCTAAAGTATTGGGACACCCTTACAATTCGTAAAAATAATTATTTTTCGTCACCCTAAGAATTGGGACATATCAAAAATCGCTAAAATTTTCAGTAATTTTTTGTACCGTATGAATTGGGACAGTGCATTTGGGTGAAAAAATGATCTAGTTACAGGGTAAAACTGTTCTCTTGGTTTGTGTTTTGTTTTGTTTACAAGCGATGTCACGCAATATTTTACGTCTAAGCATACAACAGGGGGTTCCTACGGCAGGCTGGCTAGAAAGTAGAAAATAAGTAAAACCTTTCTTTGAGAATATAAATATGAAATTTATTCAAGAAATCTGCAAAAACGAAAACGCACATGCATTTGCATCAGTCTGGATGCGTCGCCATTTTGTGGTTGTCATGTGACACGTCATGTTTTAATTTGCAACTCGAGTGCATCAATAAAGTTAAAAAAAAAAACACAAACAAACACAACAAAAAAAAAGAGAAAAAAAAACTATGAATAAATAATTATAATAATACAGCATATTGATCTACAATAGGCTCCATTTATTTCAGCATTAAAATAGTAAGTCCAGTTCGCATTTTTGGTAATTTGGGTTGTTTCAGTACTTTGATTACTGTACCAACTTGTAAGGTCATTTCAGTACACATGTCCTTTGAGCACTGTAAAGGATTGGTTCCAGGCTTATATGTAGACATACTGAAAGTGTTTTGCACAGCTGGGTCCCAGTGCAACAGCCTCTTTCTGACGACAGCTGATTGCTGCAGCAAGGAAAAAGTTTTCAGTCCAGTTTTTTGGCAAATTTTTCAACTTTTTGAACATTTCAAGCCCAATTTTGAGATTATCTTGGTGCCTCCATAATCATGCCACCTAGAAAGAGGGCTAGGAAGGGTCAGGCTAGGGGCCAAGCAAAACAAAATCAGCAACAAACAGCAGTAAATGAGCCATGCCCTCAACCGGGGGCAACAGGAACACCAGAAATTGTAAGGTTATGTGGTGATGGCGGGGTTCAACAGTCAGGTAACCAAGTGTCATACTCACCTGAGATTAATGCTACAGGGTCCAGTATGTTAAATACTTGGACTAGTGCTTTGGGGGTTCAGGGGACCCCTCTAGCACAAACAATTGCACAAAACACTCAGTCTGACTTTCAGATGCCGGATGTACGTTGTGCTGATGATGATATTGCGATGCATGTTCCGCAAGATATTTGTATTAAGATATGGAAAAATGAATATATAAATTTGGCTTCTCTGTTAAAGAAAAATCAAAAAAGGCGTGGGGAGGAATCTGGTAATTTATTTATAAATGAACATGGCCAAATTCAAACACGCCCTAAAGTATTAAAAGAAATAACCAATATCAGGGAGTGGACAGATGCTTTTTTAATATTCATGACTATATATTTGAAAAAGTATCAGGATAAAGTTTTTGAATTAATTCAGTACCTGAGCACCATCAGAGAGGCTGAAAGCAGGTGTCAAAATTTACCATGGCGAGAATATGATGCTGAATTTAGGACAAGGCAAGCTTTAAAACAGGAGCCGTGGAATAAAATTTATTCAGATTTGTGGCTTAAATTAATGACAAACACAAACAAGCTAGAAACAACTACCTTTCAATCTAAGCCTAGCTTTGCTGGCCACTCAAATCAGTCTCGTCTTGCACTTGGCGTATGTTTTGATTATAACAAAGGCAAATGCTATTTCAAAAATTGTAGATTTTCTCATGTTTGTTTGGCATGTAAGGGGGACCATTCTGAAAACCAATGTCCCAGACACAGTCAAAATTTACAACAGAATACATTCACTGCAAATAAGAACACTGAAATAGATCACACTCAAAGGTCCTCCTTTCGTGGTCCATTCAAACGGAAATAAATTTGAGCTCGGCTCCACTCCTGTAGATTTATCTGCCTTTGAGAAGGAATTGCAAGAATATCCAGACAGACAAACAGCGGAAGAGTTGAAAAATGGGTTTAAAAATGGCTTTCACATTAACTTTGAAGGTCCTCGAAAATTGGTCATATCAAAAAATTTACCTTCAGCAAATAAAGCCCCTGATATTCTCAGGCAAAAAATCACGAAAGAATTGGAAGCAGGAAGAGTTGCTGGCCCTTTTCAAACTGTACCTTTCACTGATTTTAGGGTTTCTCCTCTGGGTTTGGTACCCAAAAAACAGCCAGGTGAATATCGTTTAATACACCATCTATCATATCCAGAGGGGGATTCAATCAATGACTATATTGACCCTGAATTTTGCAGTGTCCAATATACTAGATTTGATCAAGCTGTTAAAATGATTCAGAAATTGGGAAAAGGTGCTCTGCTAGGCAAGGCTGATATAAAAAATGCATTTCGCCTAATGATTATCTCCCCAGATGATTTTCCCCTGTTAGGTTTTATGTTTGATGGTCAATACTTCTTTGACCGTTGCTTACCTTTTGGACTTTCATATTCATGTGCATTATGGGAGAAATTTGCCCATTTCTTACATTATGCTGTAAGAGAATCATGCACAGTGGGTGAACTTGAACATTACTTGGATGAATTTTTGTTTGGGGGTGAAGCTGGCACAACTGACTGTCAAGAAATTATGACTTCCTTTTTCAAGACTTGTGGAAAAATGGGCGTGCCTGTTGCAGATGAAAAGACAGAAGGGCCTCAAACAATCATCATTTTCTTGGGATTTGAACTTGATTCAATTCTTATGGAGGTACGAATTCCAAAGGACAAAATTATGAAACTACAAAGTCTTATTGAAGAAATATTACATAAGTCCAGTATTACACTGGAGGTTATGCAGTCTTTTCTTGGCTCACTGAATTTCATGTGCCGGGCTATCGTTCCTGGTCGTCCTTTTTGCCGCCGGCTGATAAATGCTACAAGGGGTATTACAAAGCCTTATCATCATATTCGGATTTCCAAGGCAATGAGGTTAGATTTGCAAACATGGCTGACATTTTTCAAATCGTTTAATGGTGTCTCTGTCTTTCATGACAGGTTTTGGCTGTCAAATGCTGACTTATGTTTGTTTACGGACAGTTCAGCAAGTTATGGTAAAGGCTTTGGAGCTTATTTTCAGGGAAAATGGACATATGGTCTGTGGCCTGCTGAATGGTTTCACCGCGGTATTACTGATGACATTACAGTACTTGAATTGTTCCCCATTTTTGTTGCTCTTGAAATCTGGGGTCAGCATCTCAGCAACAAAAAGATTCTATTCAAATGTGACAATCAGGCAGTTGTTCATATCTTGAATTCGCAAACGTCAAAGGCAGAGTATGTCATGGTCTTGGTCAGAATCATTACATTAAAATGTTTGCAGCTGAATGTTGTTCTCAAAGCGGAACATTTATCAACTTCTCGGAATGCCGTGACGGACAGTTTATCTCGATTGCAGATGAATCGCTTTCGACAGTTGGCCCCAGAAGCCGAACCAGAGCCAGAGCCTGTTCCAGACCATCTTTGGAGTGTCTTCAATCAGGAGCCCACCAGCTTGTGACTGCAAGTTTGTCAGTTAATACCCGTCATGCATATGCTACTGCATTGGCAAACTTTTCAACTTTTAGATCTAATTATGCTCTCCCTTTGCAGTGGCCAGTACCTGAAACTCATATTCATGCTTATATTACTTATCTTTTCCACAATGGTTATGCCCCATCAACAGCTGCCATGCACATATCTGCTATTAGCTTTCAACATAAAATTAACCATAATTTTGATAACACTTCCACTTTTGCCATTTCAAAAATGCTTGAAGGCTACAAGCGTCTTAGAGCCAATCCTGATAACCGTATGCCAATTATGTATAATACTCTGGTTGCTATTTGTAAAATTTTGGGGAATATCTGCATTTCTGAGTATGAAACACTTTTATTTAGAGCAGCTTACCGTTTGGCATTTTTTGGTTTGTTCCGTGTTAGTGAGTTGGTATTTACATCGTCACAGCAACCTGATCAACCATTGCAAGTATCTGATGTATTATGTACCACCAAAGCTGGGCAAAATATTTTACGAATCCGCCAGCGTAAGGCCAAATGCAATCAAACAGGAAAACCATATATAATTGACATTCCAGCTATTGAATCTACAGAATGTCCATTATTGGCCATGGAAGCGTTTCTCAAAATTAGACCTCACAAATCAGTATATCTTTTTTGTCATATTAATGGGCAACCTCTTACAAGATATCAATTTGGGGCAGTTTTAAATAAAGCTATAACTGCTCTGAATCTACCAACAACACATTTCAGAACGCATTCCTTCCGTATTGGGGCCGCTTCGTGGTTAGCCAGCAAAGGCGTATCGTATGAGACTATCAAAAAAATGGGCAGATGGCAGTCCAATTCATTTCTCAAGTACATAAGACTATAAAGCGGACTTGCTCATTGCTCCTTAGCCCTATTGATAATTTGCATCATAAATTTTGATTTCCAGATGTATGGTTGGTAGGGGACTCCTACATAAATAGATTAGCAGCCCGAGCCAGAACCAGGCAGCTTGAAAGTACGGTTGGCGCTTCCAAAGTTCAGAAAGTCAAGTGGATGGGTCAGGGCGGCATGAAATGGCAACAGCTTCTACCAAAGATTCAGTATGCTGCTCTCTATAATGCTGCTCCAAAGGCAATAGTGGTTCATGTTGGTTCCAATGACTTAGCTTATCAGAAAGGGGTGGTCTTGATCCATAATATGAAGGATGACTTAAGTAATCTAGTTCAAACATTCACTAGCAGTGCCATTTTCGTTTCTGCTATGTTGCCTCGTATTGTATGGTCAGGAACACAGGTTCCAGACAAAATGGAATCTAAACGAAAATTCATTAATAGAGTGATTCGTCGCTTTATAAAATACAATGGTAGGGGGGTCTTTATTGATCATCCAGAAATTACATCTGACACACCGGGCTTATATAAACCAGATGGCGTACATCTATCTGATATTGGTTCTGATATTTTAATGTTAGACATTCGGGAGGCTCTGCAGGATCAGTTGTGAACACCAGTTTTGTTTGCGGTGGAATTTTGGGGCAAACCAAATTATTGGTTTGTGTGGCGGAAAATTCCGAAGGGATGTGATTCTGACTGAAATCTTGTTATATATTTGGGAGCTGCTTTCTCATCCAACAGTTTGCTGGTAGATGTGTATGTACCATTTACTCAGCGGTGGTGTATATGATTTAGCGGGCATTCTGTGTACATACCGGAATGCTTTGCGGAGTTTTGTTTTGGCGGGTATCATGTGTCTGTACCGTGATACTTTGCGGTGTGCTGTTTAATAGAACAGCATGTGTATGTACCATGTTGTTTAGCAAGCATCATGTGTATACACCGTGTTGCTTTGCGGTGGTTTCTATGTAGAAACCAGTGGGATAAAAAGATGAGAAAGCATCTCCTTATTGATTGCATCTCTTCGAATTTCCAACCACTGATCTGCAACCTTTACGCCACAAATTATTTTATGTGTATGTTAAACACTGTGAATAGTTATTACTTTGTTAAAACACTCAGGAAGAGTTGATAAAGGTTATTTCAACATATTCTTTGTTCTTATTTTAACCGTCTTGAAATAAAAAGAAATTCGACAGAATTGTTTACCGATAACGTTTTAATGCAAAACAGCGTTGGGGGAACCCTAAAACACTGTTGAGATGAACCCCAAAACATCGTTGAGACGAACCCCAATAATAACGTCATCACCCGATGTAATGGCAGTATTTTTAGAACAGGCAGATTGTTCCCCGCATTCGCGGTATCGGTTATGCGCAATTAACCTTTAAAGTGGGGAAGCAGCATTTTTTTTTTACTTGGACGCTTTCAACACATGATAGATAAACGAGGGGATTATAAATCAAAACAATAAGTGCCAATCTGTTTTTTCAATATTAACAATAGATTAGGTTAACGAGACAGTGGTCCGAAAATACACAAAACAATGAACACATATTTGATACATTTTTCATCATTAATCGGTGCCATTTTCAACTACGAGACGTAATTATTGGGACTCCTAAAAAAATAATTAATTTTCGTGTTTCTAAGTATTGGGACAGAAATTTAATTATTTTTTCCCGTCCCAATATTTACGTATATTACGGGGTAAGTACAATACCAAATTCAAATGCAAAAGCTACTCACATTTTTTCAGCGAAAATTTCAGTGTATGTGCTATATTTAATGATCAAAGTTTAAACGATTTGTTAACTAACGACATCATTAGTTTTGAACAACTGGGCCCTGGATCTTTGCTGTTAGCATATGGCATTTTCGAATGAAGCTCATCATATACCAGGTCATGAGAAAAGCATTTTTTGCAGAAACAGTGAAGCATAGATAATGCACTATTTATTCAACCAAAAACTGTTGATATTTTTTCTTATTTGTCAATAAAAACATGTGGTGGGTACTCATTAGAAGAACATCACCGAGGCACTGCTAATGAGTATACCACAACTTATGTTTTCATGGAGAAGTAAGAAAAATATTTTCCTGATACCCCCTCTTATCTGTAGCTATGTTGACCTTCTTATCTAGAGCTATAAGGAAACTTACCATCTGTCCAGGTGAAGGGCATTCACTTCTGATTCTGAAGGAGGGAAAACAGATGTCTCATTCTCTTGTTTGAACCAATCAGGAGCATCAGCCTCAGAATCATAGAACACCAAACCATTGCTCATCACCTGGTGTAAATACCCAAAACAATGTAAGGTACACATTCACTAAGTCTGCAAAAAAATCACTCTGAAGCAGACCCAGAATCTCTTTTTTGGACATAAAAAAAAAAGAGTAAATGCTTGATCTTTCTCAGAGGATTCCATTAAAGCTTTGTAAACTGGGTAAAAACTAAAATGATTTATTTTAAATATTTTTTTTTTCTCTATTTTTTTTTTTTTTTTTTTTTCCCCAGAAAATTGCATCTATCATTTCCTGCAAACTGTCTCCAAACATTTCATGCTAATTTTCTTGGAAGGATAAGACCTACATGAAATATCAGACCCTATTTCTGGGAGAATGTTATTAATTTGCCGTCTGTGGAATCTGCCCAGAGTGCTAATGGTTGAATGAGTATACACAATGTATGCTATATGGAGAAACATGATCAAGTACTGTTTTGCAATACAATGTTCCCCACTGCAGTAAATAACAATCAAACAACCTGCCGAACCAATGATCCAAACAACATGCATGATCACCAAACTGACCTCTATCAACATGTCAAGTTTCAAGAGTCCAGCTTCCATACTTTTTTTAGTTATTATAGGACCCAGAATGTTTGACAGCACTACAGGTAGACCAATGTATGAGAGATATCATGGACTAATAAGAAAATATAAAATTATAAAACTAGCAACAGTGTTTTCAGAGAAAACAGATGTCCCCAACCAAATTTTCAGTTTTTCTGCTGTGGCCTTGAAAATTAGGTCACGGTCACCAAAATCTAATCAGTTCTTTGTTATGTCCCAATTATATATCATGAAACTTTGGTAAGAATCCAACACTGGGTCACAAGATATTGTGCGGACAAGAAAGTGTTACTTCAACGCCAACGCCAAAAACTATCACGCCGGCGCCAACAGGATCCGCACCAAAAACAAATATGCCCCCTTCCCAGTTCTTCAGAACTGCCCGGAGAATATGCAATCTACAATTGGAGCATATGCAATCTACAATTGGACACACTAAAGTCTGAAGTATCTGTATGATATTAAGTAAGTACTAATTAAGTGGATGGGACAGTGATGGCTGGAATTTCAAGTAACTAATACTATTGCAGACAGTTATACTAGTTAAATCACTTCTAGCATAAAGTACTTTTTTACCGTATAACAGAAAAATATTTAAAAAGCTCAAAAAAGAACAAAAAAGTTCTACTCGTAGGCATCTAAATCAATATTTTAACCTTGGCATTCTATAATTCACTAGACAAGAAATAAACATATACATGTATATGATTTTCATCTGTTTTCTTTCTTCTTGAATCAGTGCATCTGCTATAAGTGCAACTTATTACTACCTTTTGTTGGTGTGGCACTGGCTTATCTATTTGGTACAAATAAAAGCACAAACAGTGTTAACCCTTTCACCCCTGAGTTTCTGAAATTGACTCTTCTGTTTTTGAATATGGAAATGTCCACTGATGCAAATAGGGAGGCCAGTCAAAAAATAGAATGACAAACAGTGTAGATCCAGATAAGACTGCTTGTTACAGGGGTGAAAGGATTAAGAAACATAGTACCACTTATCTGTAGTATTCAGTTACAGTGAGTCAAAAAGATATTTGTATATATTTGTGCAGCGTTGTTCTCAATTATCTTCTAACCATTATACAAACCTGAATGCCTTCACAGCAATGACTGTTGATACCAAAAGCTCTTCATATAGCCAGATTCTCACATAGGATATTTGTTGCTTGTTCTAACATCAGCCTGAGTGTAGCCAGACTTTGCAGATATACAAACTCAATGCAAATGGGAAAACGTATTTTTCCCTCAAACTAGGGAAGTTTACCTATGCAGTCATCGTTTTCCCTAGAACTTTGACTTCATGTGATCAATTTTGCAGAGATCAGATGACAACAATTAAATTACAGTCCTTCTCTACCTTTTTATTGTTTATACTGATTCATTCAGCAACAAAATACAAAGAAACAACTGGAACCCAACCCTCTTGAGAACCAAATTACATTTCTCAGTACATGCTTGATTATGTACCTGGTGTTTGGTATTATTCAGGATATAATTTCTGCAAAACTTACACATGAAAATATAAAAAGATAACCATGAAGATCCTGTACCACTCAGATATTACCGCTCAGATACCTGAGCACCTAGAATATTGGTATGTAGCCTAATGGCACAGACAGCATCAAGGGCAAAATGCGCATCAAACCATTTTTTCTATACACATATACAGGAAAGAAAATTCAACCTTGCCACAAAATGGTCACATATTAAGCTAGGATTACCATTAGTATTAATCCAGTAGCTTGCCCATCCATGATGCTCTAGACAAATACTGAGCCTCAAAGCTTTCTTGGTCCAGAAGAAGACTTTTATATGTTTTCAACATCTATGGATTTGGTGGCCATCTTGGTCAATGGAACAAGATCATTTCAACAACTGTCAATTTGCCTTTGCAACATGAAATTTGGTGAAGACTGGCCCAGTGGTTTCTGAGGAAATGCATTTAAAGACTTCACGATTTTATACATGTATACTGCCCAGTAGCAAGGGAATAAAATTTTGAAGGCAACTGAAGGGTTTTTCTACTATGATGAAATACACTAAGGTTTAATCATTAGTCTTTAATACCTTTTGAGAAAATAACTCAACATTTTCTTCATATAAATGTATGCATGTAATCAAATCTGACCTTGCTATAAAAGGTCAAAGGTCAACTTATGATCATCATTTGAAGAAATTTAGTACAACTCATATTCTCTATGCCATACACCAACTCCGTGTCAAAGATTCATTGGTTCTGGAGAAGATTTTCAGGTTGTTTTTATCATATATGGGCATGACAGCCCTCTTGGTCAACAGAATGTGACAATTTGAACAAAGCATTACTCCCCATCGACAGACGACTCCTAATGAAATTTGGTGAAAATTTGCTAAGGGATTTCAGAAGAGAGGTTGTTTAAAGATTTCATGATTTTATACATGTATATAGCCCAAGGGGCAAGGACAGAAAACCCAAGGGGATAAATATTTCACTGTAACTGAAAGGTTTTGCTACTTTGATCATTCAATATACTTTCAACCATTATTCTTCAACTCACTTTGAGAACTTTGTTTCAACAGTTTCTCTATATAAATAGATGGGGAAGCAAATTTATCTTGCTATAAAAAGGTTAAAGATCAATTTAGGATTATCATTTGAATACATTTTCATAGATCCTGTGTCCCCCATACCAAGATTCAGCTTCAAAGCTTTCTTGGATCTGGAAAATATGATTTTTAAATGGTTTTTACCATACATGGCATGGCAGCTATCTTGTTTGTATGTGCATTAGAATAAATTCTCAATATTCCTTTGACAGAAGGTGCCACATGGAATTTGGTGATAATTAGTCAAACAGTTTCAGAGAAGCTGTTTGATTGTTTGTGTTGAGGTTTTACGGTTAACTTTGATCATACATTGTAAGGTTCAACTATTAGTCTTTAATCCAGCTTGAAATAATTTTTCAGCATGTTTGCATATAAATGTATAAGGAAGCAAAACTGACCTTGCTGTTAACAGGTCAAAGTCAATCTATGATCATCAATGCAATATGCAATATACTAAGATTAAGCCTGAAAAACTTTCTTGGTTTTTGGAGAAGAAGATTTGTAAGTGTTTATTTATATATATATATATATATATATATATATATATATATATATATATATATATATATATATATATATATGGGCATGGTGGCCTTCTTGATTGACAGTGTGACCATTTGAACAAGCTTTTGTTTTCCTGACTCTTGGAGGCTCCATATAAATATGATAAAAATTGGCCTAATGGCTTTAGAGGAGAAGTTATATTGAGTTGGACAACAGATGACACACAAAATTAGATGACAACAGCTCATCCTTTGACTCAGGTGAGCTAATGACAAATGCAACTATATTTGTAACGCTTCAAAAATTACTCCACATAAAAAGTATCAAAGGCAGACAAAGATAAATGGAGTAAGAAAACCGAAAACTTCTGATAATAAAGGAATACTGGAAGTGGAAAATGGATCCCTTTTCGCATGTCTTCCTCTCATAAGAATGAATTTTTTAAATCCAAACATGACTAAAACAAAAAATATAAACCACTTACCTTGCAGAAGCATCAATCCGTTCAACAGACTTTTTTCCTAACAACATTCATAGGTCTAGATAAGAGTGGGTATCAGGCTAATATTTTTCTTATTTCTCCACAAAAAGATATATTGTGGGTACTCATTCGAAGCATCTCGCTGAGGCGCTTCTAATGAGTACCACAATATAAGTTTTTGTGGAGAAATAAGAAAAATATTGATCCTTTTGGACTGGAAAAAGTGCATTAACAAGAGCTATGAACATTTCTTGTCAGTAACTACTTTACAAGCATATGAGCAAAACCAAATTGACATGAACTCAACATGGCTTTTTTCATAAGTACCTGTCATCAACTGTCATGAAATTTCATCAGTTGTTAGGCAAAGATTTCTGTTGCCAGTGAATAGTTTTGGTTGCCAGGTTAACTGCTTTTCTATACAGCAGTCTGAGGGGAACCATGATTATTATTTCAAATTGAGGGATACGACACTATGCATATATATATATATACAAGCATTAGAGAACCTGTTCCTGTGAGCACTGCATCTAGGCAGTGAGATATATTATTTTGACAAGCCATAATATGTAAGAAGATTATGACCTATCTAATGGTTTAATATAGCAATTTAGGTATCATGTATATTAAAAGAAATACATGATATAGTCCAAGCCGATCCTACCCCGAACAATAAGTTGCCAGGCAGGCAAAAAACTGTTATTTTATACATTTACAAAACATACATGTACAAATATTGCATGACTGGTTATCTGAAATCACTATATAGTGTTTCAATACAGATATATGATAAAAGAACCTAACAGGTACACTGTACCTAACAAATCAACAGCAAGGCGAGTATGTCTGTGTAATAAATGATTTTATGGATTGTAGAGAAAGCAAAGCCTATACTAATAAAAGGCCATTTTCCCAGAGAAATGGAAGGACATTTCTCATCATAGAATTGAATATTAAACTAGAACACAAAGATGCAACATGGAAAAAACAATGTGACTTCTTTTTCTGGGTTCTGGGCAAACAATGAAGTAAACGCAAGTGTGAGATTATGAACAGGGCCTTGGAGGACAAGAATCATCAGGGTGTCAGCTTTCTTCCACTATTAAATGTGGACTTGTCAAACAAATAAGGTCAGTCTGTCAGTTCTATTTGTCCATAATGTTTCTGTGTCTTTTGTGTTTGTCTTAAGTCAGCTGCCGCCTCAAGCAGATGTCCGACTAAGGATTCTGTCTTCCTGAATTGTGTTGCATACATTCCAGCTTTCCATTACCTATTATATATGTTATTATTTTTTAGATTAATTGTTGTTCTAAGTAAGAAATGCATCCCATAATCAAATTTCTCCTTGTAATTTTAACCCTTTCAGCCCGGCTGACCAAAAATGATACTAGTGCAATCAGTGTAGATCCAGATGAGAGGGCTCATCAGGATCTACACTGTTTACCATTCTGTTTTTTTTTTTATTTTAGACTGATACCCCTATTTGTATCAGTGGCTATGTCCATATTCATGGATAGAAGAGTCCACTTCAGAAATTCAGGAATGAAAGGGTTAAGCAACAGTAACAAACCTCAACTGTAAGAGGAAAATATCATTCAAGCTTTGTGATTGGTTGACTTGCTATACAGCTGCAATTACCCAATCAAAAAGTTTTCTATGATCTGGAACTGCTGGTTGTCATTGCAACAATCAGAACCTGCATGAACTCACTGTCAAATGCTTGCCTCAAACCCCTGATGTCCTACATAGGATAGCCTTAGGATGGGACACCTGATAAACAAAAATATAAGCATATGTATAAATTTAATAGATGCATGTGCAAGATAATAAAAGAATTTGAATAAAAATAATAGTAATCATCATCATCATTGTCATCTTTGAATCAGTTTTCTTTAACATATACTCAGGAAAATAAGTTTAGCAACACCTAAAGCAAAAGCTTCTGCTTAAATGTCATTACTACAGCATTCTCTGTTAAAAAGTATGACTGGATTATCATTTTAGGTAACAGAATTTATGTCTTAACCCTGGTCCTGCTGAACCCCAATATGCCCTACTTTTGCTAACAGTGAAGATCCAGATCAGTTGGCTTCTTCAGAAGCCAACTGATCTGGATCTGCACTGTTTGTTATTCAGTATATGAATTTATAACAACAATCTGGATCAAGTAATCTGATTGGCTGAGAATTAGAAATGGGTGTGGCATCTTTATTGAGCATGACAAGGGTTAAGACCTATAAATGGACTTGATGATGCAACTTTTACAGCCTGTGAAACTTAAGAAGCGTTCCCAACCATCAAAGGCATTAAGAGTTCAACTAAAAATAGAGCATTGCTATCAAACACATGAACAATTGCATAACACTGACATTATCATGCATCATGTCCAGCATTTGAAGACACTTATTTTGAACTTGTGCCAATTTAGACAATGCTTTTATTTATCTATCATGAATTTTTGGGTATTTTGGACAAAATGTTTTATCGTTTCATTAAAAAAGATTCTACTCAGCAGAAAGCAGGGTATATCCTGACCACTTGTTAAACATTTAGTCACAAAACTCATGGTAACTGAGGTTTTGCTTTATTGGAATACCGCTTTCAGTTCCGAATCACATATCTGCAAAAATATTTCTTGACTAGCCTCTAAACACTTATCTCTTAGACAAAACCATGGCTAATGGTGTTACATATATCTTACTGGTGTAACCAATTATATTCATTGTTATAAATGTGTGCAACTTCCAGATCTCTTCTTTGTTCTACAAATGCTAAACTTGTCAGTATAACTGTGTGATGAAAGGTCCTTATGAGAAGAGAATTCAGAATCCTTCATTAACTCTTTGTAAGCTTGGTAATTTTGCATGCTTTTTTGTCATCTGTGTATTTCTTTATTTTAAATTAACTTTTTTTCAAAAAAATCTTTCATGAATGCCTCAGAGTTTCAAACAGATTTTGTCGGGCCTGATCTGGGTCCAAACTGTTTGCAAAGGTTATTAGCAGATGACAAAAGTTGCCACTAGCAGGGAAAGTGTTAAACAAAGGTGACTACAATTAAATTCATTATGTATAAATGTGTGTAACTTCTTGGACAGACCACTTCTTTGTTCTAGAAAAACTACCATTTGAGGTTTAACAAATTTTCTTTGTATGAATGCCCAAATGAACTCTTTCATCCCTACAGACTAATGCAGATACCTTTGCAAAACAGTGCAGATGCAGATGGGACGACTCATAATGTGCCATCTCATCAGAATCTACATTGTTTGCCACCCTGTTATTGATTTAGGACTGAAACCCCTATTTGCAACAATGGATGCATCTGAATTCAGAAATGGAATAGTCCATGTCAGAAAACTCGGGGTGAAATGGTTAAGTTTGAATACAAGTCAGTTCTCACTGTTCATTTTAAGTAAAAATATTTTCACTTAGTACACAGTGTTGCTAAAGTTATTTTTCTCAGTACAGTTTATCCTGAATATTGTCTTCATCTCATTTGCTATTGAAAAGGGCAGATTTAGTTAAAATTTACACGACTACTGGGAAGAACAAGGCAGAAAAAACGCTTGGACACAAATTCAAAAAAAAAAATAAAATAAAAAAAAAAAAAAAAATAAATGAATAGATAAAAAAAGAGTGGTCATGTACTGACACTTTAAATTGTCAGGAAGCGTCAAGTGTATTGAATGTGGCATAATATGGTATACAGGAGTGAAATGACAACATACAGAAATTATTAGCAACAATCTAACATGTATATGTAGCATTATCAAATCCTGATCAATTATCAGGAATAAACCATTACTGTGATACTTTTGTATTTCTATTAGCTACATAATGCCCACTTGCACAGCCTATGTATGAGGCTGGGCTATTCACAGGGATCTAAACTGTGTGTGACAGCACACACTATATGCTATTACTGACACACACTGGGGAAATCAAAATGGTCTGGGTTGGGGTAGAGCTGATTTCAACAAACTAGAGGTGTGATTCACTGTCAGAACAGCAACAAAGAAAAAAAATAAGATCCCGCTACTATTGAGAAAACCAAGTACTTTGGATAATATGGATCCAAATAGCCAGATGTTGAATCTGTCTGCCAACACAGAAATTTATAAAAAGGAAAAGCAAGAAGCACTTAACATTTATCAAACACTTTGTGAACTGCAGACTTTCTTGTGTCAAGTCTGCATTTAAGGAGTAAAATGAACAATTACTCATGCAAGCATCGTGTGTAATTATTACAAGGAAACTCTGCACTGATGTGAGTAAGATAATTTTATAATCATCGTATGTTACCCACACCAAATAAAATATAAGCTAAAATCAAGAAAATTATTTGCTGTAATGTTAAGCAAAGAAAATTAACACTTAGCACTCTACGTAAAATTTTCAACATTTTTAAATATTTTTCTTATTTTCCTATAAAACAAAATTTGACATTTTATACAAATTGTCTCCAGTGGAGACAATTTGCCTGAAATATCAAATCCCTTTTTTTTTTTGAGCAAAATAAGAAAAAAATCACCAATTTGTCATCTACTGAATTAGCCCAGAGAGTGGTAAAGGTTAAAAATATCAAAGAAAACCATTAATCTCTGCAAAAAAGTTTTCAGACAATATCTATTCAAATTCAATTAATATTTTGACAAATTGTCATTACTTTTTATCTTCTTGAGAAGTTATCACATAAACACAATGAAAACTAGTTTGCAGAGTCCACATAAACACAATGAAAACTAGTTTGCAGAGTCCACAAAAACACAATGAAAACTAGTTTGCAGAGTCCTGTTAAAACTCCATACAATGGGACATTGTAAATTCAGACTAGGACAAACACAATTATATTCATTTGTTAAATAAATATTTTTTTGTATCTACTGTTTTGAAACATTAAAATATTTCTTACTTAATATTTACTTTCTATTAAAATATATGAAATAAACACAATTTAACACTAATCCTGCTGAACCCAGATATGCCTGGCCTTTGCAAACAGTGCAGATCCAGATCAGCTGGCTTCTAAAGAAGCCAACTGATCTGGATCAACACTGTTTGGCATTTAGTATGTGAATTTGTAACAACCTGGATCAAGCAATCTGACTGGCTGAAAATTAGAAGTGGGCATGGCATCTTAATTTATTCAGCATGGCAAGGGTTAAACAGCCATGTTTGGAATATTTGAAATATATTTATTTCAGACTGTCCCAATGTTTCAGGGTTTTAACAGGGTTTTAACAGTATATGCAATACTATCATGTTACTGGCAATAAATCTGTGTTTTCAAAGAAACTGGACCGCGCCATATGAAAATGTGTTTCGGGTATATGCAAACAGCAAATGCCTAGATCAGCCTGCACATCTGCACAGTCTGATTAGAGCCTTCATTGTCTGACAACAGAATCATTGGATACTACAGAATGAAAAGCAAAGGCCCAAACGATACTTTGTGCATGGGCGTGATGATTTGATTCTGCACATTCTGCATATGTTTGAGGACACTTTTTGCTTGACACGGCCCAATTTATTTCTTTATGTGTTCTTTTGTAGAAGTTATGCATTGGTTATGTATTTAGTACAGAATTCATGTTTTTTTCAGCACAGGGCAAGTTTCATTTTTGAGATATTCAGCGAAACAATGGTTCTTATAGCCAGCAAGCTGCCTGCAAAGCTTCTGATCTTCAAAAACAGTTGATAAATACTGAATTTTTCAAGACAATACTGACCATTTAAAATCAAATGTGGAAAAAAGTTCTATAAATAAAACTCAGCAGCACAATGTTTTGGTATGTAATCTGTGTCCCTGTACTAACAACCTGAGGACATGGTTATCATGGTTGGAGAGTCAGACATTAATGGAAGAAAGATTATACTGCCAAAGGCAGATAGAATTAAGGATGACCCTTTCTAATTACTGTGTAATACAGAAAGAAATAACGCCACAGAACGATTTCCAATCAAGTGTGTACAAGAAACATTCCAATACAACTGACAAGTTTTTCTCTTTTTTTGTGCTTCACTTTTGTAACAAATGGACCACCTGTAGATTTCTTACATCCTTCTATTTTTTTCTTTTTGTTTTTGTAACAAGAAACCATTATAAAATAAGAGCATAAGTGGACCATATAAAGTACTGTACATGTATGTGCAGGTTAAACAATGAAACATTTGTTATTTTGAAAACCTATGCTTTCACCTATCAACAAAGTTACCAAGACAATATCTTCTACTTATTATGCCTGCAAATGCAGAATTTTTCTGCATAGTAAAAATAAAACCATGATTTGGTATGCAATGAGAATCTGGACAAACTAACCACTAACTGGTACAGTGCCTAGCTGAAATCCTCCAACTCACAATTTAGTATACATACAGAAGAAAGCCTCATTATAGCAAAACCTACATAAGCAGTTCGATAAGGCTTTGTAACACTCATCTTATCCCTTGTCCTGCTGAACCCGGGTATAGTCTGCCTTTGCAAACAGTGTAGATCCAGATCAGTTGGCTTCTGAAGAAGCCAACTGATCTGGATCTGCACTGTTTGCCATTAAGTATAAGAATTTATAACAAGAATCTGGATCAAGTAATCTGATTGGCTGAAAATTAGAAGTGGGTGTGGCATCTTAATTTATTCATCAGGACAAGGGTTAAAACACATAGCTCCAGATAAAGTCATTTTTCCAACCTAAAACTATTGATACTTTTCTTACTTCTCCACAAAAACATATGTAGTGGGTACTCATTAGAAGTGCCTCTAATGAGTACCACAACATATGTTTTCATGAAGAAATAAGAAAAATATTATCTGGATATCCCCTTATCTGGAGCTATGCTAGCATACATTTCATAAATGATGCACAATGCACGAAAAGGGCCCTTATGCAATTTGCCGACAAAGTAGGTCCAGATGAGCGTGCACATCTGTGCAGTCTGATCTGGGTGTTTTCTGTTTGTCAACATATACTATAGTATCCACTGATGCTGTAAGCGGACAATGAAGGTCCAGATCAGCCTGCGCTTATGCACAGGCTGATCTGGTCCTGCCCTGTCCATAAATTGCTCTTATCCTGCATTGCGCATCAAATGTCATCTGCCTCGCAGTTTGCCACAAATGGAGTCAAATGCTTAAACTTGGATGGTATATGGATGCATGAAAGAAAGGTCAAAATGAATGAAAATCTGGATCCTTGTGTCATTCCTGCTACTAAACAAAGAACTACAGAAAAGCCAGCCATTAACAGCAAAGATCCTGATCACTCATGCAGTCTTATTAACCCATTTTAGACTGAATAAACTCTCCCCACACTATATATTGGAACAGTCCGACTTGAATTTTTTAAGTATGTCGAGATTTAGATATCCCTACAGAAAAATGGCTAAACTATTTGCAAACAGTGCAGACCCTGATCAAACACCACATTCCGCAGTGTTTGATCTGGGTCTGCACTGTTCGCCAATTACCCTTTTTCGGGGTCTCCACACTAAAATGGGTAAAGCATCTTGATACTTTTATTTACATATTCCGAGAAGTTTTTCAATACTATATCATAGCTCTAGATACGATGTTTTATTTTTAATCAAAAAGAACTGGGCCCAGTTGTTCACGTTAGTTAACGTATTGTTAACTATCATTAAAACTTCGATCATTAAATATGGCATATATGCTAAAAGTTTTGCTGAAAAAATGTGAGTAGCTTTTGCATTTGCAAAAGCTACTCACATTTTTTCAGCAAAAATACCTGTGAATTAGGTATTGTACTTACTAGAACAGTTAACATTTAGACCACTAGCGAGCTTGTTAAGCTAATGAGTCTTTGAACAACTGGGCCCTGGCATTTTTCTTATTGCTCCACTAAAACATATATTGTGTGCTTCTAATGAACACCTACAACAAATGTTTTTGTAGAGAAATAAGAAAATTAATTATTTAGATACCTCTCTTACCTAGAGTTATGAATATTCATATAAAGAACATCATTAGTTTATTTTCTAAGTGATAAAACTTTAACGCTTAGCACTCTGGGTAAAATTTTCAGCAGACGACATTTTGAAATATTTTTCTTATTTTTCCCAGAAAACAGGATTTGACATTTCATGCAAATTGTCTCCTAAGGAGACAATTTGCATGAAATGTCAAATCCTGTTTTCTGGGAAAAAATAAGAAAAATAACATCATTTTGTCGTCTGCTGAAAATGCCCAGAGAGTGGTAAAGGTTAAGTTAGTCCATAGCTCTCGATAAGATGGTTTTTTTAGTCCAAAAGTATTGATATTTTTCTTATTTCTCCATGAAAACATATGTTGTGGTACTCATTAGAAGCGCCTTGGTAAGGTGCTTCTAATGAGTACCCACAATATACGTTTTCATGGAGAAATACGAAAAATATTTACCTGATATCCACTCTTTATCTAGACCTATGGACTGACTACAGCCTGGTGACAAAAAAAAAGTTTTGTTTTTCTCCCCATCTGAGATTGGCCAAAAATGACAGTAATAGTAGAAGACAAGTAGAAAATGAACCTTAATTCATAGCTCCAGTTCAGAGGGGATATTAAGTAATTATTTTTTTTTAATTTGTCCACAAAAACATGTTGTGGAAACTCATTAGAAGTGCCCTGGTGGGGTGCTTCTAATGAGTACCCCGAATACATATTTTTCTGAAGAAGCAAGAAAAATGAGCCAGCACACGACAAAACCTACAATAAAACTTTTGTAGCCTGCGCATCCATGCTGTCTGATCAGAGTCTTTGCTGACTGCCTTCTATAGCCTCCGGACCATCCAAAGATGGATAAACAAGAACCCTTACCATACTGGGTGGATGTACAGGCTGATCGGAATCTTTGCTGGTCACAGGTCTTATTGCAGGTTTTGTCGTTCAGGCTCAAATTTCAATTCTTTTTTGCTCCAAAAAGTATCTTATCCAGAGCTATGTTATTTCTTCCTTTAAGAGGACTGGATACATGGAAATTTATCTTAAATGTGAGCCCGTATATGACAAAACCTACAATAAGACTTGTGCACCCAGTGAAGACTCAGATCAGCCTGGGCATCTGCCCAGTCTGATCAGAGTATTTGCTGTTCACATGAAGCTTGGGTCCTTAGCTACCCACTGAGTGCACAGCAAAGACTCTGACAGACTGGGTGGATGCCCAGGCTGATCTGAGTCTATGCTGGGTGCATATGTCATTTTAATGGTTTTGTTGTGTGCTGGCTCAAATTTTACAAGGGAGACAACTTCTGTGACTTCCTGCTGGCTTTCCTGCACACTGAATCCCTTAAATAAAATTTGTTATGACATATTTGCTCAAATGTGGTTCCAAAAGGTGATGTTTTGCTCACTATCTTACAACTGTACTCATACAGGTCCCCAGTCCATAGCTCTAGTTAAGGCACTTTTTTCAATCCAAAAGTATTGATATTTTTCTTATTTCTCCACGAAAACATATGTTATGGGTACTCATTAGAAGCGCCTCAGCGAGGTGCTTCTAATGAGTACCCACAAGGTATGTTTTCAAGGCGCTTCTAATGAGTATCCACAACGTATGTTTTCATGAAGAAATAAGAAAAAATATTAACTTGATACCCACTCTTATCTAGCTCTATGCCATACACAAAGTCATGATAAATAGTCACCTAAATAAAAACTGATGAAACCCCTGAGCTATAACACAATTGAATGAAACCTTACAATGTACTGAGGGTGAACATTAAGACAGTAAACTCTCACCACTCGGCCTGATAAAACATCTCACCTGATAATATTTTGATTCAATCCTGAAAGGCCCATTCAAAATTGCAGAAGTTGATAATCTAAAATATTTACAATCTTTATCAATCTGGCACGACAGTTGCTCAAACTCAAACATAGGTAAACTAGAAACATGTTTGTAAAACACTATGCCCCCAACTATAAGTTTGTCGATACAAAATGCCAAAATTGAAATGGGGCATAACTTTGACAAAAGTAATCCAAAGTTTACCAAAATTTAATCAGGTCATCTATACATTGGTTATAAACTGCTTGCTAGATTGCAGACAAGCCTAAAGCTATATACCCTTGAAATTGGGGCCAAAGAAGTTGGAGCATAACAAAATCAGACCATGAAATATTACATACATTGCTGTCCATTACAATGGTCATTCAATATGTGCCTGACACTGTTGTAACCTGTCCTGTGAGAGGCCAATTAGCAGTTCAATCGTACTGCCCAGACTCAATTTTGCATGTCTGGGTTTCTGTCGGGGGATCATCTACTTTTTAATAATCAATAGTTATAACGTATAAAATTCTATCATATCACTAGGATCAAACCAATATATTGTAATAAATATAGGCATTTTATAACCCTAACTTCATTATAATCTTAAATGTAGGCACAAATCTGAAAATGATGAACTCATGTTATCCCAAAAACTGTCATGGAATTGTCTACCCAATTAAAGTCACAAGCTTCATCCAGAGCTATTCTCTGTCTGTCAATCAAACTTCCCAGATGGATTTTTCGAAAACATTCTCTCTGATCTTTTGTGTAAAAGTGCAGCTGTCTGACCTCATTTGACATAAATTTGTCCTGACGTAACAGAAATTGTCATGGTTTATTGAGCTAAATTGTATTACTTTTATTTTTCAGATAAAAAAGAAGGATTGCTACTTCATCTAAATTGCCTGCCTAAAATGTCTGCTGCCAAAGTCTCACAAAAAGAGAAAAACAAAAAGACTGACATTTGTCAACAGGCTGTGTCCAAATTCAGATTAGATCAACACAACCTTTAGCATACTGGTGACAATATTGGCCCAGTTGTTCAAAACTAACGATGTCATTTGTTAACGATTCGTTAAAATTTTAATTGAGTGATACGCAAATATGCTGAAATTTTTTGCTGAAAAAAATGTGAGTAGCTTTTGCAGTGCAAAAGCTACTCACATTTTTTCAGCAAAAAATATCAGAATATTGTATATTGAATCTGCTAAAACAGTTAACAAAATGACCCTTAACAAGCTCGTTAAGCTAATGACACTTTGAACAACTGGGCCCTGGTGACAATCTGATGAAATATATTTTTCTTTTGTTTTCCCTGTTTGTACTCCTAATGAGTAAACACAACATAAATTCTCTTGAGAAAATTCCCCTAAAATATCCCAAAATGTTATTGGAAGACTCTATTAGGAATTAAAAAAGTTCAAATCAACCAAGGTAAACGAGCTGTTGGTGTTAAAAGTCATTGAAATTTACTGTAAATGTTAAGCCCTATTTTAGGGTGAACAAGAGAAAAATATCCTAATTTTGCCTACATCAGGCTAAAGGTTATGTAAATTTAATGTTTAATACCCTGGGTAAAATTTCAGCACAAGACATTCAGAGGAGTTGTTAAGAAGGAATATTTGATGATAACTCAAAGATAATTTTCTTCAGTCCTCCATAAAAATACAAGGCACTTCTGATGAGTACCCACAAGTTGAACGTATGTTTTATGAAGAAATATGAAAAATTATCCCAGAACTATCTACAGACACTCTGTCTGGACATTATGATTTTTTTATATTACTTTTTTTTCCAGTAAATAAAACTTGAACTTCACGCAGTCATTTCTCTCCTACAGGTTGTCAAATCCCATTTTCTGAACATCGTCTGCTGACTTTGCCCAGTCTGAACTGCGTCTGCCGACTTTGCCGAGAGAGTGCTGAAGGTTAACCATGATGTATTATAAGCCAAATGTAACCTCACTGGTTGTATATTCAGCAAGAACCCAGAGTTCACACACTACCATTACAACGGGAAGACATTTACTGCACCATGCTCATTTTTAGCATACCAATTTAATCCTTTAAGTGCTAATCACAACTGCAGACAACCCTTTGATCTTTTTTTTTTTTTTTTTTTTTGTATTTTGTCAGAGAAAATAAGGCTTTTCTCTGAAGAATAATTAGAAACCTAGAATGTTATCTGCTACAATTTTGCTTAGTGCTTTACGGGTTAAATGAGCCCAACACACAAAATATGTGCTTCATGCATATGCACAGAGAAAAGACCCAGATCAGCCTGAATACCTGTGCAGTGTGATCAGGGTCTTTGTTTGCCCCAGTGGATTCTGTAATACACAATCTTTCTGTAAGGTAACACTGAAGCAAGCACTGTTCAAATATTTGTTAGTTCTGAAAGTGCAAATCAAAATTTGTACAGATGACATTGTTTTCTTAGAAAATAGGTCTTGATATTTCATGTGAATTGTCTGTTTGGCAGACAATTCACTTGAAATGTCAAGACATAAAAAGAACAAGTGGCCCTGGGCCACTACACTCACATGAGCTCAAGTGGGTGAGCGTCCATTTCTGCAACCTTCAAAGTTCTATTTTACAGTATTTATCTTTGCTCACTATTTATATGTTCCTACTATTCCACCTTTCAGGCACTTAATTTCCTAGCCAAAGTAACTTCAGCATTTCTCTGTATGCTTTTTGTACACAGTTTCAAATGATTTAGCCAATTTAGCAATTTTTGCTTTTGGTAAATTCTAAATCTAGCCATTCATGAACTAATGAAATGAATTTCAAATCCTTTTTACCATATATGGGCATGATGGCCAGCTTCTTCATGTGACCCAGATTCTATGAATAAACTTTGATTTCCCAACCCCACTGAGGCTCTTTATGTAATTTGGTTTCAATCAGCCCTGTGGTTTTAGTGAAGATTTTGAAACTACTGAATCTGAGGGACCTAGGACCAAGGTCAGTAAATGACCTTGACCTTTGGTATTTATAAAAGTTCATTTAGTTCATTTTGCATAAATCAACTCTGACGACGTATGCTACACTAGCTTCCAAAAATCCAGTTTTGTCTTTTTCCCATACAAATGCCTGAATGACCCAATATGATCTTGACTTAAAACAGGTCAAGGTCAACCAATGGTCATCATTTGGATAAACTTGGTAGGGCCTGACTGCTGCATACCAAATTTCAAGGTCATCAGCCTTTCAGTCCTGAGAAGAAAGTTTTCAAAAGCTTTTTACCACATTTGGCATCCTGGTCAAAGGACCCAGATCCAACTAACAAACACTGCTTCCCACATCCTACAGAGGCTCCACATGTAATTTGGTTTCAATCAGCCCAGCGATTTCTAAGGAGATGTTTGAAAATATTGATAACGCAGACGCGGATGACCGACCACTGTCTCTCTGATAAGCCTGCTCTGGTAAGCTAAAAACAAAATGTTGTCTGCTGCAGTAACAAAATGTTGTCTGCTGCAGCTGTCATTGGTGCTTAAAGGGTTAAGTAGGTTTTAGCATGATGTCAGAAGACAACAGTTTAGAATATTTTTAATGTAGAGAGTAGGTATTGGGATTTCATTTAAACTGTTTCCTCTGATTGAATATCAGGGTCTGTTTCTGAGAAAAAGAAAAAAAAATGTCATTTTAATAAAGTAAGCCCTTAAAGTATCATGCAAAACTGTATCTGGCAACAATCTCAAATATTTCTCTTTTATTTTTCAGAGTAAATAACGCTTGACATATCATGAGAATCCTCTGCCTAGCAGATGATGAACATGAAAAAAAAACAGGGCCCAGTTGTTCAAAGCATCGTTAGCTTAACAAGCTTGTTACGGTAATTATGTTAACTTTTTTAGCGGAGTCAATATACAATATTCTGATATTTTTTGCTGAAAAAATGTGAGTAGCTTTTGCTCTGCAAAAGCTACTAACATTTTCTCAGCAAAAAATTTCAGCATATTTGCGTATCACTTGATGGAAATTTTAACGAATCGTTAACTAACGATGTCGTTAGCTTTGAACAACTGGGCCATGAATGCTGTCTGCTGCTGTTGTGATTGGTACTTCAATACTAATTCTGGCTAGTGCTTATGGTTCAGAAACAGATGTAACAGAGACTGTAACCTGGGTTCATGCTGGTTTCCATGGCAACAAAGTTAGTATATACCCAACTCAACAAGAAAATATACAGACTACTTCCAAAACAATTACCTTCCATGTCTTCATTCCCTCTCGAGCACTGAAGCCAGGAACTTTACTTTTCACATCAACAAGTTCTACCTTTCCTGAAAACAGAGCAACATGCAGGAATATTAAATTTTCATATCTAAAACATAGTCTGGAGGGAGATCTGTACTTCAAAACAGCTTATTTTCCATAAAGTTATAAAATAAAGAAATTCAAAATGTTTGAAATAAGAAGTCGGAGGACTTGTTAATTCTGGGATATTTTTTCTCCATAAAACATATTTTAGAAGCACTCATTACCAGGATTCCATAGACTAAATTCCGACTTGGTAAGGAGTATGTGGTGATAACTTAGGGATATGTTTTTTATTTCTCCATAAAAACAAGGTTTTTTCATGGAGCTATAAGAAACAAGAGGACCATGAGGTTCCTGTATCGCTCACCTGAGCTAACAGATTTACATACTTAATACTGAGGTTCCACACAAGTAGACTGCTTTAAGGATTTTGTGTAAATTTTATGTTCAAGCATGACATGATAGTCCTATACAAATGACCCCCAGGGCTATAAATCTAACAATCTTTGTACAAGTCTACTAGGTAAAGCTACATATCAAATATTAAAAGACTGGGCCTACTGGTTTCAGACAAGAAGAATTTTAAAGTTTTCCCTATATCAGTCTATCTAAAATGATTAATCCCCGGGGCAGGGGCCACTTTTGGCCCCAGGGCTATAATTTGAACAAACTTAAAGGCTCATTAGATGACTCTACAGTCCAAATCTCATAGGCCTGGGCCTTCTAATTTCACACAAGAAATCCGCGGAAAGCGATGTCGCACCTGCGGGGATTAAGTTATACAAGTTCCTATTTGTATTGAAAAAAATCTATTTTGCAGTATTCAAGAAATTGATGGGTAAGAAAAATGGACAAAGTAGAAAATTTGGAATATTTGCTTGCAAAATTTTATCTAAACCTGTCCATTATTTCACAAGATATTGATACTGAGTGGATATCATTTTTGCCCATTAATCAAGGCCAGTAACTCAGCTGAAAATTGACGAAAAATGTCATGTGACAATCCCAAGCTAGGTATTGTTAACAACAATATGTATGCAAAATATGATCCTAATCCATCAATTCTTTCACAAGATATTGAGCGGAAACCAATTCTGGGCATAAATCAAGGGCCCCTAACTCTGCTGAAATGAATCTGAGATTTATGTGCAAACAATATGCACATCTTCAGACCATGACCTAATCATCTGTGAAGTTTCAAAGCTATTGGCCTAAAACTGCAGGAGGAGTTGCGCTCACGAAACACCCACTGACTATAAGGGTTTTAAGCAAAAACTGACTAAGTTAACAAAGTGGAAAAAGTAGAAAAAAAAAAATCTGAGATTTATGTGCAAACAATATGCAAATCTTCAGACCCTGACCTAATCATCTGTGAAGTTTTAAAACTATTGGCCTAAAACTGCAGGAGGAGTTGCACTCACGAGACACCCACTGACTATAAGGGTTTTAGGTAAAAACTGACTAAGTTAACAAAGAGGAAAAAGTTGGAAAAAAATGAGAATTATGAGCAAACAATATGTGCATCTACACACCATGGCCAAAACATCTGTGAAGTTTCAAAATGATTGGCCGAAAACTGTAGGAGGAGTTGCGCTCACAAGACACCCACTGACTATAAGGGTTTTAGGTAAAAAACGACTAAGTTAACAAAGCGGAAAAAGTTGAAAAAAAAAATCTGAGAATTATGAGCAAACAATATGCACATCTACACGCCATGGCCAAAACATCTGTGAAGTTTCAAAACGATTGGCCAAAAACTGTAGGAGAAGTTGCGCTCACAAGTCAATTGTAGACAAACGGACGAACGGACGAACGGATGGGTCAAGGCAAGCCTATATCGCACCTGCGTGCTAACGCAGGTGCGACAACAAGTATATATATTTTTTTTATGTTTTTCCCTATTTAAGTGGACGTACATATAACAAATGACCACTGGGCAGGGCCATTTTTGACACCTGGTCATTTATTTGGTGTCATTTATTTGAACAATCTTGGTAGAGGTCCATTAAATAAAGCTACATACCAAAAAGAAGGCAAAGATGGCCCTGTATCACTCACCAGAGTATCAGACAAGTTTTGACTCAACTGGCCTTTCGGTTCAGTAGTTCAAAATAGATTTTAAGATGGTGGCCATTGCAGCCATCTTGGATTTCTTGGATTTACAAGTCACCCTGATACTTCCTACCAAGTTCCAGTCAAATGGTTTTTCGATTCAGGAGAAGAAGTTCAAATTAGATTTTAAAGATTGCAGCCATCTTGGATTTCCAATCAAAACAATTTTAGCTATTTTTGAACTACAAGTCATCACGATACTTCCTATCAGGTTTTGAGTACACTGGCCTTTCAGTTCATGAGAAGAAGTTCAAACTAGATTTTCCAGATGATGGCAATGGCAGCCATCTTGGATTTCCAATCAGAATGATTTTAGCTACTTTTGATCTACAAGTTGCCCAAATACTTCCTACCAAGTTTCCAGTGAATTGGCCCTTCAGTTCAGGAGAAGAAGTCCAAAATAGATTTTTAAGATGGTGACCTTGGTGGCAAGCTTAGATTTTCGACTCGAACAATTTTAGCTATTCTTTATTAACAAGTCACCACAATACCAAGTTTCGAGTCAATTGGCCTTTTGGTTCAGGAGAATTTCAAAATAGATTTTTTCTATGTTTAACTCAGAAGGCCATCTTGTTCACTGCAGCAGAACCATTTTAGCTATTTTGGTAGAGAGTTACCTCGGCAACATTCCTGTAAAGTTTGATTGAAATTCGCCAAGGGGTGCAGGAAGAGTTGTCATTTAAAGCAAATTGTTGAAGCAAAATGAATGACGCAGGATGGACATTACCGATAACAATAGGTCACCATGAGCACTTCGTGCAGACTAGAAGATTTTTTAAGCTTTTTCCTATATGAATCTATGTGAAACACGTAACCCTGGAGTGGAACTATTTTTTACCCCAGAGCCATAATTTGAACAATCTTGGCAGGTCCACAAGATGTACCTACATACCAAATATCAAAGGCCTGTGCTTTTTAGTTTCAGACAAGAATATAAAAAAAAAAATAAAAATAAAAAAAGTCCCTATATGAGTCAATGTAAAACAAGTGACCCCTGGGAGGGGAGGGGAGCATTTCTGACCCCATGGCTATAATTTGAACAATCTTGGTAAAGGCCCATTCGATGAAGTTAACATGCTAAATATCCAAGTCGTAGACCTTCTAGTTTCAGACAAGAAGATTTTTAAAGTTTTTCCCTCTATGAGTTTATGTAAAACAAATGATATCCCCTAGGGCAGGACCATTTTTTACCCTTAGGCTATTATTTGAACAATCTTGGTAAAGGTCCACAAGATGAAGCTACATATCAAATATCAAAGGCCTTGGCTTTCTAGTTTAAGACAAGAAGATTTTTTTTAAAGTTTTGCCTATACGAGTGTATGTAAAACATCCAAACACATCACAAAAAGTAAGAGGCTTAACATATTTTACAACAATTTTTCATATATATCAATAAGCGAACATTTCAGTCAAATTATATCAAAATTGGTCAGGCTGTTTCTGACAAGATTTTTCAAGTTTTCTATATGGATATATAGGGAAAATAAGCCCCGTCCCCTGACACCCACATTTTTCACAAATCATAATGGCTTGAACATTCTTGGTAGAGGGTCACCAAAGGAACATTTCTGCCAAAGTATATTGAAATTGGTCCAGTGGTTTCTGACAAAAAGATTTTTAAGTTTTTTTTTCTTTTAGTTGCCATGGCAACCAGAATCATGCATGGATTTCAAATTTTTGAACAACTTTCAGTCAGTATCACCCATGGATCAGGTTAATATTGGCTCAGTGGTTTAGGAAGAGATGTCATTTAAAGAAACTGTGGACGGACAGACAGATGGACAGATGACAACCGATGATGAATGATCACAACAGCTCCCCTAGAGCCATTGGCTGAGGTGAGCTAAAAATTATCCCAGTTTTCACCAAATCGAGGGTTGAGCGCAAGACTGTAGTAACTCAAACATACTTTTGAAACCACTGTTTAGGGGCAACTTTGACCCCTTTGTAAACAATGCAAATTTAAATTTCCATTGTTTACAGAAAGAAATGTTGTAATCTTCATAACACCTTCATGATGAGGAGATTAAGTACTGGGAAAAACAACCATCTGACTTGCTACAGTCTTGCAATCAAACCTCGAAATACTCCTCCTTAACCCTTTCACCCCTGAGTTTCTGAAGTAGACTCTTCCAGCTTTGTATTTGGTCATGTCCGTATATCGTGGTCAATAAGGTTTTTTACTCAAAATCATTTAAAGACTTGCAAATAGAGTAGATCCTGATGAGACGGCTCATTATGGGCCATCTCATCTGGATCTACACTGTTTGCATAGGCATCTGTACTTGTCTACAGGGCTGGCAGGTTAAGAACTCCTCTCTGACATCATAAAATTAAATAGGCTCTACTTTTTGTAAACAGTATAGAATACATACCAGATTTATTCTAATATAAGTCCCCTATCTAATAAACTCCCCCTCCTACTATTCTAGGAGAAAAGCATTACTAAACACATGCAAAATTGAGTTTAGGTCATCAAAATATCTTATTTTTGGCCAATTTGGACTCAACACTCATTTTAGCAGCAATATACTGCAAAGTCCACTGGGCATATATTAGAATAAATATGGCAGCTAATTTAATTTCCTTACATGTGTTTAACTTCCCCTGGATAACTGAAAGCAATTAACATGGCCTTGACCCTGAGATCATGGGTAAAAGGCTATAGGTCATAATGATACAACCTGTTGTTACCAATTAATAATCCAAATATCAAAGCTGCAGACGAAAACACTATAGCTTTTTTCAACTGAAAAGTATTGACAGTTTTCTAAGGCCAAAAAAAAATAATCATTAGATTCTCAGGCCCCGCCGCATGTACCAAAAAGTCTGCGCATAAGCCTTTTTTTCTGTGTCCAATAAAAAAAACACATCCACGTCTAGATACAGCATGCCGGTGCATCTCGGTTTTTAAAATCCTAGTTTTAGATGCAACCGTAGCATACACGGTCACGTAAATGCTTGAATTATTGATTTTTTCATTGGATTGAACCTTGCGAGTAAGCGTTTTAGCACCATCATTGACCAAAATGTCTGCCGAAGCACAATTTGTGTAAACAAAACTTGTGTTTCCTTTGTTTTCAAAGCAGATGTCTCAGATTTCCACCCAGATTTCATACGGGGCTACGGTGCATCTGTCCTGGAACATTATAGGCGGTTACGAAAAAGACGGCACAATGGCCGAGTTGTATAACGGCATAAAATCGGGATCTGAAGTATCGACTTCTGGTCCTTCTCGGATGAATTATCAAACCACGATGTAAGTGCGTCGATCGGACACCCCACAGTGGACACATTCGACAGAATTTCTGTCAACACATCCCTCTCTGAAGCTATATAAACCTTTGGTAGATATTTTAAACTGGAGCTGCACAAACTGATTTTTATAGTATCCTTTATATATAATAATTATAGGGACATATAAAAAAGTTATCCTCAGTACTTCTCCTTATCTTGAGCTATGTCTAGGTGTCCAAAAATTAAGTATTTTTATGGTAATAATATTATAAAACGCATTTCATGAAACGAGTCCTTTTAAGGGTTCATGTAATAAAAAAAAAAAAAAAAAAAAGTTCCCTCGCCTGTTCCATGAGTAAAAAAAAAAAAAATTTCCTGCCTGCCTCATCTGTTTTTGCCAAAAATGGCCTGAGAATCTAATAATTAATTTTTTTTGGCCTTATTTCTTGATGAAAACATATGTTGTGGGTACTCATTAGAAGTGCCTCACATTTTCCTGATACCTCTCTTATCTATAGGTATAAGGTAATGTTTATTACTTTTATAACTAGCCATAGGCTGACTGGTTGATTCGGAGTTTAATGGCCCAGTCAACACTATCAAGATCATCTCCAGCTGGTCAGTTTACCTAATCACACTTTTCCCTTACACGCTTAGTCCTTAATGCAGTTAACCAGTACTTGTGTACACATTCTTTCCCCAGAAAGTGATAACGTCCCTTCGTAAATCAGATAGGAGAGAATGAACGTAGAAAATATTTCATGATCAATCTCCACAAAAGAATGTTGCTGGCCCGCTGTACTATCGTAGTATAAAAATATCCTAAATTAATTATTTGAGCAGCAACATGAGAAAATATACCTTCAAACATGTACCCAATAATGATTCAAATTAGCCTGCGCATCCGCTCAGTCTGATCAGAGTCTTCATGGTCTGCATGAAAGAACTTTGCATCCTTGGCTATCCAAAATGTGCCCAGAGAAGATTCTGATCAGACTATGTGATAGCTCTGGCCAATATAAATCTTTGCTGGGTGCACATGTCCAAAGGTACGTTTTCATTTATCTGAATTTATCTTCTTACTTAGGGATCTACATAGGCTGTGCCATACAAAAACTGATCAGGGTCTTCACTATCCTCTAATAGAATCATTGGATACCACAGAATGTATGACGGTAGAACAACGGCTCACCTGGTACTTTGCGCTTTGTGCATGTGCAAGGTGATAATCTGGGCATTTTGCGCATGTTCAAAGGGGTTTTTCTGCTTGATGTGACCAACATGTTAGTCTTGGCATGTAAGTTTACCTCACTGCAGCTGGTGTAAGTGCAGTGTGGCAGCCGTAGAATGTCTCCCTGTACTTCACCATAGTGCAGATTATATTTTCATTTCTTATAGGATTTGTTTGTGTTGAGGTTTTACGGCCCAGTCAACCCAATTGGGTCATGTCGAGCGCGGTAAGTTTACCTAACCACACTTTAACCGAGCAGGCTTAGTCCTCTTTGCAGTATACCAGTAATGTGCACATTTTTTCACCAGAAACTGGCAAGTGTCCTTGAATCAGCTGAAGGGAGAGAATGACTGCAGAAAATATTTCATGATCAAATCTCCACGAAATAATGTTACTGACCCGGTGGGGCTCAAACCCGCAACCTCCTGAACACCAGTTGGACGCACATCTAACTGAACCACCGAGGCCGGCTGTTCCTATAGGATCATTGGGCCCATTGTGGTATCTTTGAAAATGGAGTTCCTTTCTATGCTAGAGGGCGTAAGCAGTGTTGCAAACTTCATTACTGCTTATGAAGAGTCTCAAAAAAAAAAGCAAGACTCCCATTTTCTATCTGTAACATGTTTTTTGTTTCCAAAGGCAATCTTTTAGACTTTTATTGGATCTTACCTTTAGCATCCTTCAGCACACCTGCGATAACTGCTTCATTTTCTATTGGATTCAACGAGGTAGTTGAATACAGCAGCTGACCTTTAATAGCCAAGAGTTCTAGGCCACGCTTCAAGATGCCTTTTTGCACTCTACAAGAAAAAAGCATACAACAGGACACTACAGATTCTCTGTCAGTTTGGGAATGAGAAAAAATACTATCTTTATCATCCTTGTCCTGAAATTTGAACAACTCCATTTTACTATCAACTAATGTGCCTAAGAATTGCTGGGCCCAGTTGTACGAGCTTGTTAAGGGTCATTTTGTTAACTGTTTTAGCGGATACAATATACAATATTCTGATATTTTTGCTGAAAAAATGTGAGTAGCTTTTGTACTGCAAAAGCTGCTCACATTTTTCCAGCAAAAAATTTCAGCATATTTGCGTATCACTCGGTGTAAATTTTAACGAATCGTTAACTAACAACATCATTAGCTTTGAACAACTGGGCCCTGGATGATTGGTAAATAGTGAAGACCCTGATCAAACACTACATTCTGTGTCTCTAAGTCTACACTGTTTGCTCAGGCTTGTCTGATGATCTGGTGTTTTGTTTGTTTGTGTTGAGGTTTTACGGCCCAGTCAACCCAATGGGGTCATGTCAAGCGTGGTCAGTTAACCTAACCACACGTTTACTGGGCAGGCTTAGTCCTCTAAGCAGTTAACCAGTATTGTGCACATTCTTTCGCCAGAAACTGACAACTGCCCTTCTTGAATCAGTGGAAGGGAGAGAATGACCTTAGAAAATATTTCATGATCAATCTCCAAGAAAGAATGCCGCCGACCTCGGCGGGGGTTGAACCGGTGACCTCCTGGTCTCCAGTCGGACGGCACATCCAACTGAGCCACCGAGGCCGGCATCTGGTGTTTTATGTCCCTTTCAACATTGTTTAAGTCATATCGAGACAATGGAAGGGTGATAATGGAGGGCTCTGTGCAATAAAGGACGTTAGTCATAAGCAGAATTGCCCTTCCAACAGGATTCGAACCCAGCATCGCATGATCCTGTCGGGAGTACTACCCAGCCATCCGGATGCTTCTTACACCTGTATGCCAAAACACTTAGGGTAAAAACTGTAGTCATAATGTATTTATTACACCAGTGTCAAAGACTCAGAGCTCAGTTTCAGCAATCTGCTCAGGGCCTTCAAATTCTACAGAATTTAGCCCATTGTAGTCTGGAGACCCCTAAAAGGGTAACTGGCTAAAAGTGCAGACCCCGATCAGATGCCGCGGAACACATCATGACATTTCCTCTTTGGTGATATATTCTACTGAATCCAACCCATCTTTAAGTAGAAAAATAAAGGCTCTGAAAAAGAGACTGTGTGGAGAAGCAGGAAGATCCGGGACTTCAATCCACATTATCTTCCAGCGACCTGATTTTCTTAAAGTACCATAGTTCCAGATATGGTACTTTAACCACAAAGTACTGATATTCATCCATGAAAACATATGTTGTGGGTATGCTTCTAATGAGTACCCACAACATATGTTTTTGTGGAGAAATAAGAAAAATATTCATCTGGATATCCATCTGATTTAGAGTCCTGTTAATTTGTTTGTTTGTTTTTGTTGAAGTTTTACCGCCCAGTCAACCCAATGGGGTCATGTCGAGCACAGTCAGTTTACCTAACCACATGTGTACTGGGCAGGCTTAGTCCTTTAAGCGGTTAGCCAGTACTGTGCACATTCTTTCGCCAGAAAAGAGTCCTATTAAAACACAGTTCTTAAACATTTTTGTTTGCACCATACTTACTTGTGCATTTCCAGGCCAGATGTTACTGTCCATTTATCTCTCAGATCTTCACATTTCCTCATGTTGCCATCATGACTGGGAAAAAAAAAAATACAATAACATGTAAATACTGAGGAACCTCGATTGACAGTCACCTTTTAAAAACAGCCACCTCCCTATGACAATTTTGATATCCTGACTTTCAGTTTTACTACATATTTAACCTCTCTAGAACAGCCGACTACAACTTCTATTACTGTAATCTCTCAACTAGAAAAAGTGTCCATAGGACATGGATGCCCCCGCCAAAATGCCATTCAGAAAAAAGTTACATATGCAACTGTGACAGGTACAGCATATGGCCCACACACAGTTTACTATATGGAACTTAGTCATGGGCAGATAATTCATAAACCAAATAAGCAAGAGTTGTCTTCCATGTTCATTACATATCGCCTCAATGTCATGCATGCATCTGTAAATTTTAATAAATATATTCCATATAGTTTAGGAGTTATGGCCCACACACGGTTTACTATATGAAACTAAGTCAAGGGCAGCAAACAAGCAAGAGTTGTCTTCCTTTTTCGTGACATATCGTCTCAATGTCATGCATGCACCTGTAAAGTTTTATAAATATATTCCATACAATTCAGAAGTTATGGCCCGAACACAGTTTACTATATGGAACTAAGTCAAGGGCAGATAATTCAATAACCAAACAAGCAAGAGTTGTCTTCCTTGTTCACGACACATCGTCTCAATGTCATGCATGCACCTGTAAAGTTTCATAAATATATTCCATACGGTTTAGGAGTTATGGCCCGGACACAGTTTACTATATGGAACTAAGTCAAGGGCAGATAATTCAAGAACTAAACAAGCAAGAGTTGTCTTCCTTTTTCATGGCACATTGTCTCAATGTCATGCATGCACCTGTAAAATTCCATAAATATATTCTATATGGTTAAGGAGTTATGGCCAGGACACAGTTTACTATATGAAACTAAGTCAAGGGCAGATAATTCAAAAAGAAAACAAGAGTTATCTTAATTGTTCATGACACATCGCCTCAATGTCATGCATGCACCTGTAAAGTTTCATAAATATATTGCATACGGTTTAGGAGTTATGGCCCGGACACAGTTTACTATATGGAACTAAGTTAAGGGCAGATAATTCAAAAACCAAACAAACAAGTATGCAAAAGCTACTCACATTTTCTCAGCAAAAATATTAGGGTGTATGCCATATTTAAGGATCAAAGTTTAACGATACATTAACTAACAACATCTTTAGTTTTGAACAACTGGGCCCTGATTTCAACAAAGCTGGTTTTACTCATTCCCAAGGGAGGCTACAGTTGGGAAGTTGCATTCTACGCTAACAAGGGTAGAGCTCGTGGGGGTCCAGGGGGGAGGCTTGCATGGGGTATCCAGGATTATTTTTTTCTTATTTTCCAAGAAAACATGTAGTGGATACTCAACAGAAATGCTTCAGCTAGGCGCTTCTAATAAGTACCTACATATTCTAATGAAGACTGACTGAGTTGGGGTTTAATGACACGTCAACCCTTGAGGCTCATTTTATGTTGTCTCCCAGAGAAAAGGAGAAAAGAGATCGAAGCGATAGTAGAGGAGATGAAAGAGAGGGACAGGGAAGAAAGGAAAATGAATGACAGAAGAAACAGAAGAAATAAAAACCTTCCCCCTCTACCCTTTCCAGCTACAAGGATAGCAGGCCTTGCCCCACTGTAAGCCAATATCAGTTGGACGCCCCTGTGAAGTAAGATACACGGCACCTCTGCTTCACCCAACCATCCCCTATCGTTATGAAGACATTAGAAAAATATAAATACAGTAGAACCTCGATAGCTCACACACCAATGGCTCATTACCATGGCCAATTCAAACTCGTTTTTGAGTCCCTATGAAATTCTTCCAATAGCTCAAGAGAACAAATATTTAGGGAAATTTTGTCATTTATCAGGAAATTGTATGTTGAGCAGAATCCCTTTGGAGAGTTTACCTGGGCGTTTTTCATGGATCGCAGTTCTCAACTGGTTGAGCAAATTTGCATAATACGAGGGATGTTCGAAATGAATTGCTTATTGTCCTCTAGCTCGATATCCACATGGGGCACGATAAAAACCAATACATATCTGTATAGGGTTATTCAATATCTACACAATGGTGTATAAATGTACATGTTAGACTAAGTGTAAGACATAAAATTTGCCATTTGAATACACGCAGTCATTGACCACTGCAGTAAAAATGGTTGGTAGAAGCGTCGACAAAAAAGATAAAATACGGGCTTACATCAAAGCTCACTCAAAACTTGGTTGTTCTTTGAAGAAGCTGATGTCTGAAATTTCTACTGCTTTTGGACCTTCTTGTGTGTCTTATGACACAGTTCGGCGGTGGAAAAAGAAATTTGAGTCTGGTGTAGAGTCTATCAAAAATGCACCAAAATCAGGTAGGCAAAAATCTGCATCTTGTAAAGAAATCGTTTCCAAAATAAAGGAAATCATTGAAGGAGATGCCAGATTTACAGTGTACATCCAGATTTACAGTGTACATCCAGATCAGCTGGCTTCTGAAGAAGCCAACTGATCTGGATCTGTACTGTTTGCCATTAAGTATCAGAATTTATATGAACAATCTAGATCAAGTAATCTGATTGGCTGAAAATTAGAAGTGGGTATGGCATCTTAGTATAATCAGCAGGACACAGGTTAAGAAAAATATCAAAATTTTTTGACTGAAAAGCACCTTATTTGGAGCTATAATAAGTTTATGCTCACCTGCAGGGAACATCACATATGATACGGTCGTAAACAATCCTATTCCTGGGAGTGTTCTGTTTAAAAGAAGAGAAAGAGAAATTATGAAGCATACCATAATTACTGTAATAGTCAGACACAATAAATATACTGTACATAGCTCCATATCAGTGGGGTTATATAATATTTTTCTTATTTCTCCAAGAAAACAGAAGTTGTGGGTATTCATCAGAAGTGCCTCGATGAGGCACTTCTAATGAGTGCCCACAACATACGTTTTCATGGAGAAATAAAAATATCAGTACTTTTCAGTTGAAAAAAGAGCCTTTCTAGAGCTATGTATATACTGATATACTGACTGACTTTAAAAACACAATACCCACTCCATGTTTTAGTTTTGCAAATACGTGAAAACTACAAGACCTTGAATTATTGTTTTTACAGAAACGGTCTCTATGGTCATAACAGAGTGAGTTTATCTAGCAACAGATGGAACATTCAGCATTTACCCTGATCAATTAAACAACATTTTCAAGTTGTTATTGACAATAATGGTGGTCATACTGGTTATTGACTTTTGTGCAAGAATTTTCAGACCCCAGTGCCATTTGAATGATGTTTTCAGCATGTTCTACTAAGACTAGGCTTATCAAATTTGGTGACGCTGTTGCCAGATGAATAGTGTTTAATTTGCACACTGCTCAAATTAAATTGTTAAATAAACTCAGTGTTGCGTTTTTAAAGTCAGTCAGTATATATTCTATAGTATCCAATGAGTCTTTAATCATACAGTGAAGGCTCTGATCAGACTACTCAGATGGGCAGACTGTAAAGCCTGTGCTGTCCGTACATGTTCCAAAGACCCTTCTTTCTGTGGTGTAGCTCATACATTTTAGCTAAATCACAAGAAAATGGTCCTTATATATGCTGCCAACAAATTTCTAGATTAATTTGTTCATCCATACCATTTGATCAGGAACTTCACTGGCTGCTTAAAAAAATCACAAAATCATTGTACACTATGGGATATACAGAGATGCCCAATCAGATTGCCATTGCTCTAAATAAGGCACTTTTTCCATCTGAAAAGTGCTGATATTATACTTATTCCACAACATACAGTTGACTCTCGTTATCTCGACCTTGCTTATCTCGAATAACCGCTTATCTCGAAGTGAAAATCTGGTCCCTGCCTTAACATGAAAATCTAGCAACATGTAAAAAATATTGTGGAAAAGAGGAGAAATTGCTCCTAAGGAGCAATTTCTCCTCTTTTCCACAATATTTTTAATATATCTCTAACTTCAAGAGTTCAATTACACATATATTTGTTAAATGTGGTTAATCGAATTAGTTTTTCCTCAATTCTGCAAACCTGATATGTCGAACTACGGATATCTCGAAGTATTTCAGAGAGTCCCTTGGAGTTCGAGATAACGAGAGTCGACTGTACGTTTTTGTGGAGAAATAAGAAAAATATTATGCGGATACCCCCTCCTATCTGGAGCTATGGATTGCACTGATGGGCAATGTGATCTGAGTCTTGGTTGTTCACATATGGCATAATGACTATTTTCTCACGTTATAGGCAAAATAATGACCATATACTTCTGTTACAAAATTGTTACTTCAAACCTGTGTTAAGCAAGCACCTATGGGAATGTCAAAAGAGGATGCTTAAAACATGAGCTTGCTGAATACACTTAAATATTCACTTCTTTACCTTTAATGGGATCTGAGACAGTGGTCATTTAAGACAGGTAATAGCTTAGTACAGGTGGCCAAGCGATCCATAAGACTGGTTTGACTGCATGAACAACGGAGCTATGATGCTGAAATTGTGGTAAGTCCATCGTTTCAACAGTATTTCAGTCTGTGATAACAATATCACAGAAGGAAGATATTGCAAGGCTCTGTGCAAGGAAGCCCTGTACAAGCCTAAGTTGAATTTTGTAGAAGAATCATGACCATGATCCTTAACTGTAAGTGCTGACTTTTGATTAATTGTGCTGAAGTTTAAAGCTCTGTCAACAATATTTCAAGCATGGTTACATCCCTTTCAACATTATTTCAATCATATTGAAATGATGGAAGGGTGATAATGAAAGACCTGTGCAATGAAGCATTGTCTAGTAGTGCTGAATTCCTCATCCAGCAGATTTTGAACCCGGGATCTCTTGATCCAAAACTGGCCAGCCGGACGCGTCCCCGAGAGAGACACATATAAAGCAGTGAATGGATAGCTGATCTGAGAAAAAGGCCCCAACCCATCTCCTGAACTTGCTGCAAATGAGGCGGCAAGAATCTTTCTGCCAAAAGGTAATGATGGTAAATAGTGTTGCCACTGATGATCAATTATAATTGATTATCACTCCTTTTTGTCTCTTGTGACTGATGATCAATTATAATTGATTATCACTCCTTTTTGTCTCTTGTGACTGATGATCAATTATAATTGATTATCACTCCTTTTTGTCTCTTGTGACTGATGATCAATTATAATTGATTATCACTCCTTTTTGTCTCTTGTGACTGATGATCAATTATAATTGATTATCACTCCTTTTTGTCTCTTGTGACTGATGATCAATTATAATTGATTATCACTCCTTTTTGTCTCTTGTGACTGATGATCAATTATAATTGATTATCACTCCTTTTTGTCTCTTGTGACTGATGATCAATTATAATTGATTATCACTCCTTTTTGTCTCTTGTGACTGATGATCAATTATAATTGATTATCACTCCTTTTTGTCTCTTGTGACTGATGATCGGAAAGATTTTTGTTTCTTAGTCAATTAATCGGAAAATTCTATTTTTGGAAACATATTTTTATAGGCAATTTATAAAGAAATAAAACTCAAAGCTGTCTATTTGGGTCATTCTAGATTTGTGGTCAATAAAAGTGAAAAAAAAATAGATAAAACAGCCTTAAAAAGTCAACCACAAAAGTACTGATATTTTTCTTATTTCTCCATGAAAACATATGTTGTGGGCACTCATTAGAAGTCCCTCGCACAGGCACTACTAATGAGTACCCACAACATATGTTTTCATGGAGAAATAAGAAAACTATTATCTGGATACCCCTCTTATTGATCTGGAGCTATGAATAAGTACCTGGATGAGGGCTTAACTAAGAGTGAATACATATTCTACAAATCGGTTATTAATCGATGATCAGTTGGTTTGATAAAACCATTGATAACTATGACATTCTGGCCGATTCCCAACACTATCAGGTAAAGCCAACCCAAGAAAGAAACATACCGGTTCTGCCAAATATAAATCAGGGAAATGCCTGGCATCTTTGTTCAGGAAAAGACAATTGGATCCCTGCATCCATCTCCACTGGAACTTGTTAGGATCAGTGTCATTGCAAACCAGGAAACCTTCTAAAATACAGAAAAAAGTTATTTACACTTAGCATTCTGCGAAAAATTTTCAACAGACAACATTTTGAATTTTTTTTTTCCTTTTTCCGAAAAAAAACAGCATTTGATATTTCATGCAAATTGTCTCCATTGGAGATAATTTGCATAAATAATTTGCATGAAATGTCAAATCCCGTTTCCTGAGATAAATCAGAAAAATATTGCCAATTTGTTGTCTGCTGAATTGGCCCGAAGAGTGGCAAAGGTTAATCTATGGCTTTGGTTTTTCTATTTTCAGTTTAACATTCTATACTGGCAGATGATGATGTTGATGATGAAGACGATGATTTGGTCTTTTACATCTCTTTCACAAATATTTAACACTTTCACCCCCGAGTTTCTGACATGGACTTTTCCATCTCTGAATTTGGACACATCCAGTTGCAAAAAGGGGTTTCAGTCAAAAATCCAATAACAGAATGGCAAACAATGTAGATTCTGATAAGAGGGCTTGTTACAAGCAGTATCATCTGGATCTGCACAGTTTGCAATGGTATCTGTATTGATCTGTAGGGATGAAAGGTTGTCATATTGAAACAAATGACGGGGAAAGTGCATGCTCTGTACAATGAAGCACCGTCAAGTCATAAGATGAATCCAACTGCTGGCAAGATCTGAAATGGGACTGTATGATCCAGTCAGATGTGCTAACTGCTCAGCCATGCAGAAGCTTCGTCTGTACTGGATGATATTAAAGCACCTGGACACTAAATATGAAATCAATGCTACAATGCTAAGTAAACTGTATCTTGCATAGCTGAAGATAAGAGGGGTATCCACAAAATATTTTTCTTATTTTTCTATGAAAAATTATGTTGTGGGTACTCATTAGAAGTGCCTCTATGCAGCGCTTCTAATGAGTACCCACAAAATACGTTTTCTGGTGAATCAGAAAAATGGGTACTTTTTGGCTGAGAAAATTGACTTATCTAGAGTTATGAGCGTGTAGCTGTTCATTAGAAGCACCATGCAGAGGCATTTCTGCTGAGTAACCTGGTTTTGTGCAGAAATAAAAAAAAAAGTCTCTTCTACCATCTTATGGAGACTGGATACATCTGGCAGATCTGCTGTCATTTGTAACAAGGGAGACAACTTTTGTGAGTTAATATTTGGTTTCCTACACACAACACTCCTTCAGAAAAGGGGTACACTGTAAAAGGGAGCACTCTTTACTATTAGAGTGGACCCTTTTCAGCAGGGAAGCAGAAATAATTTATCAGAGTTATCTCCCCTGTGTATTCATTCCACTTAATATCTATGAATTAATTCAAAAAGCATGGACTGAGTATTGCAACTTTTAGATTTTGAGACTTAAATTCAAAACTGCTACCTGTGCCTCTGAGACATTTTCAAATCCAACTGCTAAATATTTCTAGCATTTTAAAACTAAAATATCTCTACAGAGACAAATAAATTTTCTATTTTCACAAACAACTGAGACAAACACAATTTTTTCTGGAGTACTCATTCTCCTACAGAACAAAAATAGGTGACAAGTTTACCTGGCAGTTTATTGGGATCTGAGTAGAGTTGTTCTGATATCTGAGCTGCCATCCAGCCTGGTGCGGCACACATGTCCAGAATCTAGAAATAAACATATCATTAATGCTTTACACACTGGAGGGGAAAACAAACAAATCATTAACACTTTGCACACTGGAAGAAAATTAACCCTTGAAGCCCCAAGCCAAATTTGGAAGAGAAGTGATAATAATCTTTTTTTTTTTTTTTTTTATTTCATACAAAATAAGTCTTGTCATTTCATGTGAATCGTCTGCCAAAAGAACTGCAAAGATTTGTTTTCTATGAAAAGTAATAATAATAATAATAATAATAAACATTTAAAAGGGTTGTCTGCTGCAGTCATGATTACTGCTTTAATAGGTTTAACAGACAAGAATGAATCAGATTGTGATATCTAGATGTCTGATGATGAAAAATTCCCTATTTTTAAAAAACAGTAATTTAGATTAACATGCTAGCATAAATTCTTTATCAAACATAAGACATAAATCATAGCTCCAGACAAGGCATTTTTTTTTACTGAAAAACACTAACAGTTTTTTCTTCACAAAAAAATTCATTTTGGGTACTCATTAAAAGCGCCTCAATCAGGCGCTTCTCCTGAGTACTTACGATGTATGTTCCCATGGAGAAATAAGGAAGCTGTTATGTGGATAACCCCTCTCATCTGAAGCTATGATATAAATTTGCTTTTTTACAAAATACTTTGCATCCCACACTCGAGACGAGTTCCCGCTCCAGCAGGACATCAGGGCCCAGTTGTTCAAAGCTCATTAGCTTAACGAGCTGGTTAAGGGTCATTTTGTTAACTGTTATAGTGGATTCAATATACAATATTCTGATATTTTTTGCTGAAAAAATGTGAGTAGCTTTTGCACTGTAAAAGCTACTCACATTTTTTCAGCAAAAAATTTCAGCATATTTGCTTATCACTCGATGTAAATTTTAACGAATCGTTAACTAACGACATCTTTAGTTTTGAACAACTGGGCCCTGTCTGGGATCTTGTGATCTACTATTGTGAGCATTACTTGCTTCACCATGCTGATCCTTCTCCCCTTATAGAGCAAAACCTATTCTTACCTTCATAAAACTAGAAATGTGTCCAAAGTATACAGATGCCCCCGCCTTGGGTACATCTATAAAACTGCTCAGACATACAAGTCCTCATACAAAATCAGGAAATCAACCTTTTACAAACTGCAAAATTAGCCTGTCAGAAGTCAGTGAACCGTGACATATGGGCCATAGTCATGTCAGTGGACTGGGACGTATGGGTCATTGTGACCTGATTCTTGTATATTCTGTTGTACTCATAGACAGTTGCTGCATTAACAGGAACTTTGAAATCTACCTTTTACAAAAATCATAACCTGGGTCTAACAGGATCATGTAAGTATGTATGTACAGATGTACTGAATACAACCTGGACACTATATGCCCCCGGCATCATGCTGATGGCGGTGGCATAAAAATATCCTCTTACACTATATAGATTTTCTGCCATTTTTTACAAGAGAGACAACTTTTGTGACTTTCTGTTTGCTTTCCACCATACCAAGCCCCTTCTGAAAAGGGGTCTCCACTCAAAGGAAAGAATCTGGAGCAAATTCTTTCCTTTTAGTGTAAACCTCTTTACAGAAGGGAGCTGAACCAGTTTTGAAAGAGTTGCCTCCCTTGACAGTGTATCCTTTCCCCTTAATCTCAAATTCGTTTTACAAATTCATCAACCTGAAGCTGCATGCAATGAATAAATTGGCCTGACTTACCTTGTGGGTTGGCTTGAAATCCATCAAACAAGGGGGTAACATGGAGCAAATATCTTGACGTAAGACATGGAACTGAAAAAGGTATATGCACGTACAAAACAAACCCATAATAAAATCTATCACATCTAAAAACAAGAGGCCCATGTGCCGCAATTTGCTTACCTGAGTAAAACCCATTACATATCTTCAAAAGCCATGCAACTTTCTTCCAGTACTGCCACAGCAACTAAGACACAATTTGGACCGTACCATAAAAAGGTCAAAGGTCATCCTAGGGTCATCATTTGAACACATAGAGTCCCGATACAATAAACCAAGATTCAGCCTCAAAGCTTTCTTGGTTCTGGAGAAGAATGTTTTCTATCACATATGGGTTTGGCTGCCATTTTGTTCAGTGGTAAAGAATCATTGAATAAATTGTCAATACCCCTCCGACAGAAGGCCCCATGCGAAATCTAGTGAAAATTGGTCAAGTGGTTTTAGAGAAGATTACAAAATTTTATACAAGTATGTAGCCCAGGAGCAAAGGCAGACAACTTCCGAATGACATAATTTTGATTTTAACTAAGACGGTTTACTACATACAATCATACAATCTATCATTTTCAAAATGAGAAAAAATCATTTTCTCAAAATGTATTAAAAGACATTAGTGGCTGAAAGTTACAATGTGCTGCTAATGTCTTTCATTACATTCTGAGACAACGATTTTTCAACATTTGCCCCATACAAATGTATGAATATATAGGAAAGCAAATGTGACCTTGCCATAAAAAGGTCAAAGGTCATCCTAAGAACATCATTTGAAAAAAATTTGGTAGACTTTGAATCCCTAATGCTATACACCAAGATTCAGCCTCAAAGCTTTCTTGGTTCTGGAGAAGATTTTTAAGTATTTTTTTTTTTTACCATATGCGGGCATGCTGGCTATCTTGTTCAATGGTGCAGAACCCTTGTACAAATTGTCAATACCCCTTCTACAGAAAGTCCAATGTGAAATCTGATGGATATTGGTAAAGCGGTTTCAGAGAAGACAACATTTACAGCTTACATGATTTTATACATGTACACAGCCAAGGGGGAAGGTAGATATCCCCTTGGGGACAAAATTTTGTTGGTTACTAAAGTTTTACTACTTTAATCATTCAAGAAGTTGTTCAAAGGTGTGGATGGACAGACAGACAGACGGATGAACTGGTGATGACAGACTGCAAGCCGTTTCAATAGCTCATCCTGAGCCTTTGGCTCAGATGAGCTAAAAAGCCTTTATTACAACCTTAAAACAAAAGGCCCATGGGCCACAATTTGCTCACCTGAGCAAATCAGCCATTGCATATCTGCAGATGTCATGCAACGTTCTTCTAGTATTGCCACAGTAACTAGGACAGAAATTTGACTGTACTGTAAAAAAGGTCAAAGGTCATCCAAGGATCATCATTTGAACAAACTTGGTAGACCTTGCATCCCTGATGCTATATACCAAGATTCAGCCATAAAGCTTTCTTGGTTCTGGAGATTTTTAAGATATGGCATGGAGGTCATCTTGTTCAATAGTGCAGAACTGTTTCAACAAATTGAAAATACCTCTTCGACAGAGAGCCTATCAGTGATATTTTTACAAATTTGAAAATGTGAGTCCCAGGACTCGCTAGTCTCAACTTTTATGAGTCCTGATCAGAATTTATGAGTCCCACTTGGAGACTCTCAGAAATCATGCTATATGGTTACTGAGAATAGCTGTACTGGATTTAAATATGTTACGTCTACTCAAATTCAATGGTAATAAAATTAAACAACTAGTTCTAGTGTTTTATATCTTTGTATTACCAAATCCTAGACCTTGACTAGCTGAACACAAGACTAGCACATGGCTTCTAGACTAGAGAACACTAAAAAAAAACTGTTAATGGAAATAAGCTCAGTTTGAACTATTCTTTCCAGACTAGGACTATAAAGTCTGACACCACTGACACTCACTGAATGTGCTCAAAATAAGACTGAAAAGTTCAGGAATGCCACAACCAAGGCCTCAGTAGAAGGTCCGGCACAGATAAATTTATGTTCACTGTCATATTCAAGCCAGCTATAAAGGGTCAACCAATTGGGTTGAAAATTCTGACATTTTTTAGAGCCAGACTGACCAGAATCTGTCGAGCATGACTTTTCAGCAGCCTCCGAGCGACTGGGAATTATCTTGGTCCTGGGAATCCTGGGTCTCTGAAACGGGTTCACTTGCGCGATCCTTGTTAAGGAGCGTAAATAGAGTTGGCTGAGTCTTATCAGTATTAACAGTTTTTGTTTTTTTTTCTTGGGGGCATCGCTGGTTAAGCCTTAAAACAATTTGAAATCGGCTTTAAACGAGAAACGTCTACTTTCGTTTTCAACACGTGCGAAGCTCTTTCCGTAACACCATCGCTGATTGGTTGAAAAACCTAAAGCTTCCAATCAAAATCCATTTGACTCTCAGTGCGACTGGCACTCAGTAGTCAATATTTTCGCAAATAGTCTTGAAGCCGAAGCAGGGTACCAGTAAGCCGGTGTTATAGTAAACAATTACCGGTGCGGCGATATCCCATGATAAAAGACGGAACAGGAGTATTTTTTTGGAAACGGGACTCGCTACCCGGAAAAAACATGCGTCCGGGGGTCTCACGTCTTTTAAAACTTTGCGTCCTCGGCGAATTTTATGCGAGATTCTCACAGGACGCGCAGGTAACTGAAACACTGGCCTATGTGAAATCTGGTAAAAACTGTCAGAAAAAAAAACACGTTTAAAGATTACATGATTTTACACACATATACAAGCCTGAGGTAAGGGCCGATAACCCCAAGGGGACATCATTTTGATTATACCTAAAAGTTTTAATACTTTATTCGTACATAGTAAGTTTCAGCCATTATTCTTTAGTACATTCTGCAAAAATGATTTTTCAAACTTGTATGGAGACCTGGTTGAAGCTGACGGAATGAGAAAATCAAGTCATGTCTTAAATTACTACAGGTCAGCCACAGAGCTGCAATGGTATATACAAGTGCCCACTGTTTTTTTCTCCTTTTTCTTGCACAACTTACATCTTTCAAGAAATAAACTAATAATAAAATGATTTATTTTCCAAGAACAAATGAAGAATGCATTTATGTTAGGCATTAACTGTTCTTTTGCCAAATTTTGCTATTTAACTATCGTAGCCAGTACATTGTGTTGATATGTGTTACATTGCGATATGTATCGCACATATCGCAGAGCAACACCAGAGCAACACCCACACCGCGACATGCATTATATCATCCAACAAGCGTATCGGCCTAACTCTAATGTATAGATCACTGAAACAAAATGTCAAGCCTGAATATTTCCTTGAGGTCAATTAACTGATACCACTTACTGGGTGAATTCAGCAGATGAAAAATTGATATTTCTTTTTACTTTTGCTAGAAAATAGGCTTTGACATTTCATGTAAATTGTCTCCTAAGGAGACAATTTGCATGAAATGTCAAAGCCTATGTTCTGGGAAGAACTAGGAAATATATTTGAAACTGTTTTGTCTGTTGAAATAATTACCTAGCATGTTAAGCATTAATTCTGAATGCTAAATCTTACCCCAACTGTCTCTGTTAGAAGTAAATCGTTGAAATTTCTAAGAGCTTCCTTCTTTTTCATGTCACTGACAGAAAAGTTGGCATGGTAGCCATATTCATTGGGATACCTACAACAGGTTAAAACAACATTAGGTATTAAAGCATTTTTTTTTTCACCAAAAAGGTTTGATACAGTGAACCCTCATTACAACGATAGCATTTGTTCCCAAAAACGTTGCCATTGAAATGAATTTGCTGTTGTAAAGAATCCTTAATGAGCAGATTCATTTGTAAGAAAGGTCTTGTCTTGTTTTTATTTCCTCATAAAACACATGTTTTGGATATTTATTAGAATCCATTCACTGAGGCAATTCTAACAAATATCCAGAGCTTATGTTTCTTTAATGTATTAAATACAATATTCTTGCATAATTTTTTACTAATAGTTACCTCTTAAGTGAAGGTTTCATGACAGACAAATTGTCATTATAACAAATTTGTCATTGTATCTAGTAAAGAGGGTTGTCTGTATTTTCCTTATTTCTGCATGAAAACATATACTGAGAGTACTCCTTAGAACTATCATAAGTTGTGGCATCTGACAGCCTGTAATATTTCAGTTAGTCTCTCGTTTTTGAACTGGATAAAAAATGAAATGATTGCCAACATTAATTCAGAGATATGATAAAAAATCATTTCATGGATTAATATCTGGTGCAACTTTTAATAAATGCACATATCTGAGATATCATAGCAACAGGTAGAGCGCTTTTTTCATCTGAAAAATGCTGATATCTTTCTCATTTCTCCACGAAAACACATGTTGTGGGTACTCATTAGAAGCGCCTCGGCAAGGCGCTTCTAATGAGTACCCACAACATATGTTTTCATGGAGAAATAAGAAAAATGTTATGTGGATACCTCCTCTTATCTGTAGCTATGAGATATATAATTGTATCTTTGAAAAAAATAAATTATTTTGTCACACTGTTCCAAGCACTGTACACAAAAATAAAGTATGAATGTTAGCAGGCTAACAGTTTTTCCATTATCATCCTGAAACACCTTGGGACATTTAGATAACTGGGATCGCAACTATTGGTGGTCAGTGCCTACTGTGATAATGAACTGCTTGTTCAATTATTCATTTAGCTGAAGGAGGCTCAGATCTGAGTCTGGTTTGAGAGCTTATACAGAGGAATGTGTACCTGTATTTAATGCCAACAGTGTAGACCCAGATCAGATGCCACATTCTGCAGCATCTGATCTGGGTCTACACTGTCTGCCAATTTCCCTTTTATAAGACACTAAGCCTAAATAGAAAATGGTCAAAGAAATAAGACAAAACACAGCTTTTTTAACGTTTCGACTTCACGTCTTCTTCAGAACTAAACTCCATACTGAAAATATGGAGTTTAATTCTGAAGAAGATGTGAAGCCTAAATAGATTAATATCTGGTGTACTACATCTCTTTTAACAGTATTGAAGTCATTTCAAGAGAAAGGAAGATTTTTGTTTTGAGGTTTTACTGCTCAGTCAACCCAATGGGGTCATGTCGAGGGTGGTCAGTTTACCTAACCATACTTCTACTGGGCAGGCTTAGTCCTCTAAGCGGTTACCCAGTATTGTGCATATTCCTTCACCAGAAACTGACAACTGCCCTTCTTGAATCAGCGGAAGGGGGAGAATGACCGTAGAAAACATTTCATGATCAATCTTCATGAAAGAATGTCGCTGAACCCAGTGGAGGTCGAACCCGCAACCTCTTGATCTCCAGTTGGACGCTAATCTGGGTCTAAACTGTTTGCCAATGGGACGCTAGGCTTAAATGGGTTAACTTATTTCTGCTTCAAGCAAGATTCCAATTGAGAACAGAGAACTTGTCTAATTGGCTGTCTAGTTACATGTCTAAAATGTGTTGGTTGAATGGCAAACAGTGCAGACCTCATCAAACTGATTGTTTAGGTTCTTGGTCTACACTGTTTGCTCCAGCAAGCCTGTCCAAATACTTAAAGTGAATATGATATTATATATTTGAGCTCTTCTTGTTAAACGACATTTCAACCTTTGTGGGTCATTTTGTGTTATCCTCTAGTTAAAAACAGAAATGGGACAGTTTAGTAGATGACAATAAAGAGGGCAATAAAAGCAGATACGGGGAAAAAGTCAGTAACAGTACAGATACAGAAGCAATATCAACATGCCCCCTTCCCCCACCTGCTATAATGTAAGATAAATGTCCAAAAATCTCAAACACTTTATTCCATACTTTTTAGGCCTAATTTATTCTCTTTCATGCAGTTGTTTCTTAAAACACTTAGTGGAATGGCAAACACTGCAGACCCTAATCAGACTGCTCCTTCAGTCTGATCTGGGTCTGCACTGTTTGCATATGCCATTTTTTCAGAAACTTTACTGTACATAATGCTGACCTAAGTGGCTGAGCTGGATACACATCCTACTGTTGATCAGAAGATCAGTTTCTGACACATAGCTACAGATAAGAGGGGGTATCCACATAATATTTTTCTTATTTCTCCACGAAAACATATGTTGTGGGTACTCATTAGAAGCGCCTCGACGAGGCGCTTCTAATGAGTACCCACAACATATGTTTTCGTGGAGAAATAAGCAAGATATCAGCATTTTTCAGATGAAAAAAGCGCTCTATCTGTTGCTATGTTAACATGACCTTAATAGTGTTGTTTGGGTCCTTAAACTCCAAACCAAACAATTGTAAAAATTTTACCATACTCTAGGAGTACTCACCATTGTAAAGGGGAAACTTCCAGAGTAGTGTCATCAAGCTCAGTTTCATTAACTTTCGAGATATACTTTTCCTTGATATAATCTCTCATCACATCTGATTGGCTGAAAAAAAACAAACAAAAAAAAAACAAAAAAAAAACAGAAATTATTTAACCATTACCACTCTCTGAGATAATTCAGCGGACAACAAACTGACAATATTTTCCTTATTATTCCTAGAAAATAGCGGCTGAGCCGTTGACATCTCATACGAATTGTCTCAACTGGAGTAGATAAGAGGAAAGTTTGATGATTGTAGTACACATAGTTAATCAGAAATGGAGCCAAACTAAAGGATTGAGGCAAAAAACTATAATTCCAAGAATCAGACTTGTCGCCTGCTTAAAGTGCCAACCATTTGATATGAAAAAATAAAAAAACACTGTATTTGACCTAATAATCGCACTTATCCCTAAAGCCTCTTATCCCTAAAGGCAACCCCTACTTTGTCTTAATTTTATTAATCAAGTAAACAAGAGGGCCATGGTGGCCCTGTAACGCTCACCTGAGATTCATAGCACTTTGAGAACCTGATCTAGAACTGATCAAGGCAAACATTCTGATCAAAATTCAAAATGATTATATTAACAAGTGAAACAATGTAGCATGTCTTATGGACTGTGAAATAAAGGCCAAGGTCAAATATGGATGACTGCACTCAAGAGGCCATTTTAAGATGTATGCATGTACTAAGTATCACTGGCTGTAGAAGCAATAGTAACTGAGAAACTGACCTAAACACAAACACTTCACAAGTACCAAATACTACTCTGTAGGACCAATAATTACTGAGAAACTCACCTAAATGGAAAAACTTAAGAAAGTCACTGGATAGAAAAATATACATCACCTTGAAATCATCAAGACAAACATTTTGAGCAAGATTCATGATGATCACTTCAAAAATGTGACCTCTAGAGCATCAACAAGGTTTTCCTTTGATTTGGCCAGGTGACCTAGTTTCTGATATCAAGTGACCCAGAAGATGAATATTTTGAGCAATATTTATGATTATTTAAAAATGTGCAGTTTTCTGCTGATTTGGCCTGGTGACCTAGTTTTTGACCCCATGTGACCCAGTTTTGAACTTGACCTAGAAATCATCAAGACAAACATTTTGAGCAAGATTCATGATGATTTATTCAAAAATGTGACCACTAGAGTGTTAACAAAATTTTCTGCTGATTTGGCTCGGTGACCTAGTTTTTGACCCCAAGTGACCCAGTTTCAAACCTGACCTAGAACTCATCAAGACAAACATTTTGAGCAAGATTCATGATGATTGCTTAAAAAATGTGACCGCTAGAGTGTTAACAAGGTTTTCTGCTGATATGGCCCGGTGACCTACTTTTTTACCCCAAGTGACCCAGTTTCAAACTTGACCTAGAAATCCTCAAGACAAACATGTTGAGCAAGATTCATGATGATTGCTTGAAAAATGAGACCACTACAGTCCGCTGATTTGGCCAGGTGACCAAGTTTTTGACCCCAGGTGACCCAGTTTCAAACTTGACCTAGAAATCACCAAGACAAACATTTCAGGCCTCCTAGTGGCCCACTTTGAAAATATAGGTTTTTATATAGGTTCTTCTTACTCAAAATATAGGATATTTACAGGTTTTTCAATAAAAAATATAGGTTAAAAAAAGGTTCTTCCAAACTCATATAAAGATTTAAAACTGAGAAGAAAAAATACTTGATGAATTTTTGCACCACAATTATTCAGATAAAGTTGATCTGAATTTTACAAAGTCCATGCGAGCGAAGCGAGCGAGGTAAAAAATACAATTTCTTGACAGTTTTCATCATTTTTTGGGACTAAAAAGTAAAAATAGTAGGGCATTTTGAAGAAAAGTTAGGGCTGAGTCACGAGTAGGTTCAAAAAGTGAAAAATATAGGTTTTTTCATGAAAATACAGGCTTTTTATAGGTTTTATGAACAAAATAAAGGTTTTATAGGTTTGACACAAAATTATAGGTTATTATAGGTTTTATAGGTTTCACTAGGAGGCCTGACATTTTGAGCAAGATTCATGATAATTGCTTAAGAAATGTAACAGCTAGAGTGTTACCAACGTTTTCTACTGATTTGGCCCGGTGACCTAGTTTTCGACCCCAAGTGACCCAGTTTCAAACTTGACCTAGAACCCATCAAGACAAAACATTTTAAGCAAGATTCATGATGACTGCTTCAAAAATGTGACCGCTAGAATGTTAACAAGGTTTTAGCTGATTTGGCCAGGTGACCTAGTTTTTGACCCCAAGTGACCCAGTTTCAAACTTGACCTAAAAATCAGCAAGACAAGAATTTTGAGCAAGATTCATGATGACTGCCTGAAAACTGTGACCGCTAGAGTGATAACAAGGTTTTCCGCTGATTTGGCCAGGTGACCTAGTTTTTGACTCCAGGTGACCCAGTTTCAAACCTGACCTAGAAATCATCAAGACAAACATTTTGAGCAAGATTCATGATGATTGCTTAAACAAGTCACCCCGATGCTTCATAGCAAGTTTGGAGTCAATTGGCCTTTCTGTTCAGGAGAAGAAGCAAAAAATAGATTTTCAAGATGGCTGTCATGGTGGCCATCTTGGGTTTCCGACTGGAACGATTTTAGCTATTTTTGATCTATAAGTCACCCCAATGCTTCCTTCTATGTTTGGAGTCAATTGGCTTTTGGGTTTAGGAGAAGAAGCAAAACATAGATTTTCAAGATGGCTGCCATGGCGGCCATCCTGGATTTCCAATAGGCACGATTGTAGCTATTTTTTATCTACAAGTCACCCCAATGCTTCCTAGCAAGTTTGGAGTCAATTGGCCTTTCGGTTCAGGAGAAGAAGCGAAAAATAGATTTTCAAGATGGAAGCCATGGCAGCCATCTTGGATTTCCAATTGGCACAATTTTAGCTATGTTTGATGTACAAGTCACCCCGATGTTTCCTACCAAGTATCAAGTCAATTGGCCCAGGGGTGTAGGAGGAGTAGGCTTTTAAAGCAATTGTTGATGCCGCACGACGCACAATGCACGACGGACATTGACTGACCACAATAGCTCACCATGAGCACTTCGTGCTCAGGTGAGCTAATAAAAGACTATAATTCGGATGATTACCAAAATCAAACTTGACCTCTATGCTATAATGATATACCATTCTGCAAACTTTGAATGAAATCAATGCATCCCTTCAAAAGTTATTGCAGGGAAACAGTATTTTTACCTTATATTTTACCCCAACAACAAAAACTAACAAAAAAAAAGGGGCCATAACTAGGCCAAAATTTTGCTGATGATTACCAATATCGAACTTAAACTGTATTTTACAATGATATATCCTTCTGCAAACTTTCAATAAAATCAATGTATCCCTGCAAAACTTATTGAGTAGAACCAAAATCAACACACCAACAAAAACTAAGTCCAAAAAGGCCTAAATTTTGCAGATGATTACTAATATCGAACTTGACCTGTATTTTACAATGATATATCCTTCTGCAAACTTTCAATAAAATCAATGCATCCCTGCAAATGTTATTGATTGGAAACTATTATCAACACACCAAAAAAAAGTAAGTCAAAAAAGGGCCATAACTCAGCCACAATTTGGCAGTTGATTACCAATATCAATCTTGACTTGTATTTTACAGTGCTATAAAGTTCTGCAAAGTTTGAATGAAATCAATGCATCCCTTCAAAAGTAATTGATCGGAAACCAAAATCAGCATGCCAACAAAAATAAGTCAAAAAAGGACCATAACTCAGCCAAAATTTATTGATTGGAAACCAATATCAACATGCCAACAAAACCCAAGTCGAAGCCTATACTTATTGCTGGGGTAGTGAAATAGCTCTTCCTGTACTTTCATACAGGCGAGCTAAAAATGTCAATTTTCCAGGTAAATCTTGGTTGGACAAGTGGATTTTGACTATAAATCTGACAACCCTGATTATCACCAACTAGTAACAGTGTTTTCAGAGAAAACTGATGTCCCCCACCCCAAAGGGAATTTTCAGTTTTTCTATTGCTGTGACCTTGAAAACTAGACAAAGTGCCCAGTGGGGCACATATACCCCCGACTAGCGCTGCCGCCACCTTTTAAAGAGCACAAAGTATGTAGCTTTGACTCTGGAGATGGCAGTTGTATGTTATGTTATAACACTGAAAAAATTCAATCACACAGTAATATGAAGCCCTTGACCTCAAAGGTCAGACACAGGTGCAGGGATTGAGCTAAATAAAACTTTAGCCCTATAACTATCACCATATACAAGTGAAATCAGTCTTTATAATTTTTTTTTTTTTTTTTTTTGATTTGGGTTTTACGGCCCTTTCAAGAATATTTCACTTATATCAAGCCGATCGTTCATCGAAGGTGGGCGAAAACCGGAGAACCCGGAGAAAAACCACCTGACCATCCGTAAGCAGAACTTGGCTTTCCCACATATGACCCGAGCGAGGCTCGAACCATAGCGGTGAGAAACCTAATGGATTAAGAGTCAACTTCTTTATGATATAAGCAAAAATGACATTTGTATGAAACACCTGTGATCTTGACTTAAAAGCCATGCCCCAGCTTGGTGATGGTGCCGAGAAAAACTTCAGACCTATATATACCATCATGCTTAATATTAATGAAACCAACAAAAGGGTCTTCATAATATAGCTATATAAACTTAGATGCAATTATTATTTTTTTTTTTTTACTTTTATATGAAATTTCTAAGTCTGTGACCTTGACCTCAAGGTCATACCCCAGGGTAAGGATGATAGTGAGTAGAACTATAGACCTATATCTACCAACATGTAAAATATAAATGAAATTCCTCTAAGGGTCTTGATGGTATAGCTATATAAACATAAACACAAAAAATTTGACTTATTTATGAAAATTCTAAGTCCGTGACCTTGACCCCAATGTTATTCCCCAGGATAGGGTTGGTGCTGATAAAAACTTAAGCCCTATATCTACCATCAGGCCAAACATGAATTAAATCCATCAAAGGCTCTTCATAATATAAGGTCTTATAAACTTTAACGTAAAAACTTTGATCCTAAGACAAAAATAAAGTATGAACAAATAACGCTTCAACGGATGGATGGACAGACAAACAGATTCCTTGCTGATAGCTATATCCACTCAATCTTTCAATTAGGGTAAAATAAAATTTAACAAAAGGTCTTGATGATATGGCTATATAAACTTAAAAGCAAAAACTTTTACTTTTAAATGAAACTTGTAAGTTCGTGACCTTGACCTCCGTCACACCCGAGGTGGGGATCATGCGGAGTAAGACTCTAGGCCAATATATAGCAACATGTCAAATATAAATGAAATTCCACAAGGGTCTTGATGATACAGCTATATAAACTTAAACACAAAAATTTTGACATTTTTATGAAAATTGGAAGTCCGTGACCTTGACCCAAAGGTCACCCCCGGGATGGGGATGGTGCCAATAAGAACTTTAGAGCTATATCTACCATCAGGCCAAATATGAATGAAATCCATCAAAGGGTCTTCAAAATATGAGGTCTAATAAACTTTAACGTAAAACCTTTGACCTTAAGACAAAAATAAAGTATGAACGAATAATGCTTCAACGGATGGACGAACAGACCAACAGATTCCTTGCTGATAGCTATATCCGCTGGCCTTTCAATTAGGGAATACTGAAATTTAACAAAAGGTCTTGATGATATGGCTATATAAACTTAAACGCAAAAATTTTTTACTTTTATATGAAAATTCTAAGTTCGTGACCGTGACCTCGGTCACACCCTGAGTGGGAATCATGCGGAGTAGGACTCTAGGCCGATATCTAGCAACATGTCAATTATAAATGAAATTCCTAAAGGGTCTTGATGATATAGCTATATAAACTTAAACACAAAAAACTTTCACTTTTTTATGAAAATTCTAAGTCCGTGACCTTGACCCCAAGGTCACCCCCGGGGTGGGGATGGTGCTGATAAAAACTTTAGACCTATATCTACCATCATGCCAAATATGAATAAAATCCATCAAAGGGTCTTCAAAATATGAGGTCTTATAAACTTTAATGCAAAAACTTTGACCCTGACTTTTTTATGAAAATTCGAAGTCCGTGACCTTGACCACAAGGTCACCCCCGGAGTGGGGATGGTGCTGATAAAAACTTTAGACCTATATCTATCAACATGCAAAATATGAATGAAATCCATCAAAGGGTCTTCAAAATATGAGGTCTTATAAACTTTAACGCAAAAACTTTGACCCTGACTTTTTATGAAAATTTTAAGTCCGTGACCTTGACCCCAAGGTCACCCCCAGGATGGGGATGGTGCTGATAAAAACTTTAGACCTATATCTACCATCATGCCAAATATGAATGAAATCCATCAAAGGGTCTTCAAAATATGAGGTCTTATAAACTTTAAACTTTGACCCTGTGACGGAAAGACGAATGAACGAATGAATGAATGAACGTACGAACGAACAGAAAAGCGAAAACTATATACCCCCACATACTTCGTATGTCGGGGGTATAATTAGGTCAAGGCCCCAACCAACCATTTTTCACTGTCAGTGATGTCTAAAAAATCATGAGACGTCAAATCTGCCCAAACTAAAAATGCCTGCACACCTTTTAAATGCAACAATAAGGTAGTAACAGGACTCTAAGCCATTATTTTCATGTATATTTGAGACCTTGGATGAATAAAGGTAACCTACCATAACACAAATTAATTACATCATTATCCAAACATAGTCATAAAATCAACATTTCACTGTCCTTTTTGCGGTAAACAAGTGGTTAACACGAATCATCAGTGATGGTTGTTTGATAATTAATCTGTCAGTGTGACACATGTGTATACACTGTGACTGCAAAACACTAGGTACAGTTGGCGTGTCCAAAAGATCAAAGGTCACTTTTAAATGTCTTTAATCCTATCTGAGCATGATTAAAGAATGCACTGCTTGAACACACCCTTTTTTTTTCAACATGGTTCATTGGTCCTACAGAGTTGTAAAACTCCTTCAAAGCTTACTCGCCCTTATGGTCTAAATTTTTTGTTTAGATGCTAAAAATGAAGAACAAGTGAAGAAAGTTCTGAAAATCTCACAAGCCCTGCCTTAAAATTTACTCGCAAATGAGAGCGGGCGAGTGGAATTTTACATCCCTGTCCTAAAATTGATGAAATGATTCCCTAACCGTGTAAATCCTGATCAGATTTCACATACCGGGATGTCTGATCTGGGTCTAACTGTTTGCTTTTTTTAAGGTCATTATATGTGAGAATAAATCAAGGTAGATTGAGTTAGTAAAAGACTGATCAGAGCTTAAAATTTACGCAGTCTGGTCAGATCCTGAAACATTTAAAACTGCAAAACTGTCCGTGGCACAGGCCATCTTTATCTGACTTGACTGGATCTATTTAAAGTTGTTTTGTTCTGTCTCTGTTTTTCTGTTTCCTGCCACCTTGGCACTGACATATGTAATATGTTTAGCAGTTGTCTTTTAACAGTTATTTAGGAAAACTCTATTTAATACATTATGGAGGTGAAATGGCAACAAAAATGTCCGTTTTTCTTTCTTTTTACACATTTATTGATGACACCATAGTACAGAAATCATTACTGACTAACTATACGCACATTATAAGGCAGCCTTAAACATAGGTATGCGCAAATTAAGCATAAAATTGCTTATTTCATGTATGAAAAAACAAATTTACCTTGGACAGATGCCAGCTTTGATTATCCTCATTACAGCATGGTTTGGTTAAGTAACACGGTCGGATGCTTGGATCTACTTCTGTGTTGAAATGAGGTTAAGGTGTCTATATCCACTGATTCACAAGACATTATGCAGACAAGAAAGTGTGACGTCAACGCAGACGCCAACACCAACAGGATCCACACCAAAATCAATATGTTCCCCTCACCATAGGTGGGGGACATAATTATCATCATAGCTCCAGATGAGGCACTTTTTTTTCCTAAAAAAAGTGTTGATATTTTTCTTATTTCTCCACAGAAAAACTAAAAATGCATCCAAAGGACACGGATATATACCTGAAAAACTTAAACACAAATTGCTAATGCCGGAAGCAGACAGAGACAGACAGACCAATGGACAACAGGACACAGGAGTAACACTATATGCCTTTTCCACCATTCTTCCAATGGCGGTGGCATAAAAATGTTTCTTGTGGGTAGTTCTAATGAGTACCCAAAACATCATTTATGGAGAAATGAAAAATATATTTACCTGGCTACTCCTCTCATATGGAGCTATGTTACCACTTTATCTGGCTCAGGGATTATTTTCGAGCGAGATTTTGAGAGATTTGCTCATTTGTTTGCCAAAAGTCTCATTAAAATGTGCTAACCGGGAGGAAACATCTCATAGTAAAATGTAATTTTGCGGAGGATTTTGCTAAAACCTTTCATAGATCTAAATAAGAGGGGGTATCCGTATCAGGTAAATATTTTTTCTTATTTCTCCATGAAAACATACGTTGTGACTACTCATTAGAAGAGCCTTGCCAAGGTGCTTCTAATGAGTATCCACAACATCATAACTACAGATAAGAGGGGGTATCCACATAATATTTTTCTTATTTCTCCACGAAAACATATGTTGTGGGTACTCATTAGAAGCGCCTCGATGAGGCGCTTCTAATGAGTACCCACAATATATGTTTTCATGGAGAAATAAGAAAGATATCAGCATTTTTCGGATGAAAAAAGCGCCTTATCTGTTGCTATGCAACATTTGTTTTTTGACGAGAAATAAGAAAAATATCAATAATTTTGGATTGAAAAGCATCTTATTAAGAGCTATTTCTCTGACACTGAAAATTCATAATTTAAAACAAAAAAAGAATAAAAATTTACAGTTTAAAAAAAAAAAAAAAAAAAAAATCTTGTCACGTACAAGAATGACAAAAAAAAAAAAAAAAAAAAAAAAAAAAAAGAAAATTCATAATTTCTCACCACTTTTGGCTGTATGAGATATTTTTCTCCAATAACATTCTGAGCCAGAATCATCCCTGCTGGCTGTATGTTAGCCACAGTTTCTTACCTCACTGTTCCTTTTTTGGCCTCGAGGAAGTTGTTGGAGATACGATTCTGCCGGCATATTCTAAAGGAAAGTGACTGTGGTGACAATAAGGATGTTAGAAACTCTTTGAATTCTTCCTCTGGTACAAGCTCAATGCCCTATGAAACATACCAACAGATACCATATTCAGGACTTGTTATGTTTTGGTGAAAAATAAAAACGTTAAAGTATAATACTCAGCCATTATCGTGTCACGGGCAGGTAACTCTGTCAAACATTCGCGAAATTTGCCCATTAGCAATCCCAAACCAGATCTCCTTCATATCAATGCATGTACCAAGTTTGGTTAAAATCCCTAGACATTTACTCAAGTTATTGTCAAGAAATGAAAATATGGGCGTGTCTCTGGCAGATAACTCCGTCAAAATTTGCCCATATGCAATCCCAAACCAGATCTCCACAATATCAATGCACATACCAAGTTTGGTGAAATTCAATGACGTTAAGTTATCATCCGAAAACGAAAATATGGGCGTGTCTCGGACAGATAACTCCATCAAAATTTGACGAAATTTGCCCATTAGCAATCCCAAACCAGATCTCCACAATATAAATGCACATACCAAATTTGGTGAAAATCCATTGATGTTTACTCAATTTATCGTCCAGAAACGAAAAATGGATGGACGTACGACTGACGGATGGACGGACGGACAGACACAAGGGCATCCAACGTGAAACCATAATACCCCGCCACTATCGTGTGGTGGGGTATAAAAAAACAAAATCATCTGGATTGCGTCAAGTGAAAAACTGACTTCGAACATGCACAAAATGTGCATATTCCAATCATCATGTACAAAGTATCATCCAGGCTTTTGCTCTCCATTCATACGTTCTGTAGTTACTACAGTCAACCCTCTTTATACCGACACTCAATACAACGGCAAAATTCGTTGTAATGACAATTTGAATGTCATGAAACCTTTGCTCAACAGGTGACAGTTAATGAGAAATTATGCAAGAATATTACATTAAAACTTCAACCAACATATGTTTTGGATATTTGTTAGAATTGCCTCACTAAGGCAATTCTAACAAATATCCAAAACATATGTTCTATGAGGATAACATTCTGTCCATTAAGGATTCTTTACAACAGCCAATTCATTTTAATGGCAACATCTTTGGGAACAAATGCTGTAGTTGTAACGAGGGTTCACTGTAGTAGCCAATGACTCTATTAGTAGACAGTGAAGGCCTTGATCAGACTGTGCGGTCGTGCAGGCTGATCTGGGGCTTCACTGTCCGCATATGCCAGAAAGACATTTTCAAATGGCGCAGCCCATCTTTAAAATACCCCCAAACCTTTACCACTCTCTGGGCAAATTCAGTAGAAGACAAATGATCAGAAACTGGGATACAACATTTCATGGAAATATAATGTCTTAAGCCTATTTTCTGGGAAAATTAAGAAAAATATTTCAAAATCTTGTCTGCTGCAATTTGTCCCAGCATACTAAGCGTTAATTTGGTTCAATGAATGCTTGCTTACCATATGTACCCCTTACCATATGTACCCCTAAAAATTTGGACAGACAGGCCTGAGCAAAGAGTGTAGACCCAGAACAGATGCGACAGAGTATAATGATCAGTCTACATTGTTTGACAAGCATCCAAATTTGCTGAAACATCAGGGCCCAGTTGTTCAAAGCATCATTTGCTTAATAAGATTGTTAGTGGTCAAACTGTTAACTGTTCTAGTAAGAACAATATCTAATTCACAGGTATTTTTGCTGAAAAAATGTGAGTAGCTTTTGCAAATGCAAAAGCTATACACATTTTTTCAGTAAAAATATTACCATATTTTATGTTCAAAGTTTTAATGATATGTTAACTAATAACATCATTAGTTTTGAACAAATGGGTCCAGGACTACAGCAAGTCTTAATTTCAATGGACCATGAAATATAGGTCCCCGACCCACATATAGTTTACAAGGTCAATCTTGGATTTATCCCAAGTACAACATTTCTCCATCAAATAACCTTCAAGATATGAAGCAAAATTGCTGGACCATAAAATATAGGTCACTGACCTACATATACTTGATGAGGTCCATCTGATGTGTCATATAGAACCATTATACCGACTATGACGTTAATCCATCAAATAATCTAGTCAGTTTTTTGTGAAAGAATGTGCACAATACTGGTTAACCACTTAGAGGACTATGCCTGCCCAGTAAATGTGTGGTTAGGTAAAACTGACCATGCTCAACATAACCCTATTGGGTTGACTGAGCCGTAAAATCCCAACACAAACAAACAATCAATCTAGAAGACATTAAGCAAAACCACTAGACCATGTAATATAGGTCATGTTGACTTTTATTTATTTTGAGATCAATGTTTGGGTCAAACCATCTCGTTACCTGAAAATATGACACTCAGGCAACAAAAAGTGTTGGAGATATAAGACAAAATCACTGGGCCATGAAATATGGGTCACAAATACCTATAAATATATTTATTTTGAGGTCAAATGTGGTGTCATACCGACCCATAATCCAAAGCATGATGTTCATACATCAAATTGTTTTCATGATGACACGCAAAATGACCATGAAATAACGGTCACACTAACCTAAATCTACTTTGGGGATACTAATTCATAATGTCAAATATGGATGTTCATACATCCAATAACATTCAAGATATAAGACCAAATCACTGGACCATGAAATATATGTCACAGTGACCTACATTTATTTGAGGTCAAACCTCAGTCATCCAGATTCATAATGCGGAAGTATGATGTACATACATTAAACCGACTATAAGATATGACAAAATCACTCGATTGATTGATTGATTGTGTTGGGGTTTAACGACACGTCAACCCTTGAGGGTCATTTTGTGTCGTCTCCCAGAGAAAGGGAGAAAAGAGATAGAAGAGAGAGTAGAGGAGATGAAAGAGAGGGACAGGGAAGAAAGAGGAACAGGAATGAAAGTGAAGAAACAGAAGAAATAAAAACATTCCCCCTCTACCCTTACCCACTACAAGGATAGCAGGCCTTGCCCAACTGTAAGCCAATATCAGTTGGACGCCCCGGTGATGTAAGATACACAGCACCTTCGCACCACCCAACCACCCCTAAAATCACTCGACCGTGAAATATAGGTCATGCTGGCCTTCACTTCATGACCCACAAGTCTATGTCACAAGTTGAGCCATGTCAGACCAACTAACTGCAAGTTGTTTCCAAGTTAAAGTTAAAATAGATCTATTCTTAAATAGAACTCATAAGCTTGCTAAAATTGCCTTAAGTTCCAGTCTGTGGCTTTGACCTTGAGGTCACAAGCAGGGGTTGGGATAGTGGTGAATAAAACTTGAGACCAATATCCATCATCATGCCAAATATAAACTTAAATCCATCATATGGCTTGGAAAATATGTTCTTAGAACTTTAACACAAAAATCTGACCTAGATGTTAACTAATGGAGGGACAAACGTATGTACAAACAAACATCCGAACAGAAAGACAAAAACTATATACCCTCGACATACTTCATATGCCAGGGGTATAACAAGTACACTGTATGTTAAGAAGTTAACCCTTAAATGTTGCTGACTGAGCTAATTTTGATATGATGAAAATCACAGGAGCCCCACTTTTGTTTCTGACTGTTGTTTCGATATTTATAATGTTCGTAAAATTAAATAGAATAAGTGCTCTGATACACTAAGTTTCACGAAAATAATTTAAGCTCTCAGTGAGGTTTCGAAGAATCTGCACACCCATTGTGAAAGAAATGTACTTTTGTATCATAAAAACCACATAAAAATACACATATTCCGTAAATCTTTTAAAGTAACTATGAGTATAATCACTATTTAACCTATAAAATTATTACCTCCCTTGACCTAACTTGGCTACATAGCCTGGTTAGAAAGTACGTATTTAGGCGATATTTTCTCCTATAATTCTTTATTGCACGGTCCTTAGGCCCAAAAAAAATAATCATTAGATTCTCAGGCCCTGCCGCATGTACCAAAAAGTCTGCGCATAAGCCTTTTTTTCCGTGACCAATAAAAAAAACACATCCGCGTCTGATACAGCATGCCGGTGCGTCGCAGTTTTTAAAATCCTAGTTTTAGATGCAACCGAAGCATACACGGTCACGTAAACGCTTATATTATTGATTTTTTCATTGGATTGAACATTGCGAGTAAGCGTTTTAGCACCATTTTTGATCAAAATGGCTGCCGAAGCGCAAGTTGTGTAAACAAAACTTGTGTTTCCTTCCTTTTCAAAGCAGATGTCTCAAATATCCACCCAGATTTCATCCGGAGCTACGGTGCATCTGTCCTGGAACATTATAGGCGGTTACGAAAAAGACTGCACAATTGCCGAGTTGTATAACGGCATAAAATCGGGATCCGAAGTATCGACTTCTGGTCCTTCCCGGATGAATTATTAAACCACGATGTAAGTGCGTCGATCGGACGCTCCAAAATAGACACATTCGACAGAATTTCTGTCAACACATCCCTCTCTGAAGGTATATAAACCTTTGGTAGAAATTTAAACTGGAGCTGCACAAATTGATTTTATTACTTTACTTTACTAAACTTTAGCTGGTAGGGGACTATCCTTTATATTTAATAATAACAGGGACATATAAAAAAGTTATCCTCAGTACTTCTCCTTAATTTAGCTATGTCTAGGTGTCCAAAAATTAAGTATTTTTATGGTAATATTACTATAAAATGCATTTCATGAAACGAGTCCTTTTAAAGGGTTCGTGTAATAAAAAAAAAGTTCCCTCGCCTGTTTCATGAGTAAAAAAAAAAAAAAAAAAAATTCCTGCCTGCCTCATCTGTTTTTGCCAAAAATGGCCTGAGAATCTAATAATTAATTTTTTTTGGCCTTGGAAGCATTTTATAACAAACTAGGGGTAGTTTAATTTCATTTGGAAATAGTATTTTTAGACAACAAAAAAATAAGGTTATATCGATATTAGCTCCGTCAGCCACCTTTAAAGCACCAAGCGAATCTGAAGCAGGCAACATTCTAAAATTGACTGATATCTTTCAGAGAAAATGCATGTGACTTGACATTTCAATTGACTTGTCTATTTAGATTCACATGAAAGGACAAGCCTTGTTTTCTCTGAAATATAAAAAAGTTCAGTGTTGTGTTTACCGCCTTGCTAACCAGTTTAGAAGAACACTGATGTTGTTGGTGACAATCCTGTGAAGAATGATGCAGGAGAGATGTCAATGAGCGAGGACAAAGCAGAAGGCCTGACTAGAGCACTACCAAAGGCTTCTCAACCTTGACTGGGACCCAGACCACCTGTCATATCAACCACCAGTGGAAGGCCTGCCCATCCCAATCACCAATGATATGGTTAAGAAGGCTATCTCACAGATGAAGGCTGGCAAAGTACTGGGCCCATCAAGCATAGTGGTGGAGATGATACGAGCCACCGGTGACATGGGAGCCTCCATGATCCGTGACCTCGCGGTTGCAATCATTCGTGATGGCAAGGTACCCTCTGACTGGGAGCAGAGTTTCATTGTCTGGCTCTACAAGGGAAAAGGGGACGCATTGGAAAGTGGCAACTACCGCGGTTCTCAAGCTGACAGAGCAGGTTATGAAAATCCTGGAGAGGATTGTGGACATCCTCATCAGACAGATGGTGTCAATCGATGATTCCCAGTTTGGCTTCATCCCAGGCAGAGGCACTACAGATGCAATCTTTGTTGTGAGGCAGCTGCAAAAGAAGTACTAAGAGACTCTACATGGCTTTCTTAGATCTGGAGAAGACGTTTGATCGAGTACCTCAGAAGGTCATCTGGTGGGCCCTGAGAAAACTTGGTTGGAGGAGTGGATTGTGCGACTGGTGCAGGGGATGTATGCAAATGCGCGTAGCCGTGTCCGTGTTGGTGAGGGGTACAGTGAAGAGTTTAAAGTGAAGGTTGGTGTTCACCAAGGATCAGTACTCAGCCCGTTGCTCTTCATTATTGTTTGTTTGTTTGTTTGTGTTGAGGTTTTACGGCCCAGTCAACCCAATTGGGTCATGTCGAGCGCGGTCAGTTTACTTAACCACACGTTTACTGGGCAGGCTTAGTCCTCTAAGCGGTTAACCAGTATTGTGCACATTCTTTCGCCAGAAACTGACAACTGCCCTTCTTGAATCAGCGGAAGGGAGAGAATGACCGTAGAAAATATTTCATGATCAATCTCCATGAAAGAATGTTGCCGACCTCGGCGGGGGTTGAACCCGCGACCTCCTGGTCTCCAGTCGGACGGCGCATCCAACTGAGCCACCGAGGCCGACTCTTCATTATTGTACTTGAAGCCTTATCACAAGAGTTCCGCTCTGGGGGTCCCCTGGGAGGACCTCTATGCCGATGACCTTGTTATCATCGCTGAATCGCTTGAGGAATGTGTCAGGAGGCTCTTGACTTGGAAAGAAGCAATGGAGAAGAAAGGACTGAGAGTAAATGCAGGAAAGACAAAGATCATGATTTGCGGTACCGGACTGGACCTCCTGCAGAGTTCGGGTTTCCATGCGCCGTCTGTCGCAATGGAGTGGGCAGCAACAGCATCTTCTGCAATGGCTGCAAGCACTGGGTGCATAAGAAATGCAGTGGGCTCAAGCGCTTGAAAAAGGACCCTGACTACAGATGTACATGGTGCCAGGGAACTGCAGGCCCCTTGGATGGCAGACCACAGAAGGAAGTCCAAGTCGGACCTGACAAGCTTGATGTGGTTTTGTTTGTGTTGAGGTTTTACGGCCCAGTCAACCCAATGGGGTCATGTCGAGCCTGGTCAGTTTACCTAACCACACATTTACTGGGCAGGCTTTGTCCTCTAAGCGGTTAACCAGTATTGTGCACATTCTTTCTCCAGAAACTGACAACTGCCCTTCTTGAATCAGAGGAAGGGAGAGAATAACCGTAGAAAATATTTCATGATCAATCTCCACGAAAGAATGTTGCCGACCTCGGCGGGGGTTGAACCCGCGACCTCCTGGTTTCCAGTCAGATGGCGCATCCAACTGAGCCACCGAGGCCGGTACTTGAGGTGGTAGCTTCCATTTGCTACCTAGGAGACATGCTCTCAGCAGCAGATGGCTGTGAACTTTCAACCACATCACGTGTGAAAACAGCCTGGAAGAAGTTCAAGGATCTGCTACCAGTCCTCTCTTCACGCCATCTCTCTTTCAAAACGTGGCCGTGTGTACAGTTCTTGTGTGCGGAGCGCAATGCTCCATGCCATCGAGACTTGGCCATTGACAAAGCCAAACCTCCAGCTTCTGCAGCGAAATGACAGGGCAATGATCAGACAGATCTGCAATGTCAGGCTGCAAGACATTGTCACCACCAGGTCCAATGAGCTACTTGTGTGGCTTGGCATTGAGGATCTGGACCTCAATCTGAAGGAGAGAAGACTCCGATGGTATGGACATGTGGAGCGCTCCAATGGTGCAGTCAAGACAGCATTTGACATACAGGCTGATGGAAAACATGGGCCTGAGAGGCCCAAAATGACATGGAAGCAGCTGACAGAGAAGGATTGTAGAGAGTGGAAGCTCTCGGCTATCAACCCTATGATAGACGTACCTGGAGATCTGCTGTGAGATCTGCCATGCGTGCACCAAGCCAGCTATCTGGAAGGGGGCCCACTGATGTGGATGTTGCCCCTGTACCTGCATGTTAATCAAAAATCCGATTATGATGATATGATTGTGTATTGTAGTTGTGATTAGTGCAATAAGAGTTAAAGTGTCCCAACAGGTAAATATGGTAGTTAGTTGCAGAAATTTCAGCAGACGAAATTTTAAATATTTTTATTATTTTTCCTAGAAAGCAGGGCCCAGTTGTTAACGTATTGTTAAAACTTTAATCATTATATACGCATTTGCAAAAGCTACTCACATTTTTTCAGCAAAAATACTTGTGAATTAGATATTGTACTTACTAGAATAGTTAACATTTTGACCACTAAGGAGCTCATTAAGCTAACGACGCTTTGAACAACTGGGCCCAGGATTTGACACTTCATGCAATTTATTGTCTCCTAATGTTTCTAAGAGAAAATAAGAAGAAAAAAATCATCTGTTTATCATTGCTGAATTTGCCAATAGCATGGAAAGTGTTATTTAAAGCCATAAAATATCGATATTTTTTTCTTATTTCACCTTAAAAAATATATCCTGAGTCTCAGTGACTAGTACAGCACTGACTTTTTGTGGTGAAAAATATATAATCTTTTCCCTTTTTTATATCTGAAGCTAAGCATGTTTTCATACAACTCTGACAATGTTACTTGTCAGCTCTGTATAGAACTGAAAGAGGGCTCATTTCCCAATGCAAAAAATTCTCTTCTCCCAGTCTGTGGGTCAAAATCCATAGTGATTTTGTTGTAGAACAAAACAGCTCTTTACCACCACCTGTATAGCCACGCTGTGTTAGAATAAAGTTAATGTAAATGGCATGTATATTTTGTAAACTTTATACTACACAGACACAAAACATTCCATGTATAAACATGGAAGGCCTTCCCAAAATCTATAATTTCATGCAAAATGAAGTTTTTATAAGTACAGTCAAACCTCTATAAGAGTGCCACCTTTGAGAGTGGACTAAACTGGCTGTTATATAAAGGTGGCTGTCTTATCAAGGTTAAGTCAAAATTGCCACCATGGAAGAAAACAAGATCAACACACCAGAGTCTGGTGGGTATCTAGGACATTAATTAGTGATAATAAAGTTTGGACTTGGTACTAATGTCAGATGAAATAAAACTGAAAGCAATCAAGACAGCCTTTGACATACAGGTTGATGGAAAGCGTGGGCCAGGGAGGCCCAAAATAACATGGAAGCAGCTGACAGAGAGGGATTGCAGAGTGTGGAAGCTCTCGGCTATCAACCCTCATGATAGACGTACCTGGAGATCTGGTGTGAGATCTGCCATGCGTGCAGCAAGCCAGCTATCTGGAAGGGGACCCACTGATGTGGATGTTGCCCCTGTACCTGCACGTTAATCAAAAATCCGATTATGATGATATGATCTTTCAATTTTAATTCACTTCTGTTTTTTTGTTTGCTTTTTGGGGGGTTTTTTATTGTTATTTTTTACGAAATAAAAAAACAAAAAACAATAAAAAAAACAATCGAGGCCAAACATTATGGGAGCGAATCGCTCCGGCACTATCGACCAAAAATTCAGGAAGCTTCCATAATCACGTCAAATATTAGTGTGCAAAAGGAAGGCATTGTACTGAAAACCACTCACATTGCATATAAACACTTTTGATCCAGTCTGATTTTAGTTAAAAACTGTTTTATTAAGAAAAAAAAAGTTTCGTTCCACAAGAAGTTCATCCCAACGTTCATTTGCGGTCTTTACGTGTTCGGTTATGAACCACCATTACTAAATTAGTTTTGATCCACAGAGATCGCCAAATTACTTATCAATGTAAAAATCTTTTCCCCAGAATGCGTAAAAATATTTCAAAGAAAGAAAAAAAATCTTAGCTTTACAAACAAGATTATGCGAGACACAAAGAGAGTTGGCGAGAGCGTGTTGACAAATGACAACAGACGGATTTCAGGGTATTTACCTGTAATTTCACAAGTTTGCGCACATATGATTGGCTTCTAATTGACACTTGAAGTTTATTGTCAATAATTTTGGGCAATTAAAATCTTTACAGGTAACTGATCGGGAATGTTTAAAGCTGGCGCTTTTAAAGAGGTGGCTGATTCAGCAGGTTTGACTGTAAAACATATTTTAACTAGCAATACTTAACCTATAGATAATGTGCTATTCTATTCTGTATTTCAAACCTTCCACAGAACTAGAGCTGGTGTTTGTAAAACACTATGCCCCCAACACTGCCTGACTTTAACACTGGTTGACTCCAACCCTGCTCGCAAATAACATGGTAATAACAGTACAAATATACGAGACTTCAGAGTTATTTTATTAAAAGGGAAATAACTCTAAAACGGGAGATAATTCGGATAAAAAAATATGGGTCATCTATATTTTCATGAGGAATCCATATATGAAATTTCAAAACATTAGCATGCATAATCCTAAACTTATGCTATGCACATGAAAGCAACAATGGCCAACTAGAAAAAGTGTCCATAGGACACAGATGCCCCCGCCAAAATGCCATTCAGAAAAAAGTTACATATGTAATTGTGACAGGTACAGCATGAAGTTGATAATTCATAAATCAAATAAGCAAAAGTTGTCTTCCATGTTCATTACACATCGCCTCAATGTCATGCATGCATCAGTAAATTTTCATAAATACATTCCATATGGTTTAGGAGTTATGGCCCGGATACAGTTTACTATATGGAACTAAGTCAAGGGCAGATAATTCAAAAACCAAACGAGCAAGAGTTGTCTTTCTTTTTCATTACATATCGTCTCAGTCATGCATGCACCTGTAAAGTTTCATAAATATATTCCATATGGTTAAGGAGTTATGGCCCAGACACAGTTTACTATATGGAACTAAGTCAAGGGCAAATAATTCAAAAACCAAACAAGCAAGAGTTGTCTTCACTTTTCAGGACACATCCTCTCAATGTCATGCAAGCACCTGTAAAGTTTCATAAATATATTCCATATGGTTAAGGAGTTATGGCCCGTACACGGTTTACTATATGGAACTAAGTCAAGGGCAGATAATTCAAGAACCAAACAAGCAAGAGCTGTCTTCTTTTTTCACGACACATCGTCTCAATATCATGCGTGCACCTGTAAAGTTTCATAAATATATTCCATGCCGTTTAGGAGTTATGGCCCAGACACGAATTGGGACGGACATACGTACATAGGGGACGGACTGACTGGGGTAACACTTAATGCCCTTCCGCTGTTCTTCGAATATATAATTTGTGACGATCAATAAGAAACTAGTGAAAACATGACGTAAATCAACGATCAAAAATAACATAACATTGAAAATCGATTTATTGAAAATAACAGAAGCTTTCATGAAAGGAAAGATAAAGGAACATACGAAAAAAGGATATAAGAAAATAGACCGGACAAAAGAAAAAAAAATTAGATTTTTTCACATGGTAAACAAGAGCTGTCGGAGGACAGCGAGCTCGCCTGCTGGGTACATTTTATATTGTAACATTTTTATCATTAAGCCATATAATATAGGTCACACTGACCTAGATGTATTTGTATGTAAATCATTTTGTCACTTAGATATAATAATCCAGGTATGACAATTCTCCATGAAATAGTAATAAAAATAAAAGGCAAAATCACTGACGCATGAAATATAGGTCACAATGACCTAGATATAGTAAGTGGTCATTCATTGGGTCACATGAACTAATATCCCAGGTGTGACATTTATCCAACAAATATTCAAGATATAAGGCAAAATCACTGAACCATGAAATATAGGTCACACCAACAGAGATATATTTTGACGTCAATAATCGGGTCACAAGGAACTAATATCCCAGGTGTGACATTTATCCAACAAATAGTTTTCAAGATATAAGGCAAAATCACTGAACCATGAAATATAGGTCACAATGACCTAGATATAGTAAGTGGTCATTCATTGGGTCACATGGAAGTAATATCCCAGGTGTGACATTTATCCAACAAATAGTATTCAAGATATAAGGCAAAATCACTGAACCATGAAATATAAGTCACACTAACAGAGATATATTTTGACGTCAATAATCGGGTCACAAGGAACTAATATCCCAGGTGTGACATTTATCCAACAAATAGTATTCAAGATATAAGGCAAAATCACTGAACCATGAAATATAGGTCACACCAACAGAGATATATTTTGACGTCAATAATCGGGTCACAAGGAACTAATATCCCAGGTGTGACATTTATCCAACAAATAGTATTCAAGATATAAGGCAAAATCACTGAACCATGAAATATAGGTCACAATGACCTAGATATAGTAAGTGGTCATTCATTGGGTCACATGGAAGTAATATCCCAGGTGTGACATTTATCCAACAAATAGTATTCAAGATATAAGGCAAAATCACTGAACCATGAAATATAGGTCACACCAACAGATATATATTTTGACGTCAATAATCGGGTCACAAGGAACTAATATCCCAGGTGTGACATTTATCCAACAAATAGTATTCAAGCTATAAGGCAAAATCACTGAACCATGAAATATAGGTCACAATGACCTAGATATAGTAAGTGGTCATTCATTGGGTCACATGGAACTAATATCCCAGGTGTGACATTTATCCAACAAATAGTATTCAAGATATAAGGCAAAATCACTGAACCATGAAATATAGGTCACAATGACCTAGATATAGTAAGTGGTCATTCATTGGGTCACATGGAACTAATATCCCAGGTGTGACATTTATCCAACAAATAGTATTCAAGATATAAGGCAAAATCACTGAACCATGAAATATAGGTCACAATGACCTAGATATAGTAAGTGGTCATTCATTGGGTCACATGGAAGTAATATCCCAGGTGTGACATTTATCCAACAAATAGTATTCAAGATATAAGGCAAAATCACTGAACCATGAAATATAGGTCACAATGACCTAGATATAGTAAGTGGTCATTCATTGGGTCACATGGAAGTAATATCCCAGGTGTGACATTTAACCAACAAAAAGTATTCAAGATATAAGGCAAAATCACTGAACCATGAAATATAGGTCACAATGACCTAGATATAGTAAGTGGTCATTCATTGGGTCACATGGAAGTAATATCCCAGGTGTGACATTTATCCAACAAATAGTATTCAAGATATAAGGCAAAATCACTGGACCGTGAAATCTAGGTGACCTTGACCGTAAAATGTAGGTCACCATGACCTTCACTCTCTTACACTTAAACTGATGTCACATAGTTAGCTGATGTATAACCAGTTGTGTCTATAACCTGTAGGCATATAAGATTTTACAAATGTGTCCTAGATTTTGACCCCTAGCCCCACCCCAAGGCCCACCCTGAGGTATGAACCCAGGGGTATGTTCTTTTGGAATCTCAGAAGACTCGTCCAGGTACCCAAATTCTAAATATGAATGCTCTATGAGGAGTGAAAGTCAAGATATAAGAATTTGAAAAACTTTAACACAGTATTACAAAGGTGTCCTAGATTCTGACCCCTAGCCCCACCCAGGGGCATGAACCCAGGGGTTAATTCTCTTGGAATCTCAGAAGACCCTCCAAGGTACCTAAGTTCCAAATTTGATGCCTCTGTGAGGAGTGACTGTTGAGATATAAGCATTTGAAAAACTTTAACACAGTGTGACGGGAACGGGAACGCAAACGTGGACGACCGGGGTGACTACAATAGCTCTCCTTGTACTTCGTACAGGCGAGCTAAAAATCCTGACTTTCTTTGTTCAACAGAAAAGAAACTGACATGTGATCAAAAGAGTGAGAAGTGTGACGTCACACAGGTAACTGCCTAAGGGACCTTCTGGATTAAGACTTTTTGAACTGTCGTTTTTTTCTGTGGCAGGTTTGAAATACAGAACAGAATAGCACATCTATAGGTTAATGTATTGTGCAGTTAAAATAACAGAAATGATCTTCAACATACAATCTTCATACCATCTTCTAAATATTTCCTTACCTTGTAGTATTTAATAAAATTTGTCATTCGACTCTCAGCATTTGCAATGGTGATATCTGAGGTCTGCTGGACCTTCTGAAAAAGAAGACAGAACTTGTTACATGTAGTGTAGAGAATCGGCCAGAATCTCATGGTCAATCATGTTTTGTAAAACCGACTGATCATTGATTAATAATCAACTTGAAGTAAATATATTCACTCTTAATTTAGCCTTCTTCTAGATACTTATTCATTGCCAGACCAATAAGAGGGGTATCCAGATATTTTTCTTATTTCTCCACGAAAACGTATATTTGTGGGTACTCATTAGATGTGTCTCTGCAAGGCACTTCTAATGAGTACCCACAACATATGTTTTCATGGAGAAAAAAGAAAAATATGAGTACTTTTGGGTTGACTTTTTAAGGCTTTTTTTTTTTTTTATTGACCACAAATCTAGAATGGCCCAAATAGACAGCTTTGAATTTCATTTTTTATAACTTGCCTATAAAAATAAAATGAGAGAAAAATATGTTTCTAAAAATAGAATTTTCCAATTAGTCGACTATAAAAAATCTCTCTGATCATCAGTCACAAGAGGCAAAAGTGACTGACAATCGATCATCAGTGGCAACACTAGTTACATGTACAGCAATAGATGACATCAAGTACAAAACTTATGCAATGCACATTGCTCCAGATAAGGCACTTTTATATAGACTATCCAAAAGTTCTACCCGGCCACTTAGTTTTTATCATTGTTTGTTTGTTTGTGTTGAGGTTTTACGGCCCTGTCAACCCAATGGGGTCATGTCGAGCGCGGTCAGTTTACATAACCACACGTTTACTGGGCAGGCTTAGTCCTCTAAGCGGTTAACCAGTATTGTGCACATTCTTTCGCCAGAAACTGACAACTGCCCCTCTTGAATTAGTGGAAGGGAGAGAATGACCGTAGAAAATATTTCACGATCAATCTCCATGAAAGAATGATGCCAACCTTGGCAGGGGTCAAACCCGCGACCTGGTCTCCAATCAGACGTGTCCAACTGAGCCACCGAGGCTGGCTTTCATCATTGTTCTTCAAAGACACAAGCAATCTTATGTTTGCATATCAGATAGGTCAATATGTCAGTAATGTTAAGCATTATTCAGTACATTGCATCCACGAGGCACTTGATGAACACAGGTACCCCTATTTGCAAAATTTACAAAACTTTGCTTTTAGTGGTGGGGTAAGTTTTAATATTTTGGCAATAGCGATCTGTCTTGCAGGAATAGTGTTCATTTCTGTATAAATTTGTTACTTCAGTCATATGCTAAAATAGTAATGAAGTGGTGTTGCTTGTGAAAATTGGATGCAGTCCCGTTACTATGCGCTGGTCAGGGTGCACAACTCCAGACCGCGTTACAGTAGCTTCGGAGCTGACTGGCCGGACCTTATAAATGTTGAGATGCATGGGACACAAGTATATACATCATTTATTTTTAAAAGTGTCCTAAGGAATGGACAAAAGAAGAAGTGCCTGTCGCTTACAACGTCCTAAAATACCTTTTTGTTGCTCAAATCATGTGACAAAATTGGGTAATATTACTGTGAGTGCAAATGCTGCTGCCAGTTTAACTCTGACTAATCACATGGCTATCAGGTGTTTACAAGTCAAATGTCCATTTAAAAAACAAAATTATTTTTATTTCCAGTTACAGGAAACCATTTTTGAAAGTGTGTGAGGGGTTTCTACCTTTGAATGAAAATTAAAAAAAGAAAATAACTAAATTTAAAAAAAAAAGGTCAGTAAATAAAAGATTGTTTTTTTGTTTTTTTTTGTTTGTTTGGGGTTTTTTTTTCACTATTTTCGGGTGTACCACAAAGGTCATGGTTTAGCTCAGAACGATTTTTTTCTTTTACACATCAGACCACATCATTACATGACCCGCAGCCTAGATTTTTTTGTTTTGTTTTGTGCTTTCTCGAGACAAACTGTAACGGATATAGGTATAAATATCACTTCTACAGTCTCACTGTAGAATCCGGCTTTTATGGCAACATCGGTAGAGTGATTGGCCTTTTCCAAAGTTATGCAACGGAGATAGCGGTTAGTAGTTGGATGGGTGACCTCATGATAAGTGACAAAGAAAGATGAATATGTACACTGTTCATACACCATTCTGCATGCCTTCTCAGATATCAAAGGTACTGACAGTAAATTGCATACAGTATACAGGCTATCAGATCGGTCAACTATGATAAGCTTATCTAGAGAATACACATAGGTAACCATGACACATTTACAACTAATAGCGGATTTATTAAGGGATTATAAGCGTCTGTAAAGAAAAGACAAGCTATGCTGGTCCTTTTCTGTGATTCAAAGCTCTGGAAAAGTAAAATCATATTTTGTTACTTTGATCTAGTGGGTGAGAAAACTGGGACCCATCAGTAAACAAATTGGGACGCATGAGGCACCCGCATTATATCCCTATTTGTGTATTAATAATCCAGGTACAAACGGGACTGACCTGTATTTCAGAAAGTGATCTTTGACAAATTGTGATAAAGTGCTGAATTTTGCGAATTTTAAAAATGGGGGTACCTGTCTTCATCGACGCATCCTGGATGTAATGCCCAGAGTTTTTTCAAACCGTTTAATGTCTATTGACTGACACATCTGCCTATTTTGGGATGTAGACAGAACTGTAAGATTTATTTTGGTTGTGAAAAGAAAACTGACACATTGTAAGTGGCCATTTAGAACTTTTGGCCAGTATATATATATATATATATATATATATATATATATATATATATATATATATATATATATATATATATATATATATATATACCAGAGTTCTCACTAGGATTTTGAAAGCAGGAGTTTAAGAATCCATCTTTGAGAAAAGTTGGAGTTAAAATTGAAAAATAGGAGTTTGACCTAGAAAACTTGGAGTTTTTGGCTAAATATGAAAACTTAATATTTAAGGACATTGTCTGGACAACTTCATTTTTCAACATAGTTAACCTTGACCACTGAGTGTCTGGTAAGGATCCAAAAGCTTTTGGGGCTTAGGAAACAGTGACAGGACTTCCATTAACTTCCAGACTCAGGAAGTCCCAGACTTCCTACCCCTCAAATGTGGAAGTCCCACAGGAAAATCTAGGAAGTCCCACTTTTTTCCCAGCTGCGGCAGTCTGCCCTTTCTTTAGTAGAACAGAGGTTCTTAATTCAGTGTCACACAGAATCATCATGATATACACTTCTCTTAGATGTGTTTTAAACATATCCTTATCGCTTATTAAAATTCGATCGCATCTTTTTGGAAAGTCTGTACTTGTATGTCGGACCTTATAGAAAGCACCAAAACTGGTCCAACTTCGCGTTCGTTTCAAAGCCCAGAGAAAGAAAAAAAAGAAAAGAAAATACTTAAGAGAAAACACCCAAAACATGTTTTCTTTAAAACAAACTATGCTGAAATTATTTTGCAGAAATGTATTTAATGAAGTATTTGCTCGGATTGAAGCTGATCAACACGAGCGAGCGAGTTGCTTACTTCACAAAAATTGCGGGAAAACGGCGCCGACTCGTGCAACAACAAACAAATAAAAGGCAGCTCTCGATGAGTTACCAACAGCAATACGTTCGTTCGCGGAGAATAGCAAGCAAAACCATCGCAATTCGCCTGTATTTAGACTTACTTTGCGTCTTTTCCGCGCTGGTAAACAGCGCAGCCGGAACAAGGCTACGAATTTAGAAACGGGTTTTCCGAAAATTTTGACGAAAAATATGTTTTCTTCTCATTTGAAAAATTGCTTTTGTTGTCATGACAAACATAAGCTTCTAAATTCGAATAGATTTAAATTTGCGTTCTGTGCATAACTGTTATTTATTTATTCAATTTCACTCGGTAACTCCCGGAAGTGTTGAGGTGTTTTCAGACGACGCACGTTCTTAGCAAAATAATAATTTAAGATTTTAAGACGTGAATATTTAAAAATAATAATGACTTCATATAATTTCACCGAAAATTTTCGGGTGTCGCAGAAGAAAGTTTAATTATACAAATATCAATTAATCAACTCAGTACGCGTGACAAATACATCACGCAGCCATCAAAAGGATGCCGCGACGCTTGACACCGATGTCAATAAAACTCCCGAAAGCGGGAAGTGGGACATCCTTAAAGCTCAGTCAACACAGGTAGCGAATTTCCAATAAGTAGGCGGGGCAAACATCATACAACTAGTTAAAAGTGGGCGGGCTTTTTGACAATTTTTGGACATCTCGGGTATCGATTTCGACGGACAAAAGAAATTTTGGAAGTCCGCGGTACGTCTTTGAAGTTCAGTTTGGACGTCCGGCGGCAATAGAGCGTAAATGAGAATCCTCGGAAGGAAATTTTACGCGTACAAAAGCAAAAATAGGCGTAAAAATACGCCGGATTCGGCGTTTCCGAGAACTCTGTATACATATATATATACATATATATATATTTTTTTTTTTTGGGGGGGTCCTCCATGTTAAATTCCTGTCTAAAAATTACCCAATAATCCACTTGAAGGACCCAATAATCGATTTGAGGACCCAACATTTAAGCAGGGATTTTTCTGGGCTGTGCCCTGTGCTAAATCGCACAACAAACTAGCCAAAGGCGCAAAGAAAAAAATGTAGTGCGCTGAAATGGCACGCCAAAGTTACAAAAAGTGCATCAAAAATTGTTATAATGAGTATGTTAAAATCTGTCACCAAATGTGCGTAATCACTGTATCATAAGCGCAATGTATTGCAATGAATAAAGCATTTCAGTGATATCGCCTAGCCTGCTTTATTATCACGAGTAACCATAAGGGCGTGCTTGACTGAAGCGTACGGAACCACTCGTGAACTGATGATACAATCTCTGTACGGCAAGACAAAAGACTTCATCGAATATTAAATGGACTTTTTTTTATTTTTTATATACAAAACTGAAGCCTTTTATCAAGATTACGCCCCTCCTTTTACTAGTAGGAGCCCTTTTCCTCGCGAAAAGGGAGTTCTTTTTAGTTATTTAGAGGAACCAATCGAGTACCAACTATTTCCAGTTTGCGCCTGGCAATAAAACGGATACCATCACTATTTCCGCCATAAAACATGCCTGCCAAAACGAGCGAAACGAAGTTTAGTTGTTGTTAATTGATCACTCTTTTTCCTTTTTCAAAATTTTCACATGCCGAATTTTTGTCAGACTTCAGAGATGCACGCTCAAGGTTTTCTGCTGAAAGACGACAAGCACCCTGGCAAAATAATACCTTATCTGTTTGCAACATATAAGTCTGTGCACCAAAACCGTTATTCCTGCTGGCCACTAAAATAGTTTCAAAGTACCATCAAATCTATCACGTAAACCCTGTGTAGAATCTAATGTTATGGGACTGCTCAGATGCACCCCAGATGATGATACACAATTCTGAATGGTTCGCGTTTCCGAAAAAAAGTGCGTGCTTATAATGGTAGCTTGTATTTGTAATGGTAACATCATATAACAGCGAGTTGGGGAAACAGTTTTGGGAGAAATACAAATAACCATGTTGGATTGTAGAGCATTTTCTTGTCAGAAAAGCATATAAACAGACACATATTAAAAACAGAACTAAATTACCAAGACTTTTTTCTGCAAATCATCGCTTTCATTGAATGAAACAATATGGCAGATTTCATAACCTTATAATATTTCATTTGTTAAAGTGTTCCATGCCGATCGTCCCTACGTAACTGGCGAAAAAATTCTGACCACCACTGCTGCAGCCATGGATCAAACCCAGGCTGCCAGAATGACAGCCAACACTCTACCAAGTCGCTATAAAAGATGTTATACCAAGTTGCTGAACAAGCCAGAGTTTCTAACACAGTTGACACTTGATGCCTCAAAAGTTATAGACATTAAAAAGCTGTGTGAAGAACAGTTGGGGTCACTGGAATTATACACGAGAGAATATATATACAGAATTCACATTAAGATAATAGATACCCTGAGGCAGTCCTCTGACTGGCGATAAAACACGATAAACAGCAAACATGTAAGTAAGTTACAGCACATGTATATATAATATTCACCAGCTTTGAGCTCTTAGAACTATAAATAACCACCAGCCCACTTAACATCTTAGACGTGTGCTCTGTTTAAGTTACCGGAGGAACCTTAAGAAAAAGACAGACAGATGGCTTGTACTGCAAGATAGTATAAGTATACCATATACCCATCGCTACTACATGCGCTCTACTGACCCCCAAGTATCTGTGGTCGGGTGGGGAAATGGCGAGCCAAACTGTGCAAAAAAACAACAACACACGCATCAAAGATGGGCCATTAAAACGTTTCTATTTTAAAACAGGAATGTGTGGTGCTGAATACAACCTTTTTGCTTTTGTTTGTCATGGTTTTAACAGTGAAAAAGTGGAATTAGTTATTATCGATTTTTTTCCTTTTCCTTCCTTGCCGGCAGCCTCTTTCGTCTAAGCGCTTTGAACAGCTTCTTCTTTGTCTGATAATGTATGAAATAGCGCCTGTCGACTTGGAGCAAAAACCACGCTTTAGTTTTTCGCTGGTACTCCGCTTTAACACGGTCCTGAGTAAAACCCCACACTGTACTACACCGAATAAAGAATACCGCAACAAAAGGGTCCGCCCACTCAAAAACTCATCCCAAATCATACCCAAAGGCACATTTCAATTTTTTTAACCAAAAAGTCAAAAAATTAAGTACCAATAAATATTACACGTTTCATCTTCATCTACCAGTAATGTGCCGGGCTCCTCTGGAGGATACTCGCACAGGGATACTGGACAACTCGGCACCTAACCAACCAGGCCCCTAACAAAGTCGGACCCTAACTAACACGGCCCCCACAAACTCGGCCCCTTACCAACTCGGCCCCTAATATTTATAAATGATTATTAATGACGTTTTAACATGAACACATTATCAGTCTGCATAATTTAAACATAATACATGCCTATCTATTATCTTCAGTGTTATAATGTTACTTTAAGTTAGATCTTATATGAATTATTGAGTGTCATCGAAGACTCTTAATAGACTGCACTGAAGTACAGGCTGATCTGAGTCTTTGCATGGCGCATATTTCATTTAATTTTATTTTCATCTGATTTTTTAGCGTGTTATCGTAATGTACATTAAGCCTTTTTTTTTTTTTTTTTTTTTTTTTTTTTTTGCGAATGAAACATTGCAACAAATATGTTCATTGCTGTTAATGTACTGGGTAAACACAAATATTAAATTTCACCAATTACCGTTTATAACCGTATTAGACCTATGCGCAAACCTATCTGCTACCTAAATGAGCCATCCATTCCAGGTCCGCCCCACTATAGTCTCAGTCAATGAACGGATTGGAAGACACTATCTCATCTATAGAATTAATATGCCTATTACATAAATTGTTGATTTAAAAAATGAAGTTTCCTAATATACTTTACAGTTGATTACAGACATTTTGGACTATGATAATGGCATGTTTTCAGGACAAGGTCGAATGAAAAACAGACAAAATATTTTTGTGTTTAAATACAGTGCAACTATCCACCAAATGAAACAATACTTTAGGGGCCGAGTTGGTCAGGGGCCGAGTTTGCTAGGTGCTGAGTTTGTTAGGGGCCGAGTTTGTTAGGGGCCGAGATGTCCCGGAATCCTCGCACAGTAGCTATTTACAGGCATGTGACAAGGGGTGTGAAGTCCTTGAAACTGATTAAGCGATAGTCGAATACTTCAGTATTTCGGTTATTATTCACGTATATTCTTACAAAAATTGCATGTATGTCCAACAAAGACACAGCCTCAGCTTGCGCATGCACGCAGTCTGACTAGCTGTGCACTTAAAGAAGTTTTGGGTCCTTAGCTATCCACAGAGTGCAGAGGGAAAACTCCAACCAGAATGTGTGGATGCGTAGGCTAATCTGAGGCTTCGCTGGACAAACATGTAAACTAGTTATATTACAAAATATGCACAATATGCAAACAACTTCCCCACCCCACCTACCTCTATTTCCACTGCATGACGGCATACGAAGGGTGGGTGCGACCAATCCTGGAGTATGCTAGCCCTGTTTGGGACCCACATGAAATAGTAGTCCAGGACGAATTAGAAAAGGCTCAGAATCATGCAACTAAGTTTGTGACTGGAAACTACAAAAAAAGGTAAAAGAAAAATCCAGGGAGTGCCACAATCACAAACCGCAGCCCTTTCCAGACCCCAAGAGGAAGAGGAAACCGACAAATCTAAACAACTTTGAAACTGGAAGTATGACTAGCATTCTTGAACAGTTAGGGTGGGAGTCTCTTCACAAGAGACGCAAAGGTAGTAAACTCGTATTGCTATTCAAAGGTCTGAAAGGCAGAGCTAGTGTAACGACCTTCAACCCCCAAATAGGCGCAGTAGGAATCAACATCCAATGGCATTTCAAGTACCATATGCTAGAACTGACATTTATAAGTACAGTTTCTTCCCAGACACCATTAGGGATTGGAATGCACCCTGAATCTATAATCTCATCTACTGAACTTGAAGTTCTGAGGACCCCGTCGCCAGATTTTCATCACTTGTGAGATCTAGAGACTAGTCTTTGCAATCGTTGGCCTTGGTGAATGAATGTCTAATGATGTATCACCAGTAAAATATTCTGATCCTGATTCTGATTTTGATGACGAGCGAAACATGGACATATGTAGAACATTATATTAACCAAAAAAGGGTAAGAGAAAAGTCCAGGGAATGCCACAATCACAAACCGCAGCCCTTCCAAGACACCAAGAGGAAGAGGAAACCGACAAAACATGCATGTGTTCTATAACGTATTGCCAACTAAGAGGGTATAATTACGACTGTGGGCATATTTATGACAAACAAATCTTACAGAGCAATACAGTTACTATGAAAAATAAAAGAAGAAAATCACACTTCCAACATGAGTAGTTGTTTTATGTTTTTGTTACTGCACTGTGGTTGATGATTGTCGGTGCCGGGTCAAACTCAAACATAGCAAACTCAACACATAACCAACTCGGCACATAACCAACTCGGCCCATACCATCTCGGCACATAGCAAACTCGGCACATAAATATAATTATATACCTGTACATTTATGCGTCTATTTCTAGAGATATTTTACACTTTTTATAGATAATTATAAAAAGGAAAAGTTAGGAAAGATAATTTTTTCCTTCAAATTATATCTTAAACCATTCAGTAGGCCATGAAAGTGATTCACTTTTAGTTGAGTAGTGACTTTCGAGTAAGAAAAGTGAATTTTGAGTAAGAAAAGCGAGTTTCGAGTAAGAAAAGCGAGTTTCGAGTAAGAAAAGTGAGTTTCGAGTTTAAAAAAAAAAGTGAGTTTCGAGTAAGAAAAGTGAGTTTCGAGTAAGAAAAGTGAGTTACAGAATAATCATTACAGAATTAATTATAAACATGCATATGCTTAAACTGACGTCAGAGGTAACTAAAGTAAGATTCACAATTGGTCTACTAAAACGCATGCTCCCGCGATGCGATTTGCGTTCACGTCACATTGTTTACACCCACAAGGGCTCTAAGGGTTCCAAATTAAAGATGGTATGCCCAAAACCAATTTTGAATAGGGATTTCACATTGACAGAGAAGATAATATAAACGCTGTTTACTGCACACGGCGTATGCGATTCATATCACCTTGTCAAAAAAAAGACAAAAAAAAAATATTTCCATCTTGTTCTTAGTAATCCATTAATTAATTAGTTTAATGTATTGTGGCTGCAGAACTTTCTCTTTTACCTCGGACCTAATAATACTGTATACTGGGTCCAAGCTTTTACATCTGAACGGACAGTGTGCTCTCCTCTACATTCGCATATGTCTGATCACTGCAAAATCAGTGTAAAGTTGCAGTCGAAGTTCATAAATTTAGACTTACTTAGGCGTGAAAAATAGCTGTGTTTTCGTTAACCTGATCGGGACCCTGTTTCAAACATCCAACTCAGCTATTACCATTAAAATTGCAAAATACAAAAGTAAAGACCGACCCTCAACAAAATACCTGTATTTTCATAAAATTACAGATCCGACCCTGTTCTTTTCTGGAGACAAATAGAAAAATAAAAAAAAAAGTTTCTCCTACCTACCGACCAATTTTTTTTTCAGCATGTTAGCGGAAATACAACTATTTTTTACGCCTTATTTAGCGGAATGCACAAGCCATTTGTAAACATTGTCTCCGACCACCCCTAACTCACAAACGGGAATGGGAGGGGGAAGCGGGGATAGTATGCAGGGTAGCTCCCCGCAGTGCCAGGCTTGTTTTGTTGCACAAATATACCCCTAGCGGAATTTACTGTATCGAAAGAGCGGTACTATGACTGTCAGCAGGTCCCCGCAGAACAGGGCTTTCAGCAGGGCTGTAATGGATAACAAGAAAAGCTATCACAAAATATGTCATATCTGGGGAGTTACTGGTGGAAATTGGGAATGTTATGCAGAAATGAATTGAAGCAAAAGACATGTTTGTGGGAACAAAAAGATGTGTAACTATAAAAGAAGAGTAACTATAATGGAAAGTTTGCAAAACATTATGCAGAAGGTATACTCTGTAACGGGACGAGCCCCAAATTATGTAACGGAACAAAATATTGAAGCCCTTTAACTTTTATGGCATGGATAGCCTTGCTCTAAGGGAGTTTCCTTCTGGCTTACAAGCCTGTATAACTTTTCTCTCAAAAATTGGCCAGGTCCCGTGTAACACACTATTTGCTCTCTGTCCGTCAGTGCCACTATTCCTTTGGCTTACTCCATCCCAGTCTGTACCCAAGGGCCAACATGGAAACTACATCGTCCTAGCCCACACACGGGTTCTGGTACAGTAAGTAAAATCCCTACTTGAAAATATAAAGATGGATGGACGAGAGCAAGTATACATTTCCCTCGTGTTCTACTTTAAAGCTTGTCTTAATTCTGAATGAAAACAGTTCGTTAAAACACTGACGAAAATGGTGACACATTGACCATATCCTCTAGTACAAACCAGTATTTATTGAAAGTGAAAACAAAAAATAATTATTTTTTCCGTAAACAGTTGCGGTACACTGTTATACGTAGTACCGTTCTAGAGTTATTGAATTTTTTTTAGCTGTCTCAAGATTGCCAAGAGAACACAGCTCTTGTACAGAACTAATCTTAAAAAAGTATTGAGAATATAATGCCCTCTGACTTTTCTCAAAACTAAAACTCGGTGCTACCAGAAAGTGTTATAATACTTTCACATATAGAAAACTGAATAAACTATAAGTCAACTTTACTTATTTGTTCAATACTATAATTACTTCGAAGAAACAGTATTTCCACTTCAAATGATTTTTTTGAAAACTCTGCGTTTTAAGGGAGGTAATTACGATACATATACGACCTATTGATAACAACCAATCTTGCTTGTAGAACTTTTACAACTGCAATTTTAATACTGTAATATTGTGGCAAATTGAAAATATGCTCAATGTGTTGCTTCGTAAGTATTTCAAATGTTTATCAGTGATAATGTGCCATTCCGAGCATGATTTTATGTCAGTTTAGGTAAACAGTTATTTGTAAGCCATTAACAATTACATTTATAAAGTCATTTCTTGTTTCCCGTAAAAGTCTCTGTTTAGTTTAACAACCAGTGTATAATTTTTAATTGGAAAACATTAATGACGTCATGAATTACGCAGATCTGTTGTGATTTTACGCTATATTCATACGCTGTGACATGACTCCCTAGACTAGCCACAATTTTCTTGTAGAACTGTTTTTTTTTTTTTTTCTTTTTCACATACGGTTACTTACTATTTCAAAAGAAAAGAAAATAGGTATAACCAGTGAAGAAATGCGTTATGCGGCTTCTTATTTCACATGTCGCCGAACAAATCTTATGCAAATGCTATGATATAAATCTACGCTAATAGATGGGTACTCCCAAATAAAAATTGTCTTACTTTCTTTCCCTGGATACAACCAATACAGACCCTTCTTTCAAGACCTATTTCTTGTCTTGCAGAAAAATTGTAGGTAAATCAAACTTTTCGGAGCAATTCAGAAAACTTATTAACCGTTATAAAAGAATTGGCAATAGCCTGGATATTATGCGGCAGACTGCATGCCTAGTTGTCAACCCAATCATTGTTGATGGCTATGCTTCACTCTTTAATTGCACAACGGCGGTTCGGGCCTCAGACTCAATGACGGTCTCTTCGTAAAACTTTAACCAGTGGGTTGGGGCTTGACGATATGTCTTTGGCTTGGTCCGCCGTGGTTCAACTATTGGTTTTCATTTACTCTGGCATACAGTAGAATTAGCCATGAGTACTCGTCTTTGTTTATTATAGTGATTAATTTGATTTTTATGTTTTCGCTTTGATGCATTGACTGAGTTGGGAGCCTTTATGCGAACCGAATTTTTATGTGTTTCTGTATTAAGAGTAGCATCGGGACCCAGTGTGAAGTTAGCTAGCTGTAAAAGTGCTTTAAACCCCCCGGTGGTTTGCTCTACTGACCGTTCTAAGGCGGTGGTCCCGGTGTTAGTCTTACTCTTTGTTGCTTTGTGGTTTATTCTACGATGCGATTTGTTGTATGTCTTTCCGTGTGTCATTTTGTTCTTGTGTTTTTCAGTCCTTTTACCCGTATGTGGGCTAGGACGATGTAGTTTCCATGTTGGCCCTTGGGCACAGACTGAGATGGAGTAAGCCACAGGAATGGTGGCACTGACGGACAGAGAGCAAATAGTGTGTTACACGGGACCTGGCCAATTTTTGAGAGAAAAGTTATACAGGCTTGTAAACCAAAAGGAAACACCATTAGAGCAAGGCTATCAGTGCCATAACAGTTAAAGGGCTTCAATATTTTGTCCCGTTACATAATTTGGGGCTCGTCCCGTTACATAGTATACCTTCTGTATAATGTTTTGCAAACCTTCCGTTATAGTTACTCTTCTGTTCACATCTTTATGTTCCCACAAACATATCTTTTGCTTCAATTCATTTCTGCATAACATTCCCAATTTCCACCAGTAACTCCCCAGATATGACATATTTTGTGATATCTTTTCTTGTTATCCATTACAGCCCTGCTGAAAGCCCTGCTCTGCGGGGACCTGCTGACAGTCATAGTACCGCTCTTTCCATACAGTAAATTCCGCTAGGGGTATACTTGTGCAACAAAACAAGCCTGGCACTGCGGGGAGCTACCTTGCATACTATCCCCGCTATCCCCCTCCCATTCCCGTTTGTGAATTAGGGGTGGCAGTGGTTACAAATGGCTTGTGCATTTCGCTAAATAAGGCGTAAAAATAGCTGTGTTTCCGCTAACATGCTGAAAAAAAAAAAGGTAGATAGGAGCAACTTTTTTTTTTTTTTTTTTTTTTTTTTTTTTTTTTTCTATTTATCTCCAGAAAAGAACAGGGTCGGGCCTGTAATTTTATGAAAATATAGGTATTTTGTTGAGGGTCGGTCTTTACTTTTGTATTTTGCATTTTAATGGTAATAGCTGAGTTGGATGTTTGAAACAGGGTCCCGATCTTGTTAGCGGAAATACGGCTATTTTTTTCACGCCTAAGTAAGTCTAAATTTATGAACTTCGACTGCAACTTTACACTGATTTTGCAGTGATCAGACATATGTGAATGTAGAGGAGAGCACACTGTCCGTTAAGATGTAAAAGAGAAAGTTCTGCATCCACAATACATTAAAACTAATTAATGGATTACTATGAACAAGATGGAAATAACGTATGTACCTTTTTTTTTTTTTTTTTTTTTTTGACAAGGTGATATGAATCGCATACGCCGTGTGCAGTAAACAGCGTTTATAATATCTCCCCTGCCAGTGCGAAATCCCTATTCAAAATTGGTTTTGGGCATACCACCTTTAATTTGGAACCCTTAGAGCCCTTGTGGGTGTAAACAATGTTACGCGAACGCAAATCGCATCACGGAACCATGCATTTTAGTAGACCCATTGTGAATCTTACTTTAGTTACCTCTGACGTCAGTTTAAGCATATGCATGTTCAGAATTAATTCTATAATGATTATTCTGTAACTCACTTTTCTTACTCGAAACTCACTTTTCTTACTCGAAACTCACTTTTTTTAACTCGAAACTCACTTTTTTTTAACTCGAAACTCACTTTTCTTACTCGAAACTCACTTTTGTAAACTGGAAACTCACTTTTCTTACTCGAAACTCGCTTTTCTTCCTCGAAACTCACTTTTCTTCCTCGAAACTCACTTTTCTTCCTCGAAACTCACTCGAAATTCACTTTTCTTACTCGAAACTTACTTTTCTTATTCGAAACTCACTACTCAACTGAAAGTGAATCACGTTTCTTCCACAAGAATGGTAACCGTCGATTTCAGTATGTTGTCATTGGCTACACAGACACATACTGCATTCGGGATCATTCTGATGCGCCACAAAAATACTCAGATGCAGATGTCATAAAGATGCTGGAATCTCTAATCGACTATATTTTTGTGGAGTTCGGCGGACGGATATTTCAGCAAACAATCGGCATACCGATGGGTACTAACTGTGCACCGTTACTTGCCGACTTGTTTCTATACTCGTATGAAGCGGAGTTTGTACAAAGTCTCCTCCAAGCTGGCAAGAAACACCTCGCACAACAATTCAATTTCACCTACAGATATATAGATGATGTATTGTTTCTGAAAAACACAAAATTTGCAGAGTATTTGGAATTCATCTATCAACATGAACTTGAAATAAAGGAAACAACGGAGACTGCAGCCTCCTCCTCATACTTGGATTGTTATCTCTACATTGACAATGGAAAGCTTGCTACTAGGCTTTACGACAAACGGGATGACTTCAATTTTCCCATTGTTAACTTTCCATTCCTGAGCAGTAATATCCCTTCTGCACCAGCATATGGCATTTACGTTTCACGGTTAATCCGTTATGCCAGAGCCTGTTCAAATTATCAGGACTTCATGGAGCGTGGGAAAGTGCTCACTTCAAAGTTGTTGAGCCAGGGGTATCAAAAAACCAAACTGGTAGCAACACTTCAGAAGTTCTATGGGAGACATCATGATCTGGTCAATCCCTACAATGTGGCAGTTTCCAGAATTGTTTCTGATGTCTGCCAGTGACGCGCCATAAGTAGACTTCCAAAATCCCGGACATACGCTTCTACCGATATTTCCTTCATTAAGGCCTATGGGCATGGTGGGCGAAGCTTGCTTACCAAGTAATGCTTACTATCCGCGGACGCTTGATTACACCCTTTATTCTGGGGTCCATGTCTGTTGGTCTGAACATTCTGATTCGTCATTCGTTTACGGATTTATGAGTTTGGATTATGGCTTAGGTACCATGACCGCAACTACACTTAACCATAAAGACATTTATCAGACGATTTGTTGTATGTCTTTCCGTGTGTCATTTTGTTCTTGTGTTTTCAGTCCTTTTAGCATTGCGATTACCTCGCTTGGGGAAGAGAGAGCTAATCTTAGTGCTTTTCGTACGTTTGTCCGGTTTGTGCTTGTTTAGATTTGTCGGTTTCCTCTTCCTCTTGGGGTCTGGGAAGGGCTGCGGTTTGTGATTGTGGCACTCCCTGGACTTTTCTCTTACCTTTTTTTTTTATATTTTGTATCATCGTATCTATATGAAAACTGTGCAAAGTATTGGGCCTATAAGGCCTAGTATCTTCACAGTCTGATCAGGTATTGCCATCCATTAAGATATCATATTTATCCTAAATATTGGGCCGGACAGTCAAATATAAGTTACACAACCGTATCGATCTAAAGTATCAATGATTCTGCAATGTTCAAACCAGACTGCGGATGCAAAATCATTCCCGTCTCAGAAATTTGCGGTTTATTTGTTATAAAATCATTGTTCCTACAATATTTTCTTATTTATGGGCGTATGCAATTTTGAATTTGCCTTTGCTCCAGAAGCACTTTGTGCAACAACACAGTCTTATCAGTCTGGTATATTTGGTCTTTCTGTCACTATCAGTGTCCTTTTGCTATATTCTTGCGTCTTTTTTTTTTTTTTTTTTTTTTTTTTTTTGTGCATTCTTTTTTTTTTTTTTATTTTTTTTTTTTTTTTTATTTTATTTTATTTTATTTATTTATTTACTTTTTTTATTTTGCTGATTTGGTAGCAACACTTTAAAAGTTCTATGGGAGATATCATGATCTGGTCAATCCCTACAATGTGGCAGTTTGCAGAATTGTTTCTGATGTTTTTGCCAATGACAAGCCATAAGTAGACTTCCAAAATCCTGGACATACGCTTCTACCTACATTTCTTTCGTTCAGGCCTATGGACTGGCATGGTGGGCGAAGCTTACTGTCCGCGGACGCCTGATTACACCCTTTATTCTGGGGTCCATGTCTCTTGATCTGAACATTCTGATTCGTTATTCGTTTGCGGATTTTTGAGTTTGAATTATGGCTTGGGTACTTGATCCTTGGTGTAATTACATGTATCTACTTATTTCCCTATCGGTGTTTGGGTTCTGATCGTATCAGCTCCTGTCGTTACTCTTTTTATAATTTCATTATTTTGAATAAATTATATATATATGCACATCAGAAAGATGGCAAGTTTTACATTACTGTTATATTTCAAATTCCAGTGTACATGTATACGTGTTATTTCAGATCAACCGTGAGTTTCTACAGTGCGACGACTTCCTTGTAGCCGATGTCCGTGTTGATGACCAACGCCACCTAGTATTCGCTACCCCGGCACAGCTAGAGCTTCTGAAGAACGCCAGACGATGGTTCTGCGACGGCACCTTCAAGATTGTATCGAGACCGTTCATCCAGCTGTGGTCAGTACATGCCTTCATCAGGAAAGGAGATTCGGTGAAGCAGGTCCCGCTGGCGTTCTGTATGATGTCTAGGCGTAAGACTAGAGACTATGAAGCGGTAAGTGCACTTCCAAAATTAAAGTTATAATCAAAATGCACTGATTTGATTCTGATTACTTCGATTAAGTAAATGCAACCGGTTTGGAAAAGAGCTATTGACTCGGTTAACTAGCTGTCTATATTGTTAACTGTTATAAATCTATGTTTTCACTACTTTCCCGTGTGATATTGTGGGCGAAATTTGGGTTCTGATTGTATCAGTTCCTGATAGTTTTACTTTTCAATTTTCATACACACTCATTATTATGTTTTCCTGAATATATTTTGATATGTACTATTTCATGCATGTATTTTTCAATGTTTTGTTATATTTCAGGTTTTGACGGCCCTCAGAGAGAAGCTAGGTCAGCCGCAGGTGGAATGTTTCGTGATGGACTTCGAGAAAGGTACATGTTTTTATAACTACGGCATAGAATTCTTATAAATAACATTATTGGCTGACATCAATTTGCAACTGAATAGCCATCGAAGTAATTATCTATGAAATTAGATTCTATTGTCTGACATAATTCATTAAAGACACTGAGCATGCGGACAACTTAAAAAATGTTTGATTTCCACTATTTTTTTTGTTTACGTGTAGATATAAATGATATACCGAATGTAATACATATATTAACATTGTTTTATTTTATTTCAGGGGCCTGGAAAGCTGCTAGAACCATTTACCCCGATACTGTGACAAGAGGATGTGCTTTCCACTTTTCCCAGGCTGTTTGGAGAAAGGTACAGGAGTTGGGATTGGCGACTACATATACGCAGCGTGGAGCAGAATACAGATACGCTCGTTCTCTTCTAGCCCTCCCGTTCCTGCCACCGACGGATATCGTGAGAGCCTTCGACCAACTAGACCAGAGAGCAAACTCGCCAGAACTACAGCAGCTGAACAGGTACATCCGATCGACATGGCTTGACAACGCAACATGGTGCCCGAGGACGTGGTCAGTTCACCATCAGCGGGTGAGGACGAATAACGACGTAGAAGGATGGCACACCCGCCTGATCGCCAACGCAGGAAGAGCCAGCCAGACGTTCTACCTTCTCGTCTCCCTTCTACGACGCGAAGCCGACCTTGTGGAGCTCACCCAGCGCCTGGTGTCCGAGGAACAGATCCTTCGAGACCAGAGAACCCTCTACACACGCCTACAGAACAGACTCCAGCAGATCTGGTAACAATACGCCGCGGATGAGATCTCCGCATCACAGTTACTGAAGGAGTGTGGCCGAATCTACGGACCAGCCGACGACTGAAAGTGCAGCAAGTTTTCTGACAACTGAATGACATGTATCTCTGAAGTGTGACGCAAAGTGCTGAAATATGAAACAACGGCATACTTAGTGGTTCTGTGTTGATTCAAGGATTATTTCTGTAGTGTTCCGTACTTATTTTGAGCCCCATTATGGGAAAACCATTCTCTGAAACAAAAAGTTCAGTCTTATTGCATGACAAATCAGCGAACAAAGGCAGCGATCAACAAATTGCTCGGATCAGACTGCAGTCTGATTTACGCATTTGATGGAATCGTATGCCATTTACCAGGTTTCCTCATGATGAAGCTCATATTTGTCCAAAGGACTGCTCTTTTCATACAATTCTTCTTAGGGCTACGTTAACGTGTGCTTCACAAATGTGCATTATATTTTTAAGTTAGAGTATGTTATACTGTCATATTTTTTCATTGTATATATGCTTCTGATGAGAATGTTTTTCATTTCTGAGTTTTACTGTTCATTAAATAGTTTAAAATATATATTGTTTTCTGTTGTTGTTCCATCTGGAGGCAAGAACAGGCGTGTTGACGGTAAACAAATCAATACGAACAAATTTTATTCCAAATAATAAAAAAGTAAACTAAACAAACACACCTGTTTTCGCCTTATGAATTACGTTAACAAATATATGATTTGGAAACCACGTTAAAGCCACCATAAATAGGCAAAATATGGATGCACAGGAACCTCTAATTTCTTATTTCTGCTATTAAACAAACATTTTAAAGCGACGTTTTTCTTATTTCTGCTCAAACATCATACAAATGGCGATTTTCTTAGGAATCGAGGTAGCATGGTAAATCCCGTTTAAAGAGTCATACACAGGCGAAAATGCTCTACACAGTACATAGAGGATATTTATTCTTTTGCTGTGAATACCATAAATATTGTCATCGAGTGAAATGAAAACATCAGTATTTTCACGAGTGCGAAGCACGGGTGAAAATTTGAATGTTTTCATTACACGGGATGAAAATTTTTATGGTATTCACTGAAAAAGAGTAAATTTTCTTTTTATTTTATTGTTTACACGTCAATGCGCGTTTCTGACGTCATTAGTAACGTCACCAAACAAAACATGAACGTCATGGCGTCGACGCTCAGTGCTTAACATGTGAATCGCTGGAGAGACAAAAACAATAAGTTTTGGTGAATCAAAATAATTTTGATACCAAAATGTTCCTTACATTCTAACTAAGAAAATGCATACCGACACTTGATAGTTTAGTTCAGAAACAAAGAAGTTAGAGGTGTTCAAAAATCTGAAGTGGTGGTAACATCCACTTCTGAAACAATGAAGAAAACCGAAGTCGTCCAAAGCGAGGAGTGAAAATATAAATCGTATCAGTCACTAGTGAAATGATACGATATCAATTCACTAGTGATTGATATAACTTATTTTCATCAGATATACATTGATTTCACCGCTGACAATAAAATAAAGGTTTTAATTTATGACGTTTCTTATTTCTGCTCTAAAACATAGAATATAAGGATTATATTTTTAAACCACGTCTATGTTTCTTATTTCTGCTCAACAACGTACAAAATTGAAGAATTTCTACTCAATGAAAACTAATAGATGTGCACATATCGTATTCCATAAGAAATGGAAGATGATAGTGCTCAGAAACAAGAAAAGCAGTGTACAATAAGCCCAATGTGGCTGTAAAGAACGCTACATGTACATGTCACTTTTCTAACTCATGTCTATAAATGAGAAGGATCAAAGAAAAGAAACCGATAAGCATTTTCAAAATACTAAAGATAGCATTTTCAGCTTATATGATTTTAATTAATTGAAAAAATTATATTAAATACTGGTTATATTATTTTTTTTTTTTTTTTTTTTTTTTTTTTAATCTCCTTTTCGACCTCATAAAATGAAAAATAATAATTACAGGTAAAAGTTAATCGACCATTCACTTTAATTAGTAAGTTTGTCTTTTAGAAACAGGCTACTGATTTGGCCGTACAAACATACCAATTATATGCAAACAAAGCAATTATACTATCAATTATACTGTGGGCCGAAATTGCTATGGGACGATTTTGTATGGGCCGAAAAGGTTATGGGCCGATTTTGTTATGGGCCGAATTGTCCAGTGACCACCGCAACTACTTACTGCGTCCTTTTGCATGTACAGCATGCGTGTTTCCTGATATCCAGACACTTTTAAAGTACTGTATTAATGAAAAAGCTTTTGTGACTACTTAAACAGTTAAACGTAAGAAACACAGAAACTTACCGTCTCCCCATACATCATCATAGTTCAGGTTATACTTCATTTCCTTTGGGAATCATTGAGCCCATCCTGGTTATTTTGAAAATGGAATACCGCTTAAGCTGACGCTAGGGGCGTTGGCAGCCTCGAAAACTACAGTGTTGCATATGATGAGACTCCATTAAACCGAGTCTCCGATTTTCGTGATTTTGTGTGTTCTTTATTCCAAAAGGCAATCCTTTTTGACTTTATTTAACATAAAACCTGAAATCAGTTTTTATGCTTATTCCGGGTAAAACAGACTATTTTAGAAATGTTGGTGGAAGGCGCCAGCTGAATATAATTTATTTAGAATACCTGTATCTATTTTATAGGCATAAAATCGAATATAAGATGTAATTTTGTGTTATTAAATGTTCTTAACAGACTAACGACCGATTTTGTTCTTACTTCTAGATTTATATTAGCGCCTTTTTGCATGTTATGCGTCTTTTTGGTCCTTTCTGGTGTTTAGGCACCCCCGGTGTGGGTTTTACGCCACAAATACAGGGTACCAGCCTTTGGCGCACGTGATCGCTGTTTGAGAGCTGGTGTGGTTTTCTGTGTAACAAAAAACAAAAATGTCTTGGAGAGTTACAAAAGATATAGGGAGGAGGAAGAGTGGACCTCGATCCCGGAGTGGAGGTGGTAAAGAGGTAAATCGTATATAGTTCATGCACATATTTGTGAAACTATTGCTACCCTTGTGTTATACGTTTTCGTGGCCTGTGGCAATATCTTGTTTTCCCTAGGGGCAATCCGGTAAACTTCGGACACCCGTAAAAGTTCGGACAATTTGTTTATTTCCGTAAACTTTAAAGCCAACACTCATATAGTGGTGTGCTGAATTACTGGACTGGCTAAAAGAAGATGTCTATTCTGTTTCCTTTCAGTTCGTTATGATACATTTCGGATATAAAGTATGAAATCAGGCGTGATATCACGAGCCTTTCAACTGTGACATTCAAAACTTCGGGCCCACGGCAAATTTGAAAAAAAGTGTAACAGCATCGTGTGAGGTTTTTGCACGAATTTACTCTTTAATTTCGATTACTTTTATATTTTGGGTTTAAATTTGATCGTTTTATAATGTATATGTCGGTCATTTGAGCATACAAGAGAAGACATCATTGGGTTTTTACTCGTTAAGGAATGTCCGAACTTCCCCACAGTTGAAATAAGGGCCACGGGGAAGTCTGGACGTCAAAAAAAAAAAAAAAAAAACGAAAATAAAAGAAGAGGGTCTGCATAATTGCGCCACCATGCCATGACTTTTGGCACAAAGGTTCAAATTTGCAGACATCCTAAAGCCGTCCGTCTGTCTGGTCAAACTTTGCACATGTATTGGCAAGGGAGCTAACCCACATTATATTTAGTGTAAAAGACTATAGATTGTTGCGAAAAGGGCCCGTTCAAATTGCTAAGTTGCTGCAGTTTTCCATTTCCTTGTCATTACTAAAACCCGGGTAAGCTCAGCGTATGAAGCAAGAAACAGGGCATTTTTATTGGCAAATTTGATGCATGACCATATTGTCATTGTTGAGAACACCCGCGTACAATTTCTTATAAGGTTATCAAAATATTGTGCTTGAGTGTTCTCAACTATGACAGTACTATAGGTAATCAAATCTGTAAACTTAAGTACTTTCAATCTTGGTGCATAAGCTGATTTTTTTTTTTATCATCAAATCAACGAACATAATGATAATAAAACTGCAAGCCATGCACCATGCCCCGCCACACAGGGACATATTCCCTATCAGACCTGTTACCGATTACATACAAATGTATTCGATTACAATTACAATTACTTTGTAATTTCATGATTACAGATTACAATTACATCTTCCCTGAATGTAATCAATTATAATTACATTGCAATGTAATTGATTACAATTACAATTACTTTCTTGTTGTTCCGTGTTTAAAAAAATTCTAGTTTAAATTAATAATCTGTTTTATTGTTCTTTCAAAGCTTCATGCATGGTATGCTATATCTTCTGACAAGATGTTATTCATATTCTTTATACCATATATTCATTTTTTTATGATATTCCATTTACCGGTGGGGGTGGTCGGGTGGTGCGAAGGTGCTGCGTATCTTACATCACTGGGGTGTCCAACTGATATTGGCTTACAGTTGGGCAAGGCCTGCTATCCTTGTAGTGGGTAAGGGTAGAGGGGGAATGTTTTTATTTCTTCTGTTTCTTCTCTTTCATTCCTGTTCCTCTTTCTTCCCTGTCCCTCTCTTTCATCTCCTCTACTCTCTCTTCTCTCTTTTCTCCCTTTCTCTGGGAGACGACACAAAATGACCCTCAAGGGTTGACGTGTCGTTAAACCCCAACACAATCAAAAAATCCATTTACCGGTACTATACATTTTCTATGACGTATGGTTATTTTTCACTCTTCCTCTTGGTACCATGAGCTGGTTCAAAGACTTATAGTGCCTGGCTTTTGTTGTACTCCCTGGGGTGCAATATAATTCTGTCAGGCTGTTCATCTTAAGCACTGATATATAAAAATGAAAACAACAGTGGAATTAAATCAAGTTTTCATCTGTTATAAATAAGTTTAATTTGCATGAGCAGCATTATTAAGCTTCATGGAACAAAGGAAAGAACAATCCCTTCTCTGTCTAAAAATGTAGTGTGGTGGTTAATCAGGGGGGGGTGGGGGAGGGGTGGGGGTGGGGGCAAAAAAAAAATCAGTCTTGGTCCGGGGCTGTACAGTTTAAAATTTGCAGTGAATAAGTTTTGTTAGGACACTGCTTTACCTGTCAGTAGACCAGATAAGAGGAGTAAATTGCTGATAACTGAAGGATAATTTTCCGTATCTTTCAATGAAAGCATATGTTGTGGGTACTCATTTGAACCGTCTTGTTGAGATGATTCAAATGAGTACCCACAACATATGTTTTCATTGAGAGATAAGAAAAAGTATCCCTGAATTATCACACTAATTTACTCCTCTTATTTGGTCCTCTGCCTATGAAAGAACCAGCTCAAAACCTGTCAATGTCCTCAGGCAATGTCAAAACTTAACACAGGTGCTTTACAGAAGGGTATAATTGGGCCAGTTTTAGTAAATGCCATAAATAATTCAAGTATTTGGATACTTGATAAATAGGCCTGTGCAAACAATGAAGAAAAAGTACATCAGGGTCTACAGCCTTTCAAATTCAAATGTCATTGTTTAGATGCAGAAATATATGACAAGACCACACTCCAACTACAAATTATGACAGGTCAGCTTTAGCCACCTAACAATTGTCCAAATGTATATAACTTTTTACAGTAGGTCATCTGACATGAGGGACATTGTTGACAACATGCACACAATAAACATGAAATTATATAAGTCAGTAAGTTACTGTAAAAACACTAAAATTTTCATTTTCCATACTACATGTGTGGAGACAGTGAAGGCTCTAGTGGGATGCACAAATTCAAAGCTGCACCTGAAATGCCTCTTGGCACATGCCGTTACCATTATCACATGGATTAGTCAATTCTGATCTGGATTTGCAATGTTTGCCTTGATCTGTCTGTCCGAAAGTATAATACACCGTTAAACAACCATGTTATATCCAAACAAAAACGTAGAGATATATAGATAACAGACTATAAATGTTTGCCAATTTAATTACTTTATTTGCTAATCCATATCAGCTAATCCATGTGTGAAACTTCAATTTCCTTTGATCTCGAAGATGTACTTATTAAATTTTCTTTTATCTCAAAGATGTATTGATTGTTTTAAACAAACCAATACAGAGTCATTAGGTCATTAAATGTATACAAATCAAAATAATTATCTCCAATATTCTTGTTTCTTGTTAAGTTGTCATACCAGAAATTAATTTTTTTTTTCAATTCTATTCCTTCTGACTTATTTTATTTAAATATCCATATTGTAATCGTATTGTTATCATCAAAGTAATCACGATTACAGGCTGCTTTGCAATGTATTCGATTACAATTACAATTACTTGTAATCATAAAAATCAACGATTACAGATTACATTTCGATTACTCAAAACTTGTAATCAATTACATGTAATCATGATTACTGATTACAATTACAACAGGTCTGTTCCCTATGCACTTCTGTAGTATAGGGGCTGAAAACAATCTAACTTAAACATGAAGAGAAGCAATAAACAGTTATTTCATAACTCCAAAAAATAAAAAAAACACACCAAAAAGTCTGTTAAAAATGCAATAAAAAGTGATAAAAAATAATTTCAGGGTTCTGAAAAAAAAACAATATGCATATCTTCAGACCATCCTAAAAGCGTGTGTAAACTTTCAAAAGGATCAGCCTGAAAATGTAGGAGGAGTTGCGCGTACAAGGTACATACTCCCTATACATTTCTGTGGTATTAGGGCTCGAAAAGAGTAAGTTAAAAATGCAAAAAATGTAATAAAAAATAATTTCAGGATTCTGAAAACACAATATGTGTATCTTCAGACCATCCTAAAAGCATCTGTAAAGTTTCAAAAGGATTAGCCAAAAACTGTAGGAGGAGTTGCGCGTACAAGGTACATACTCCCTATACATTTCTGTAGTATTAGGGCTTGAAAAAAGTCTTAAGTTAAAAATGAAAAAAATGTGATAACAAATAATTTCAGGATTCTGAAAAAACAATATGCATATCTTCAGACCATCCTAAAAGCGCTTGTAAAGTTTGAAAAGGATTGGCCTAAAACTGTAGGAGGAGTTGCAGGCAGACGGTACATATTTTCTATACATTTCTGTATTATTAGGGCTCGAAAAAAAAGTTAAAAATGAAAAAAAATGTGATAAAAAATAATTTCAAGATTCTAAAAAAGCAATATGCATATCTTCAGACCATCCTAAAAGCGCCTGTAAAGTTTGAAAAGGATTGGCCTAAAACTGTAGGAGGAGTTGCGGGCAGACGAATGGTGGGGGCGCTGACGGACGGACACTCAAAATTTCAGAGGGTTTAACATAATACCCCACCACATTTTTGGTAGCAGGGCATAAAAACGACTAACCGGTTTGGAGGGACCCTTTTCGCTAAAAAGATATTGTCTTTTTCACTGTTCAATATGACCTTGAAGACAAACGAGCTGGCGTACTTTGCTTGTTGGCTTGTACTGAATTCAATTTAATCTTTTGTTTCTGTTTTCAGTCAAAAAAAAAACAGCAGACCAGATTTACTGAGGTTCTTTCCGAGTTTTGAATTGTTAGAGGGCTCAAAGTGAGAATATCACAGGACACATTCTTTTTTAATTTGACCTTTGAAAACACTTATTGGCGTGCTCGAGCATACTGGTTTCATGTTCAAATCATTCATTCTATATATACACAATTCAAATTCTGATACTGGTTACAATATAAAGAAAAATGCCAATTAAACCTCACACAGAAAATCAAAACCTGTACAACACTGCGAGCATCTACATGTATACGCGGCCGGGCTGATAACAAACCGATAAAGATTTAAGCAGAATTCAAAGTGGGTAACCAGTGCAAGCCTATTAGAGACTAACAGCGAATGACTTGTCCTGAAAAGGGCGAGTTACCTCTGAATACCATACATGCCCTACGTAATGACTTGAGATCACTGCACTTGAGATTTACATATATATTTTAATTCATTTTATTTTGTTCTGTTCTATGATTTTACAAGGGTCACAGGTGTGACCACTGCCCTTAGAGTCCCATTCTGTGTAAATAAAATGACTGTAGCCCTGTTTTCCTACTTCCCCTGTTGAAATTCTGAAAAAAAAAATAAATAATACAAGCAGAAATGTGCCAGAGCACAGTTTTGAGTGATATGGAAAGCTCGTTTATTCTGTGCAAAAATATAAGAAGTAATGAAACGGCAATGTTCATGAACATATACAATGTAATTCCACATCCCGCCCTTCGGGATAGTATAAGTTTACACGCACTGCATAAAATTAAAACAGCACAAGCAGAATGTAAAGAGGACAGCTCTTTCCCAGGAAATTGCCTCAAGGATCCGAGGGCAAGGACATCATAAATAAAATGAATAAGTCATTACAAACAAAATATCATAACAAACAGAAAGCGGATGAACAATTAGAATAAGCCACAGCTGTACCGCCGTCTTGGAACGGTCAGTAATAAACTACTAGATGGCGTAAGATAAAAATCTAGAAGGATTACATTTGAAAACAAATCATTAAAGATAGAAAATGGGCGTCTCGGTTTTATTGAGACTCTTCATAAACAGTAATGAAATTTGCATCATCTAAATTTGTCGTCTGCTAAATAAGCCAAAGTGATAAAGGTTAAATGACGTATAGTCTACAGATCTACGTCAATCCAAAGTGAAAAAGATATAGATTTTTGCGAAAATGGCCCATTCAATCTGCTGTCGGTTTTATTATTATTTTTATTGCACCTGCTTGTAGCAGGGTGCGATATAGGCGTCCGATTTTCTGTCAGTCCGTCCGTCCATCTGTCAACATTTATGTCGACGTTCGACATTTATGTCAAAGTTAGTATTCTAATCAACTACAAGACTAAACAACCATCAAACCTTGCATGAAACATCTCCCTGACCTCCTGACTTTGCAACATAGGCATCCGCTTTTCCGTATGTCTGTCCATTTGTCCGTCCGTCTGTCAACATTTATGTCGAAGTTTGACATTTATGTCAAAGTTAGTATTTTAATCAACTACAAGACTAAACAACCATCAAACCTTGCATGAAACATTTCCCTGACCTCCCGACTTTGCGACATAGGTGCCCACTTTTCCATTCGTCTGTCTGTTCGTCTGTCCGTCTCTTAACAGTTCTGTTATGTCGAAGTTCGACATTTATGTCAAAGTTAGTATTCTAATCAACTACAAGACTAAACAACCATCAAACCTTGTATGAAATATCTCCCTGACCTCCTGACTTTGCGACATAGGTGCCCGCTTTTCCATTCGTCTGTCCGTTCATCCGTCTGTCTCTTAACAGTTCTGTTATGTCGAAGTTCGACATTTACGTCAAAGTTAGTATTCTAATCAACTACAGTTCTACAACACCCATCATACCTTGCATGACGCATCTCCCTGACCTCCTGACTTGGCAGATATTTTGACCCAGTGACCTTGACCTATATTTTGCGCTCCATTGACTTTGGCACAATTTATGTTGACGTTCCAGATCTTCTCAACTATAAGGTGTACAACTACCAAACCTTGCATAGTGCTTCTCATAGATGTACAGACTTGGCAGGTACCTTGACCCGGTGACCTTGACCTATATTTTGCGCTCCAGTGACTTTGACATATTTTGCGTCGACGTTCGATATCTCCTCAACTATAAGGCCTACAACCATCAAACCTTGCAAAGTGCTTTTCCTCAATGTACTGACTTAGCAGATACCTTGTCCTAGTGACCTTGACCTATATTTTGGCTGCAGTGACTGACATAATTTATGTCAACATTCCAGATCTCCTCAAGTGTAAGACCTCTAGCCACCAAACCTTGCATAGTGCTTCTCCTCAATGTGTGGACTCTGCAGGTACCTTGATTGGGTGACCTTGACCTATATTTCACACTCCATTTACTTTTACACCTTTTACATCACTCTTCCATATGTCCTCAACTGTAAGGCCTTCAACCACCAAACCTTATATAGCACTTTTTAGCTCGCCTGTACGAAGTACAAGGAGAGCTATTGTAGTCACCCCGGTCATCCACGTTTGCGTTTGCGTTTGCGTTCCCGTTCCCGTCACACTGTGTTAAAGTTTTTCAAATGCTTATATCTCAACAGTCACTCCTCACAGAGGCATCAAATTTGGAACTTAGGTACCTTGGAGGGTCTTCTGAGATTCCAAGAGAATAAACCCCTGGGTTCATGCCCCTGGGTGGGGCTAGGGGTCAGAATCTAGGACACCTTTGTAATACTGTGTTAAAGTTTTTCAAATTCTTATATCTTGACTTTCACTCCTCATAGAGCATTCATATTTAGAATTTGGGTACCTGGACGAGTCTTCTGAGATTCCAAAAGAACATACCCCTGGGTTCATACCTCAGGGTGGGCCTTGGGGTGGGGCTAGGGGTCAAAATCTAGGATACATTTGTAAAATCTTATATGCCTACAGGTTATAGACACAACTGGTTATACATCAGCTAACTATGTGACATCAGTTTAAGTGTAAGAGAGTGAAGGTCATGGTGACCTACATTTTACGGTCAAGGTCACCTAGATTTCACGGTCCAGTGATTTTGCCTTATATCTTGAATACTATTTGTTGGATAAATGTCACACCTAGGATATTACTTCCATGTGACCCAATGAATGACCTCTTACTATATCTAGGTCATTGTGACCTATATTTCATGGTTCAGTGATTTTGCCTTATATCTTGAATACTTTTTGTTGGTTAAATGTCACACCTGGGATATTACTTCCATGTGACCCTATGAATGACCACTTACTATATCTAGGTCATTGTGACCTATATTTCATGGTTCAGTGATTTTGCCTTATATCTTGAATACTATTTGTTGGATAAATGTCACACCTGGGACATTAGTTCCATGTGACCCAATGAATGACCACTTACTATATCTAGGTCATTGTGACCTATATTTCATGGTTCAGTGATTTTGCCTTATATCTTGAATACTTTTTGTTGGTTAAATGTCACACCTAGGATATTACTTCCATGTGACCCAATGAATGACCACTCACTATATCTAGGTCATTGTGACCTATATTTCATGGTTCAGTGATTTTGCCTTATATCTTGAATACTATTTGTTGGATAAATGTCACACCTGGGATATTAGTTCCATGTGACCCAATGAATGACCACTTACTATATCTAGGTCATTGTGACCTATATTTCATGGTTCAGTGATTTTGCCTTATATCTTGAATACTATTTGTTGGATAAATGTCACACCTGGGATATTAGTTCCATGTGACCCAATGAATGACCACTTACTATATCTAGGTCATTGTGACCTATATTTCATGGTTCAGTGATTTTGCCTTATATCTTGAATACTATTTGTTGGATAAATGTCACACCTGGGATATTAGTTCCATGTGACCCAATGAATGACCACTTACTATATCTAGGTCATTGTGACCTATATTTCATGGTTCAGTGATTTTGCCTTGTAGCTTGAATACTATTTGTTGGATAAATGTCACACCTGGAATATTAGTTCCTTGTGACCTGATTATTGACGTCAAAATATATCTCTGTTGGTGTGACCTATATTTCATGGTTCAGTGATTTTGCCTTATATCTTGAATACTATTTGTTGGATAAATGTCACACCTGGGATATTAGTTCCATGTGACCCAATGAATGACCACTTACTATATCTAGGTCATTGTGACCTATATTTCATGGTTCAGTGATTTTGCCTTATATCTTGAATACTATTTGTTGGATAAATGTCACACCTGGGATATTAGTTCCTTGTGACCCGATTATTGACGTCAAAATATATCTCTGTTGGTGTGACCTATATTTCATGGTTCAGTGATTTTGCCTTATATCTTGAATATTTGTTGGATAAATGTCACACCTGGGATATTAGTTCCATGTGACCCAATGAATGACCACTTACTATATCTAGGTCATTGTGACCTATATTTCATGCTTCAGTGATTTTGCCTTTTATTTTTATTACTATTTCATGGAGAATTGTCATACCTGGATTATTATATCTAAGTGACAAAATGATTTACATACAAATACATCTAGGTCAGTGTGACCTATATTATATGGCTTAATGATAAAAATGTTACAATATAAAATGTACCCAGCAGGCGAGCTCGCTGTCCTCCGACAGCTCTTGTTCTCGATGTACTTACTCGATAGGTACCTTGACCTGGTGACCTTGACCTATATTGTGCACTCCAGTGACTTTGACACATTTTATATTGATGTTCGGTATCTCCTCAAATATAAGACCTACAATCACTAAACCTTGCATAGTGCTTCACCTCATTGCACTGGCTTGGCAGGTACCTTGACCCAGTGACCTATATTTGACACATTTTACGTTGATGTTTGATAACTCCTCAACTATAAGGCCTACAACCACCATACCTTGCATTGTGCTTCTCCTTGATATACTGAATTAGCGATACCTTGACCCGTGACCTTGACCTATATTTCATGCTCCAGTGACTTTTACACATTTTACTTCGACATTCCATTATCATTGGGCTGTATGATACGAAAAGTCAGTGCTGAAGATATAGCCATTAGAGGGAATGGGACTGGCCTAGAATATATGTGCCCCACTAGGCACTTTGTCTACATTTTTTTCAACCCAGTTTTCCAAGTAAGCACTGCTAAGAATGAAATAAACTTATTTGATAACCACATTCTGATTGTGGCTCCTGTGACTTTTGTGCCAGCAGGTGCGATGACGCCTTCCGCGGAATTCTTGTCGTTGTTTTGATGTTAAAAAAAAAAAAAAAAAAAAAAAAAAAAGCTCAGCGTATGAATTCATCAAGGTTGAAATGTATCATATATGCAGGTTTGATGAACTACCATATTTTCATCATTGAGAACACTCAAGCACAATTTGATAACCTTAGAGGAAGCTCCGGGAAGAAATTATACACGAGTGTTCTCAACAATGACGATACGATCATGCATCAAGTTTGCCGATATAAATATCTTGTTTATTGTTACATACGCTGAACCTATACTGGTTTTTGTCAGAACAACGAAATGGAAAAAAAACAGAAACTTACCGATCTGAATGGGCACTTTTCGCTACAATCTATAGTCGTTTTTATTGTTAAATATGATCTAATATGACGTAGGTTAGCCCAATTTGTCTTCTAAAGCACACTTTCTGACATTTTAAGGAATGATAGAATGACAGTTATACTGCCCCATGTTATTTAAGTTTCGAATTTGTCCATATATATATACTTTTTTAAAAAAAAAGATACCTATGTCCGAACTTCCCCTGCAAGGCAAAATATGACTGTCCGAACTTCACCTAGGGTGGACGAAGTTCCACGAACTCAACGTATAATTGTTTCTGAGCTTGAACCAAGCTATTAAACATAGTAATCAAGCACATTCTTGGCTTATGTATAGCTTCAAATACAGTCATAACTGACCGAAAGTTCGGGAGAAGGCGGAAACCAGTCACAGTCAATTAAGACCCGTCAAACAAACGTATGCAGCCGAAAGGTCCCGAGTGTGTCTGAACTTTGCCGGATTGCCCCTACTGTCCTTTCGACATCTCTTAGACAGATGTTTTTTGCTTGGCGTTTTATTTTAAATGAAAATATTTTAGGGTATTGGTTCTGATTGACCATATCTTATCAGAAACCATTTGTCTTTCCTGTTTCTGTGTTTTGTTCACAAATATTTACACTAAAATTAAATACAGCCAAAAGTTGGCCTGATCTATGCAATTTCTATAGTAGTGTTTTTTTTTGGAATTTTTGTCTTAGAAAATATTTGTTTTTACTTTTCTTTGCTGAATTTGAATAATTGATGTTTTACAACAATATTGTGAAAATTTCAGCAAAATTGAACAAGTGGAACTTGTTAAAAATCTTGCTCCAAGTTACCTACCCTACAGATCTGCATGATTTTGCTTCATTTTTACTGTATGGGAAAAAGTGAAAATATTTGATTTTTTAAAAACCAATGTTGTTGTTGTTGTTAATCCGTTACGCACTATCACGCTGCTTATGGACACCAAGTGCTTTGTCTTCTTTAGCGCACTGGTACTTCTACACCTTGTGCTTATTCACATATGCTCCATGCACATGCGTGGGTGATCATTAATAATTTTGGAAACATTTGGTGCTCTTGATGTACTGTATCAGAGCACCAATCAAGTTGGTCTGACCTTGTCGACTAATTCCATCTATGCTTCTATTTAGCACTTTCAATGTAATGTCACTAACAGTATTAAGCCCCTCTCTGTTTAATACATCCTCAACTGTCTTCTCCAGGGTATCCCTTTCCTCCTGGTAGGCATCACAGTGGAACAGATAATGTTCTGTGTCCTCCGGAACCTTGCATGTGTTGCACATTCATGATGCTGTTTTGTCAGTCTTTGCTCTATGGTTATTCAGTCTAGTGTGGCCTGACAACAACTGGTTTAAGATTGAGAAGAAGCGTCTATCTCCCTCTCCAAAGCAGTTTCTCTTTCCTACCTCTGTGTATACTTCCTGTATAGTTTCTGTCTTTTCTGATAAAACATACTTCCTCTGCCATTTCTCTTTCATCTGTTTCTTTATCTCACTAACTGCTTCCTTCTTGTCCATCACTATTGGTATATCTCCTTTATCATTAACTTCAGCTGCAGCCTCTTTTGCCTGTTTATCTGCTAGTACATTTCCCCTAATGTCTTTGTGACCTGGTACCCAGTGTACGTTGATTGTATTTCCTTTGGAATATAGGCAACTGATGCATTCTTTGATTCTTGTGACAATTTATATCTTAGATGTTGGTGGTTTGTTTTCAAAAGCCGTAATTATTGCTGGTTGACAGTCTGTAAAGAAATGGATACTCCTTTCAACTAGGTCGGATTTTTCTAGTTCTGATAAAAATTCCAGAGCTATTTGTATGCCAACCAATGACTAGAATAAAACTTTTTGTACATAGGTAGTTACATTAAATCAGGACAAAATAAATTTTGCAAATTTACTTTTTCTGTGTAAAGCGTCAAGCAGAAATCGACTTTCTGAAAGCTGTCGAAAAGCACAGTAGCTGATATGTCCATACATATCCCTGCACAACCAGTTTTCGTCCACTTAACGATATATCCGATCAGAGCCGCTGACAAACTAAAACCTCCATTTTGTTTAATATGAAAATAGGCTTAGCCAGCTAGACTTTAGAATCTGTCCGCCACTGTTTACTGACTTCAGTATACGAGTCTGTACACCCATTAACTGCACTAACGGTTAGGGTTAAGTTAGAAGTAGGTCACTGATGGTTAGGGTTAGGTTAGTCAGGTCATTATATTTAGCATACTTCTATCTGGAATATTTACAGCTGGTTAAGGTAATATTAAAGGGCTGACAGATTCTAAAGTCGCTCCGGCTTAGCCTAAATGCGAGCACAGCACAGACCTATATGTAGTCTCTTCAAAAGTCCTTCACAGCATCATTAAAGAATGAATATCAGTATATAAAAAAATATATGTAAATCAATAATAAATAATGAAAATAATCAACAAAATATGCTCTTGACACTTATTGACACTCGTTTCTTGTCACTTTGTGATGCTTATTAGTGGGACCCAAATTTTGTGAATGGCGGTATAATCAAGGCGCCCCTGTCAGTTCTACCAACTTCCGGGAAGAAAAAAGGAAGAAAATTGGTCAGAGCGATTTCTGCTGAAAGTATATATTGTTGAATGTTACTTTTCTGATCATATTCTCTACCATAGAGCTCACTTCGTTCGCGACGCGCGTCGTGCATCGCGGGCTGTGCTCACTATTAATGCATAATTACTATTAGTCAGAACGCATCAAATCAATAACAATATATATTGAATTTATCTCGTGTTTATCCAGGTCAAGCCACCATTTTTGAAAGAGCTTAGATCTGTCAAAATCAGTTGGCCCCGGACATTTACTACCTAAATTTGTCCATGTATGGTATTTATACTGTTCGTAAGAAAGAAACGCATCTTCTAGCTTCTCATCAGCTAAAAAGTCAAAACTGGTCTGGAAACAAGAATTAACCAAGAAAACAGGAAATTAACATATTTACAGCGTAATGTATCCTAATTTAGGCTTATTGACAGGATGTAGTGGGTTCACAAATTGGACACAAGAATATATCACCCCTCCTAAGAACCCTTACTTTTGTACAGAATGACAGATGAACACATCCATTACATTTTTCACATTGGCCCCAGTTAACTGTGATAATAAATGATTTCTTGCTAAAATCCGGGCTTGATCATTTACAGATGATGCACTTTTCATTTGTGATATTCCAGAAGACCATAATGCCTTGTGCGGTCAGGGGTCAAGCTGGCTCAGAAATTTAGGGAGAAGTGACTTCTCCCTCCAGACAAAACAGGGAGAAGTTTTATAGGATGAGGGAGAAGTCAAGACTTGGTTAACCTATCATCTTACTGAAAGCATGACATTTAAGGACTCTCTACTTGCTTTACCACATTGTCTTGGGAATTAACAAAAAAGGAAACAATTTTTGCTGTAGATCTGTTAATTCTTACTTCTAAACCAATTAAATGATCCACAGAAACACAGACATGAGTAGGGCAAATGCATCATATCTGCAACCATATCTTTTTGGAAATTGATCTTCTCAGTCAAAACATCAAGATCTGATAAGGTACAGTACTGTCACTTAATGGGACAAATGAAAGTAGGTCTGATTTCAGTCTTATTGCAACTATTTACCCAGAAAATACATAAAATAAGTAAATGCTTACAAATGGTGCAAACAAAAAGTATTGCTGATGGTAAAAATCCTGTCTTTTGACATCAAGCAACAAAGTGTCGTACACTTGACCAAAAACAACACTAACCAGTTTACACCTTGATTTCTTGTCATGGAGGGTTGTTCATAGATTAAAAAGGGGATTGGAATCTGGGGCTTATTAGTTGTGATGTACACAGAAATAATATCCAAAATAGTCTGATTTCCAGGGATCAGTTTTAGCACTTGCTAACTTGCTAAATGCTGGTTAATTTCCTCAAAAAGCAAGCTGCAATTTCCATCACTTGCTAACTCTAGCAAGTTGGAAAGATTCTCTTTAATTGGTGGAACCTGAGGCATTGTTGCTGAAGTTTTGCAATTCCTTTTCCAAAGGCAATGACGATATTTTTCTTACTTTTCCCAGAAAACAGGCTTTGACATTACATGCAAATTGTCTCCTATGGAGACAATTTGCATGTAATGTCAAAACCTGTTTTCTGGGAAAAATAAGAAAAATATTTTAAAATGTCTGCTGAATTTTTTACCCAGAGTGCTAAGGTTTAAAGCCACATTTAACAGTGTTTATAAGTGTGAAAAAGCAAGTTGGCTGAAAGGTTTAGCAAGTAAAACATAATGCTACTTGCTAATTTTAGCAAGCTGTCAAAAATGTTAAATTTGAACCCTGATTTCTGTTGCGAAATATGTTTTTCATGCAGGTCAAAATCTGTTCCAATTTTCTCATCAATTCGACCTTCGCAGCTGAACAAATACAGTCAACCCTCTTTATACCGACACTCAATACGACGACAAAATTCGTTACAATGACAATTTGAATGTCACGAAACCTTTGCTCAAGAGATGACAGTTAATGAGAAATTAAGCAAAGAATATTGCATTAAAACTTCAAGCAACATATGTTTTGGATATTTGTTAGAATCGCCTCATTGAGGTAATTCTAACATATAACAGGCCATTCTAATAAATATCCAGAACATACCGGTAATGTTTTATGAGGAAATACTAACAAAACAAGGCCATTCTTACATTAAAGATCAGAGGATACGGCCAATTTTCTAGAGTCACTGAATAATTTTTGGACAGGTTTTTAAAAAAAATCAGTCCTTTAAAATAGCAATGTCCAAGCGGCGGAAGGTGTCCCAGGTTAACCTTTTTTATAAACCTTTTTACAAAGTTATATGTTACCTTTATTCTTCAGTGGATTGCTTTCATATTTGATAGGGATGAAGACGAGAACCATTAGGTGTTTCATGTGCAAGAGAGACAACTCTTACTTTTTTCGTTATTTAAAAAACCTGTCCAGAATGCTGTGAGGCATTTTTCTTGTTAACATCCTGCACTAAGTAATATAAATTTTAGACCCAATAAACATATTCTTCTTTTACTTCAAAATTTCAACTGCCGTGTCCAACTAACCCACCATCTTTAACCGCAATCAATTCAATTTTGACCCATTGACCAGAAAAAACAGAATATGTTGCACTCATCGCCTTGGCTGAACAATGTAGAATGAATTTGTAGACTGTTCTCAAGATCTAGTTTTAAAGGTGGAAAAAACTGTTTCGCTAATTTATTCACTTCCTTTTGAGATAGAAATCAGTTTGGGACAATAGAACCTCATCCACTGATGGAGTGACATGCAGTGAATCTTCATTACAACGACAGCATTTGTTTTCAAAGACGTTGCCATTAAAATGAATTTGCTGTTGTACAGAAGACGTAATGAGCAGATTGATATGTAAGAAAGTTCTTGTTTGGTTCTTATTTCCTTATAGAACATATGTTTTGGATATTTGTTAGAATCGCCTCATTGAGGTGATTCTAACAAATATCCAAACTGTGTTTCTTTAAAGCATTAAATACAATATTCTTGCGTAATTTGTGACTAATTAATTATTATTACCTCTAAAGCGAAGGTTTCATAACAGTCAAATTGTCTTTGTAACGAATTTTGTTGTCGTATCAAGTGTTGGTATAAAGAGGTTGTCTGTATTCTCTCCTGTAGTATCACCATACTACTCCTGTTTATGGCAGTCATAATTTTAGCTCATATTCTTTATTTTGGTCTATTTCAGGCTGTACGTGAAAAAGCACAGAACAAGGCAGCAGCCACAGTGGTAACAGCTGCTAATGCTGCTGTGAAAATGTCTACTTTTGTCAAGTTCTATAAAGTAAGCTTAATGTTTTGCATGCTAATTTAAAGCTGGTCCTGAGGTTATAAAACTTTATTCATGCTCAACTCAGCTGAACATGAAATTTTCTGGGCTAATAAATATGAAAATGCCAACAATAAATATGAAAATGCCAACTATTGTTGGCATTTTCATATTTGTTAGTAGAGAAATTTTCATCCTAAAACTATGTTTAGGAAGAAAGAATTTGTAATTGTTAGTAATTTTAGAATTATAAGCATGAAAAATTTCATGCTTATCTGAGATGAGCATGAAAAATGTTTTATAACTTAGGATGACAGATGAGCTACAGATTTATTTCTCTTGTCCAGAAAATGAGACTTTTGTTGTCATTTTAGGGGAGTTGTTTCCTTAGGAGATGATTCATCTTAACTCTTGTCCTGCTGAATAAATTAAGATGCTACACCCTTTTCAAATTTTCAGCCAATCAGATTACTCCATCCAGAGTGTTGATATAAATTCACATACTGAATGGCAAACAGTGCAGATCCAGATCGGTTGGCTTCAGAAGCCAACCGATCTGGATCTACACTGTTTGCAAATACAGAAAATATCTGGCAGGACTACATTTAGGGTTAAGTGTCAAATTTCATTTTCTCTGTAACAGAAAAAAAAAAATGTCTTCTAATATTTTATTGAGCATTCAGAGTTTGAAATGGAATGAGGGTCAGTAAAAGAGCCCTTATTAACGAGAAGTACTTAATGATAATTCGGGGATAATTTTCAACAGGTCTCCTTAGAGACATATGTCGAGGGTTGAGCGCAAGACTATTGTAACTCAAACATATTTTTGAAACCCTTGTTTAGGGGCAACTTGGACCCCTTTGTAAACAATGCAAATTTAGGTGCCATTGCTCATATGAGCAATGGCACCTAAATTTGCATTGTTTACAGAAAGAAATGTTGTAATCTTCATAACACCTTCATGGTGAGGAGATTAGGTTTGGGGAAAAACAACCATCTGACTTACGCCAGTCTTGCGCTCAACCCTCGATGTGTACTCATAACAAATGTCCCAGCAAGGCATTTCTGTTGAATACCCAGTACATATGATATGTTTTACCACAATTTTACAGAAGTATGGGGAACTATTGTTGTCACATTGTCACAGCACTGTCGGTTTTGGCATCCACACCAGCATCGGCGTCACACTAAATGTTGAAGTTTTACGTTCAAGTTTTTTTTTTTTAAACGTTCACTGTATCTCTTAAATGCCTGCATTTATTTTGTTTATGCTTGGATTGTTATGTACATTTGTACTTAACCCATTTACATAAATACTGAAGGTAAAGGGGGGGCATATTTTTTTTATGGTGCAGATCCTGTCAGCATCGGTGTTGGTATGACTCCGTCTAGTTTGTGCAAGATCTCACGAGCCAATGAGCAGATTCTTAACAAATTTGCATACTGGTAGATGTATTCAGTGCTCCAGCTAACCCTATACAGAGTGGTGGGCCACCACTCTTGCCCTTTCCTGCCGCCCCTCTGTCCTTTAAAAGCTGTCCATTGCCTTACTTCAACTCCAGACATCAAACCCTACACTTTGGTGAAAATTTCATTAAAAAAGATATTGATATTTAACCTTTACCACTCTCTAGGGTAATTCAGCAGAAGACAATTGATGATATTTAGATTTTTCCTAGAAAACAGGATTTGACGTTTTCTGCAAATTGTATCTGTTGGAGACAATTTTCATGAAATGTCAAAGCCTGTTTTCTGGGGAAAATAAGAAAAATATTTCAGTATGTCATCTGCTGAAAATTTTACCCAGGGTGCTAAATGGTACAAGTCAGTTTTATGAATGGGATTATTTTGTAACATGTCTGATACAAAGCGCATCACATGACACAAGGTGCCTTCAGTCTTGTATGACTGTGCCCTGAGGACAGTGCAGAAAGTGCCCTACCCAACACCCCTCTGCCCTCAAATCCTAACTGGAGCACTGATCATTGGGACTAAGTGATAAACTTGTTAACCCTTGTCCTGATGAATGAATTAAGATGCCACGCCCTCTTCTAATTTTTAGCCAATCAGATTACTTGATTCTGGATTTTGATACAGTCACATACTAAATGGCAAACAGTGCAGATCCAGATCAGTTGTTTTTTCAGAAGCCAACTGATCTGGATCTACACCTTTTGCAAAGGCAGGGCATATCCGGGTTCAGCAGGACAAGGGTTAAGTTTTGTGATCTTGACCTAATCTTCAAGGTTGTTGCTGGACTAAAACTTTTCAAATTTAGGCAATAGTGCACTTGAACTGCAAAATCTGGGGTGGGAGAGCAGGTGGGAGGGGGATCTGTTTTCTCTAAAAACACTGTTCATGTTTTCAACAAGTTATGACGCTTAATTAACGTTGAATTAGAGATTTTGCTTAATATCTTGAGAGTGAAGGTGATGTATTTTGATCTAATTTTATGTACATTGATATTAACTAGAACTAGGTTAAGACGGAAAATGGGCCGGTATGGTTACTTTTCAATGGAGTTACGGCTCTCAATTGACATCAAAATTGTGATTTTGCTTAGTATCATGAGACTGATGGATTTTTTTTTTACATTTTATATACACATTAATATTGACTCAGTGTTGATTAGATCTACATTTGGATTGAAAATGGACCAATTTTTAATAAACTTTCAACATGGTTATGGCTGTTGATGATGTCAGAATTTTGTTTTGGCTGAATATCTTGAAAATGAATTAGTGGACTTTGTTCAAATTTTATTTACTCATTTGTATTTACTAGAATTCATAGATGTGTAGCAGAATAATGGCTACAAAGCTTCAGATAAGAGGGAGTAACAGGTCTTTCAGCATTTTTTTTTTTTTTGAAAATCAGCATTGAAATTGAAGCAGAGGGGGTAAAAATACTCTATGAAATGTTGGATTTCAGCATTGAAATCAAAGTTAGGGGGTAAGCATTTTTAATGAACTTCACATTTAACCCTTAAAGCGCCAAGAAAAACTGCATCTGAAAATGTCGTCTGTTTATGTCGTCTGCTGAATATTCTTGCAGACTTTTCAAACCTAATTTTTCATACAGGCAAACAGTGTGGACCCTGATCAGACTGCTCCTAAAGGAGCAGTCTGATCTGGGTCCACACTGTTTGCAAAAATGACTTTTAAAATCATAAGCAGATGACAAAGCAGACGACAATAGTTTGCTCCCAGTCAGAGGGTACCTTGCCATCACGAATGGCGCTTTAAGGGTTAAAAGGATAATGATAATTGTCAAAGTAGCTTTAATTGTCATAGTAAATTATCATGCTCTATGATGGTTTCATAATGCATACTGAACTTTTAGATGGCCAGCATCCGCATGTATTCTGTATGGACAATTTCCACATATTGATTCTTTGACCAAAGAAGGTATTATACTTTAAAATACCAATGACAAATGAACCAGATGACAACCTGATTTTTTTATATATATTTTATTTTTTCAGAGAAAATAATGCTTTGCATGTCCTGAGAATTTTCTAGACAGACAATTCACATGAAATGCGAAGCAAGCCTTATTTATTTTCTCTTCAAGCCTTATTTTCTCTGAAAAAAAAAATGTATGCTACAGTTTTGCTTGGTGCTTTAAGAGTTAAGCATTGGAGATATGCATTTTAGCATTAAGCTTTAAAGCAGGGGATAAAATACTCATTGTACTGAAACCGTTTCTGAAGCACTGCATTATCCTGCGTACTTGTTGCCTGCAGTAACGGGGTATCATGAAGTGTTCGCAATGCTTTTATTTATTTTTATCTTTCTTTTTGTTTTCAGGATGGGGGGATCATACCAGAAGAGGACTGGAAAGATTTTCTTGGAGGCATCTTTGTAAAGCCAACTCTTGCTTTTAGGATCCCAAGAACACATCGTATCTGTAACAACATACTAGAAGCCAAGAAAGGGGCAGTGAGGTAAGATGTCATCAAAGCTACAGATAAGGTGTTGTTTTTGTTGTTTTTTTTCATTGGAAAAGTACTGATATTTTTCTCATTTCTCCACTAAAACATATGTTTTGGGTACTCATTAGAAGTGCCTCTGTGAGGTGCTTCTAATGAGGACCCACAGCATATGTTTTGTTGGAGACATAAGAAAATTAGCATGTGGATACTCCCTTGTATCTGGAGCTATGGACATCATAGTTCTGGATAAAGCACTTTCGAATCTAGGACATTTGCCCCCCTGGACATTTTCCCCCCCTGTTCAAATTAGATGGGTAGGACGATTCCCCCCCTGTGAAATGAAGTAAGTGGACCATTCCCCCCTCCTATTTAGCAAAGGACATTTCCCCCCCCCTGGACATTTTCCCCCCCTGTTCAAATTAGGTGGGTAGGATGATTCCCCCCCTGTGAAATGAAGTAAGTGGACGATGGGAATGTTCCAAAAGGAAGTCCCTAAAGTGTAATGGTACTGCCACTACGGACCTGCAGGTAAGCTTTACTTTTCATTTTTCAATTTTTATACCCTGCCACATGATAGTGGCGGGGTATTATGTTATACCCTCCGGTGTCTGTCTGTCCATATGTCTGTCCATCCGTCCGCCTTCCGCACTTCGTTTCCAATCCATAACTTGAGTATTTTTTCACGGATTTTGTTCAAACTTTGCATACATATTAGTATCGGGGATGAGTGGTTTGGAATTGTTAATGGGCAAAATGTCTATATATAAATAAATTCCATTGATGAGATCTTTTGTCATATATATTGAATCGTATTTTTCAGTCTCTCTCTCTCTCTCTCTCTCTCTCTCTCTCTCTCTTAGTTAGCTCTGGAGCAGAAAATGGACGTAAAGCTCACTCACTCAAAGGGTGGGGGGGAGGGGGAATAGTCCTCCATATACCAAAAATGAGGGGGGGGGGGGGGGGGAATTGTCCTCTCTGTGCAAAAAGATGGGAGGGGAAATGTCCACCCCTTATTATATTGCAGGAGGGGAAATGCCCTAACCCTGCCAAAAATAGGGGGGGAATCGTCCTACCTACCTGATTTGAGCAGGGGGGGAAATGTCCAGGGGGGGGAAATGTCCGGATACCAGCACTTTCACCCAAAAAAGTATTGATATTTTTATTCCTCTTCAAAAACATTAAGTGAGATATTCATTAGAAGCATCTCAGTGAGGCTCTTCTAATGAGTACCCACAATATAACTTTTCATGGATAAATAAGAAAAGTATTTACCTGTATTGGCAGAGCTAACAGACTTGTCGCTATGACCAGTTCAATTTATGTAATATGTGTTTACTACCTTAACAGTTATTACCTGTACAGGTGATTGACTAGCTGCTTCACGTGTAATGCAGGAAATCTGATTGTCATGCCTATAGTGTACAGTGGACATATCCTTATGAATGTTGAATGTGAAGATCAAACCAACATGCCAGATTGGTTAACGCTTAGCACTCTGGTTAACGCTTAGCACTCTGGGTAAAATTTTCAGCAGGCGACATTTTGAAATATTTTTCTTATTTTCCCAGAAAACAGGATTTGACATTTCATGCAAATTGTCTCCTAACAATTTGTCAAATCCATTTCATGCAAATTGTCTCCTAAGGAGACAATTTGCATGAAATGTCAAATCCTGTTTTCTGGGAAAAATAAGAAAAATATCATCAATTTGTCATCTGCTGAAAATGCCCAGAGAGTGGTAAGGTTAATCTATATACATTGTAACCTCTTTATAAGACATTTCATTATAAGACGATTTCAGATATAAGGCACTTGAACATTTACCATGCTATAGGCAGATTCAGCAGATGACAAACTGATGATATTTTTCTTATTTTTCTTAGAAAATAGGATTTGACACAAATTGTCTCCTAAGGACCACTCTCTGGGCTAATTCAGCAGACAACAAATTGATGATATTTTTCTTCCTTTTCCCAGAAAGAAGAATTTGGTTTTTCATGCAAACTGTCTCTAATGGAGACAATTTGCATGAAATGTCAGATCATGTTTCCGGGGTAGAATACAAAAAATATTTCAGTATGTTTCTGCTGAAAATTTTACCTAGAGTGCTAAACGTTGATTCAGCTGAGCAAATTGTGGCCCATGAGCCTCTTGTATTTTGCTGTAATCAGTACAAGAAATTGATTCTGTTCTCAGTATTGCCATTCACAGATTTTTTAATTATTTCAGCCAGTCAGATGTGCTTCTGGAAAAATTCAAGACAGAATTGCTGCCTGATATTTTGCAACGAAAGATAAAAGATGTACCATGTGAAATGAAATGTCTTGAATGGTAAGTAACCCGTAACCAATTTAGACTGAATAAACTCCCCCAAATTATATATTGGAAGAGTCAAATTTCCATATTAGGTATGTTAGGCTATGTGACTCGTAGCTAAAGATAAGAGGGGGTATCTACAGAATAGTTTTCTTATTTCTTCTCAAAAACAATAAGGCGCTTCTAATGAGTACCAAAATGTATGTTTTTATGGTGAAGTAAGATATCAGGGTCCTGTTGTTCAAAGCATTGTTAGCTTAACGAGCTCCTTAGAGGTCGAAATGTTAACTGTTCTAATAAGTACAATATCCAGTTCACAGGTATTTTTGCTGAAGAAAATGTGAGTAGCTTTTGCAAATGCAAAAGCTACTCACATTTTTCAACAAAAATACTAGCATATATGCCATATTTAATGATCAAAGTTTTAACGATATGTTAACTAACGACATTGTTAGTTTTGAACAACTGGGCCCAGTATTTTAGTTGAAAAAAAAAACACCTTATATAGGCCAGCCTCGGTGGCTCAGTAGGATGTGCATCCGACCGATGATCAGGTCATTGGTCACGATCCCCGCTGGGTTGGGCAACATTCTTTCATGGATATTGATCATGTAATATTTTCTATGGACATTCTCTCCCTTCCTCTGATTCAAGAAGGTTACTGGCGTAAGAATGTGTACAAGTACTGGTTAACCACTTGGAGGACTAAGCTTGCCCAGGAAAAGTGTGATTAGGTAAATTGACTGGCTCGTCCTGACCTTAACCCTTGTCCTGCTGAATAAATTAAGAAGCCACACCCATTTCTAATTTTCAGCCAATCAGATTACTTGATCAAGTTTGTTGATATAGAGTCACATACTTAATGGCAAACAGTGCAGATCCAGATCAGTTGGCTTCTTCAGAAGCCAACTGATCTGGATCTACACTGTTTGCAAAGGCAGGGTATATCCAGGTTCAGCAGGACAAGGGTTAATAGTGTTGACTGGGCCATTACTCCAAACCAGCCAAGCATCTTATCTGGAGCTATGTGATTTAGATATTCCTTGAGAAAAATGGCTAAACTTTTTGCAAACATAGGAGACCCTGATCAGGCATGAAGAGAAGAGGGGGAATAGCAGAAAGCAGAATGGATGGGTTGCCTGGTGCCTGTGCAGTACACCTGCTAATACCTGCAGGCTGGACTTGTGTTTACTGTTTGTCCTTTTGTCAAGTTGGGTGAAAGTCCAATAATTCAGAGGCAGTGTCTCAATATAACAGACATGTTGTTGTCTGTGATGTTTAACCTCAGCTCAGCAACAACAACTTGTAACATATTTACTCTAAGTATTCGGACACCTTTACCTTAAGGCCAGATAAGAGGGGTATCCAGGTAATATTTTTCTTATTTCTCCACAAAAGCATATGTCATTAGAAGTGCCTCTGCAAAGGTTTTCTAATGAATACATGCAACATGCAAGGCACTTCTAATGAGAACATGCAACATGCATTATTGTGGAGAAATAAAAATAATGTCAGGATTTTTTTGATTGAAAAGAAAAAGTGTCTTATCTGGAGAAATTTTACCCATTGAAGACGAGGCCCCTAAACGGGTTACTGGCAAACAGTGCAGACCCAGATCAGACACCACATTCTGCGGCGTCTGATCAGGGTCTCCACTATTTGCAAATTCAACCATTTTTCTTTAGGAATATCTACATCATATAGCCTAACATTCCTAAAATCAAAAATGGACTCTTCCAGTATATAATGTGGGAGAGCTTATTCAGTCTTTAATGGGTTAAGTGTTCAAATATCTTTACTCCTTACTATACTTCTAAAAATCGGATCAAGTTCATCAGACTACCTATTGCATAGATTAGGTGCTTTTTTCAACCAAAAAGTATTGGTATATTATATTTCTCCACGAAAATATATGTTGTGGGTACTCATTAGAGGCACCTTGCTGAGTCGCTTCTAATGATTACACTCAATATGCAGGGATTAGAAACTTCAGGATTAATCCTGATATCAGGATTGAGAACTTTCATTTTAAGCATGAAATTTTACTTTTACATTTGTTCACAAGACCATCCTTTTGATCAAAGTAGTTATATGGGTTAATATATGCCTGAAATTTTAAAAATTAATTATTAAACTAATTACTAGTTGCGCAGCTCCAGATAAGGAGTTTTCGCATAATAATTTTCTTATTTCTCAATAAAAACATATGTTGTTGATACTCATTAGAAGTGCCTCAGGGCATTAGAAGTGCCTCCCTGAGACACTTCTAATGAGTACCCATAATATGTTTTTTATTGAGAAATAAGAAAAATAGTAGTTTTTGGACTGAATTTTTAGATTTCAGGATTGATTATAAATGACTATTCTCAACCCTGAATATGATTTTGTGGGAAAAAGAAAAAAATAATTACTGGATATTGCCTCTTATCTAGAAGTATGATGTCAGCCTATTGTGGGTACTTATTACAAGCACCCCGGTGAAGGGCATCTAATGAATACCCATAATATGTTTTAATGAAGAAATAACAGGAAAAAATTTCTGGATTCTCTTTATATCAGGTGTAATGGATCCTGTGTCATTTCAGGTACCCAAATGAGTATGCTTGGCAAGCAAACTTTAACAATGATCAATTGAAAGCCTCTGAAGAATTGAATGAACTTGTTAACTTCATCATTGAAGAGACCAGTGGGGTAAGTGAACTTGTGAAGGAAAGTAAAAGTAATTTTTTTTTTTTGTGAAAATAGATGGGTGTTTTGATATTTAGGCTTCTGCAGGCAAGAAGTAGCGATAAGGCAAAAAAAAAAAGTTGTTTTTCGGGTTCTTTGCCAAAAGAAAACAGGGTTGTAGGTTGATTTTATTTTGACAATGCTGTAGAGATAAAGGGAATATTCACAATTAGACATTGCCGGCCTCCTTGGCTCAGTTGGCTGCTCATCATTGGCAACATTCTTTCATGGAGATTGATCATGAAATATTTTACAGTCATTTTCTCCCTTCTACTGATTCAAGAAGGACAGTTGTCAGTTTCTGGCAAAAGAATGTGCACAATACTGATTAACCGCTTCGGACTAAGCCTGCCCAGTAAAAGTGTGGTTAGGTAAACTGACCGCGCTCGACATGACCCCATTGGGTTGACTGGGCCCCAAAACCTCAACACAAACGAACAAACAATTAGACATTGTAAATACATGTAAAAGGTGAAAGTAACATCAAATATATGATGTTTTACCATCTCAAATGCGTTGGTAGAGATCAGTTCTTTTTTGCACATGCATTTTATTGTGTAACATTTTTCAAACTCATCACCCACTCTAGGTTTTCAATGATCATCACCCTTTTTTTTCATCTAAAAAGTATTGATATTTTTTTTTATTTTCCCACATTAGAAGTGACTTTCTAATGAGTACCTACAATATATGTTTTCTTTGAGAATTAAGAAAAACATTTACTTTGTACCCTCTCTTACCTAGAGCTATGGAACTAGTATGCCGAGGGGGTATATAGTTATCTTTTCTGTCTGTCTGTTAACCTTTTTGAGTTAAAACATTTCTCTTGGAGTTAAAACATTTCTCTTGAACTACTGCACCTAGGATCTTGAAGTTTGGTATAAAATGTTGGATATAACCCATTGTATTGAGGGAAAGAGAACTGGCATGCTCTTGCATATTTTTCATTTAATTGGCAATTTTTCTTCCTTTTCATGGACTGGGGATGGATTGGTGATGTTCAGGGGTATACATGACTGACTAGTGATTTTCATAGTTGCCATTCACCCAAGTTTTAGACATATATAATACTTGTTACTCCAGATAATGCTTTTTTTTTTTTTGTCCAAAACACATTGATATTTTCCTTATATCTCTACGAAAATATATACATGCTATTTTTCTATCTCTTTAAACAGTTCAATGTCATGCGACAGGATATTCACACAATGATACCACCTATCCTCCTTGATGTACAGCCACACCACAAGGTAAGGTTTCATAGTTCATGCATTACAGATCATGGCTCTTGATAAGATGCTTTTTTTCAATCCAAAAGTATTGATATTTTTCCACGAAAACATATGTTGTGGTACTCATTAGAAACGCCTTGGCGAGGCGCTTCTAATGAGTACCAACAACGTATGTTTTCGTGGAGAATAAGAAAAATAGATACCTGATACCCACTGTTGTCTAGACCTATGCAGATTATCTGAATGAAATATCAAACTAGTATAAAGAAACATTAGCAAAACAGTCTTTTAAGCATAGCTCCAAATATGGCACTTTTTTTTTTTTTTTTTTTTTTTTTTTTTCAAGCTAAAAGTATCAATTTTTTTCTTATTTTGCCACAAAAACATGTTGGTACTCCACAGAAGCACCTTCAAAATGTCATCTGCTGAAATTTTTACCAAGCAGAGCATAAATTTTGGGGAGTATTTGATGATAGTTTTGGGATCATTTTTCTTACTTCTCCGTGGAAACATGTTGTGTACTCTGTAGAAGCACCTTGATGAGACACACCTCTAATGAATACACACAACATATGGTTTTATGAACAAATAGAGAAAATTATCCCAGAATTCTCATCAAATACTCCTCCTTAACAACTCCTTTGATATGTGATGATTTTGCTTGGCCAACTCATTGATTCACATTTTGTAGGTATTGGACATGTTTACATCCCCTGGATGGATGGCAGCCCAGTTGTCAGAGGATTTGTACGCTAATCCAAGGAGCTGGCCTTGTAAGTAAATTAAATTTTTGCATGCTTAACCCTTGTCATGCTGAACCTGGATATACCCTGCCTTTGCAAACAGTCTAGATCCAGATCAGTTGGCTTCTGAAGAAGCCAAGAGCTAGATCTGCACTGTTTGCCATTAAGTCTATGAACTTATAGCAGCAATCCAGATCAAGCAATCTGATAGGCTGAAAATCAGGTGGGCTTGGCACCTTAATTTATTCAGCATAACTAGGGTTAAAAAATGACTTTGGCTGAAGACCAATAGGAGATGAAGCCTGTGTATATCCGAGTGGTTACCTACCCTGACTTCTGATCACAAGGTAGTCAGATTGCATCATAGCTGCAGATAAGTGTGGGCATCCACATATTTTTCTTATTTCTCCATGAAAACATTGTGGGCACTTGTTAGAAGCACCTTGCCAAGGCAAGGTTGGGCGGCAAATTCCACCCCCGGTATTTACCAGTGGCATTTGCCGGTATTTACCGGTCTGGAAAATACTCCTCAAGTGGCAAATACTGGCAAATACCGGCAAATTGAAATTTTTTTGGCCTTAAAAAACTGCAGAAGCCTTTAAACAAGTTGCATTGAAATAGTATAAGCAAACTAGATGAGTAAGAATGTTAAAATCATTAATTATATAAGGTTACCACCCTGAAGAATAGAAGAAATCTCAATATAAACATGTAACACTGCCAAAAAGTGAATCTAAGACAAAAATTTTGAAATTATTTAAGCAACAAATGGTCTTTAATTAAAAAAAAAAAATCATGTAGGCCTTTATCTCAGTAGTAGAAATTCACCTGTGCACCTGGCCACTGACATTTACCATAATGACCCTAAATTTTTTTGCTGGCAGACCATGTCAAAAAGAGCAGACCAAGATCATACTGAACAGTCTGATCAGGATCTTAAATGTTTGCCAGGCCATCTGCATCTTTTAAACACACTTCTGTATGGTAAAAGTATGTTTTGCAAAGTTTAGGATATTTACATCACTTTACTATATTCAAAATTTTTAGGAGTTTTAGTGTACATGTAATTAGCAAGACTACCTGTATGGTCTAATTACTAAAACAACAAATCCCAGGACAATTGTTTGTTCAAGAGGGTACTTGATAGCCAGGGGCAAGATGTCATAAATGAATGCATATAGACAATAAGTCTAGGTGAAAGTAAAAAGGTGTCATAGGTAAGGCTTGAGTTATAGTATGGCTTCAAACCTGATATACCCTGGAAGTCAGAAAATTTCTGGTTATAGTCACCTCTAAAATCTGCACTATTCACAACAGTATCATACTACTATTCATCATGAAGCAAAAAGATCCCATTTGGAACTTCTTTGCTGTTGTTGAACAAGACAACAAAACCAGTGCCAGTTGCATCGACTGTAAAACAGTTGTTAGTGCCAAAGCTCCACGACTTCGTGCCCATAGAGAGAAATGTCTAGCCAACAGACCCTCCAAGAAGAGACCTCTGCCTGTAGATGATATTCCAGCTGACCTATCTACACAGATTTCACTTAACTGAATTTAATATTAAAGTAAACTTAAACCAGAGTTAAACTGCAATCAGTATAATGTAAATACTAAGTCAACTATGTAGCCCCTATTACAGACATTGTCCATAGGTTGATACTGAGGGTAGGGTTTTGTCTTACTTCCAGGGTGGTAAATGCCAATTTCCAGTATTTGCCGGCATTTACCAGTATTTGCTGGTATTTACCGGTAAATACCACCGGCATGGAAAATACTCATATTTGCCGGCATTTTGCCAACCTTGTGCCAAGGCACTTCCAATGAGTAGCCATAACATATGTTTTCGTGGAGAAAAAAGAAAAAATATCCCAGAATTATCATCAAGTGAGAAAAATGTCTGGGCCCAGTTGTTCAAAGCATTGTTAGCTTTACGAGCTCGTGAGTGGTCAAAATGTTAACTATTCTAGTAAGTACAATTTCTAATTCGCAGTTATTTTTGCTGAAAAAATGTGAGTAGCTTTTGCAAATGCAAAAGCTACTCACATTTTTTCAGCAAAAATATTAGCATATATATATATATATATATATATATATATATATATATATATATATATATATATATATATATATATATATATATATATATATATATATTAATTATAAAAGTTTTAATATTACTTTAACTAGTGACATGGCTAGTTTTGAACAACTGAGCCCAGTACTTTTTGGTTGAAAAAAAAAAAAAAAAAGTGCCTTATCTGGAGGTATGAGGCATACTTTAGAAATCGCCCCTAGAAAACCAAGTTCAGCTCATGATTGTACTTCATTACATGGAGCTATTCATTATCACCCTTCCATCACCCTTCTCTGATTTAAATAATATTGAAAGGGACAAAAAACACCAAACCATCGTCATCATCTTTTACCATTTAGTAGGGGTGTTTCTTTTGTGTTTTTTTTTTTTTTTCTTTTTGTTAGCATATACAGACACATCAGAGCCCAGTTATTCAAAACTGAAATTTGTCATTAGTTCAAAATTTATGATGTTGTTAGTCAGCATATCACTTAAACTTTGATCATTAAGTATATTTTTGCTGAAAAAAAAAAGTGAGTAGATTTTGCATTTGCAAAAGCTACTCACATTTTTTCTTCAGCAAAAATACCTGTGAGCAGTTAACATTTCGACCACTAATGATCTTGTTAAGCTAACAATGCATCAAACAATGGGCCCTGGTTGATTATATCTCTAGATAAGATGCTTTTTCCTTGATTTTTTTCCTTAATTCACCACAAAAACACATGCTGGAATTTCAGCAATGCAGTTTCACTGTGAAGCTTGTCCCAGTGAATAACCCCACAGCATAATTTTTTTATGAGGAAGTGAGAAAACATATTTTTGTATACCCTTCTTATCTGGAGTTTAACCCTTAAAACGCCAAGAAAACCTGCATCTGAAAATGTCGTCTGTTTATGTCGTCTGCTGAATATTCTTGCAAACTTTTCAAACCTATTTTTGCATACAGGCAAACAGTGTGGACCCAGATCAGACTGCTCCTAAAGGAGCAGTCTGATCTGGATCCACACTGTTTGCAAAAATGACTTAAAATCACAAGCAGATGACAAAGCAGACGACAGTTGTTGTGATTGGCAGTTTAAGGGTTATTTGAAATAGGCTTAGAAAACTGTACGTTTCTCCGCTTTGTAGCTGGCTTCCTGGTGACGAATGATTCTGATTCCACTAAGATGCAGTGGCGCTGGATACAGGGAACCAATATGATGTATCTTCATCACGATGCCAGATATATGCCCTGGCTCTATTATGAGAGAGAGGTAAATAAAAAAAGATTAATCCCTAACCTGTATGGGCAAAATCAGCAGATGACAAATTGAATTGTGTAACTATATTTTTCTAATTTTTTCCTAGAAAATAGGATTAAGACGTTTCATACAAATTGGCTTCCTGACTTATATAAAATGTCAGATCTTATTTTCTTAGAAAAAGAAAGAAAAACAATCCCAGCATTAAAGTGCGAAGCAAAATTATATCAGATGACATTCTAATTTTAAATGTTTAAAGAAAATAAGACAACATTTTATGTGAGTAATCTGCTAGGCAAATAATTCGCATGAAAATCAGGCCTTATATTCTATGAAAAATACATAAAAAAAAATCAAAATGTCATCTGCTGCAGTTATGACTAGAACTTTCAGTTAAACCTGAATATACACGTAGTTTTAGATAAAAAGACTTTGATAAATCAAACATGTTTTTTGTTTTCTTTATTTCCCCCACTAAAACATGGGTACCCTTTAGTGAGGCATTGCTAATGAGTATATAATGAAATGAGAAAATATCAGTACTCTTTTTTCTTTTCCCTTATCTTTGGACCTTCTGTACACTGATAAAAGAATAAACTGGCAAATGAGATATTCTGATTTTTTCCCAGAAAAGAGCTCAACATTTTGTATTTAGAAGACACTTCATTTGAAATAGCAAGCTTAGTTTTCATGTGTAAATTCTCAAACCTTTTCTCCAAGGAAGGAAATGATTAATGTGAAATGACTGGCCCTACTTTCATTAAAAATCTAAAATGTTGCCTTTGCAAACAAAGAACACATTACAGATAGAAAATGGGAGTCTCTGTTTTATTGAGACCCTTCATAAATAGTTATGAAGTTTGCAACACTGCTTACGCCCTCTAGCGTATACATGAGCAGATCTCCATTTTCAAAGATACCACATTGGCCCAATGATCCCAAAGGAAATTAAAATATAATCTGCACATTGGTGAAATACGGGGAGATGTTCTACGGCCGCTACACAGCACCAACACCAGCCGCAGCAAAGTAAAATAAAAATCTAAAAGGATACATGTTCAGTTGCAATACAATGGTGACAATTTGCAAGAGAAGTTGGTGATAACAGAGCTTGTCTTTCAAGCTATTTGTCAGATGATGAGACAAGAAGGGAATATCCATATAACAATTTTGTTTTTTTTATTTCTCCATAAAAACATATGTTGTGAGTACTCATTAGAAGTGCCTCAGTGAGGCCCTTCTAATGAATACCCACAACAGTTTTTTCATGGAGAAATAAAAAAAATATCAGTATTTTTTAGTTGAAAAATAATGTCTTACCTGTAGGTATGTGAGAAAAGTCTATGTTGTATGATAACGAGCAGCTATTACCATGGTTAACTTAAGTATTGGGACAGACAAGCCTGTTAGAAAGGGCATCTTATCAAGAGTCTACACTGTATGCTACTTGTCCATTCTTTGATCACTTCAGCAGGTATTTAAATGGAGCTGAAGCGCGCTTACTTCTGTTTTGGGTTTTTGGTGGTCTTGGTGCTCATTTGACCAAAAAATTGTCGTCTGCTTGTGATTTTAAAAGACATTTCTGCAAACACTGTGGACCCTGTCAGACTGCTCCTCTAGGAGCAGTCTGATCAGGGTCCACACTGTTTGCCTGTATGCAAAAATAGGTTTGAAAAGTTTGCAATATTCAGCAGACGACATAAGCAGACGACATTTTCAGAGGCAGCTTTCCTTGGCATTTTAAGGGTTAAGGTTGTTTTTTACTTGTGACAGCTGATGTGTCTTTGCTTTTTTGTTTGTTTTGCAGCACACACCTGAAAACAGAATACTGTTCGATAAGATCTTGTGTGATGTTCCTTGTAGGTAAGTATACCGATCTCAAGATGATTTAACCCTTGAAGTAGGATCACAGCAGTAGCAGATGACAGTCTAGTTGTTGTGGTTGTTGTTGTGGGTGTTTTTGTATTTTTCAGTAACAGTTCATATCTAGCCTTATTTTCTTGCAGAAAAAAAAAAATGTTTTAATGTTGTTTAATGCAGTTTTGAATAATACTTCAAGAGGTAAAAAAAAAATTGGCCTATATCAAGTAAAAAACTGGCTTCAAACATTTCATTTCACAGCTTCATCAGGAACCGCTGGTTTAGGCTTGCAGAAGGGTGCCTCAGTAGAAGGGCCACCCATTTGCACAAAAGGGTGCCTCAATAGCAAAGCTGCTAGTAACTTTAGACAGGACTTTAGATTCTCTTTTGTTTTAGTGTCAGGATAAAGTCCCACAGATTCAGAGGCAACAGCTCAACTGAAACATTGACTGGAACATTGACTGGAACATAGATAAGGTCTGAAAATAGAGATCCTCTGGAAGCAAAAACACCACAAATAAACGAAAATGTCTCATTCTGAGTCGGGCCATCCTTGAAATATTCTTTGTTTGATGTGCTCCTTATCTACACTTGTCCTTAAACATGAAAAAGTCCATTCTACTACCTCTTGATGTGTCTAAAATATTGCTGTATGTATGGCAATATGTGTAGACCCAGATCAGATGTCACATTCATTCTATGGTGTCTGATCTGGGCCTACATGGTTTGTAAAGTCTATCTGTCCCAATACTTATACTTAGGGTTATTATGGTAGATTTGAATGTATTGAGTAATGGAACATGCAGCTGCTCATATCTCCAGTAGAAATAAGCAAAAGAAATATTTCTAGAGGATTGGTTCTTTTACTGCTGTCGGTGTTCTCTCATTTTATACCGATTGAAAGCTTCAGCAGATGACATTTTGAAATAGTTTTCTTATTTTTTACAGAAAAACGTGTTTGACATGTCATGCCAATTGTCTGTTTTGGGAAAAATAAAAAAAATATCACAGTTTGTCATCATCTGCTGAATTTGCCAAGAGAATGTTAAAGATTAAAAACTTATGTAGAGGGTATTGTCTTTTTTTTTCCTTTCAGTGAAGATGGCCAACTGGGAAAGCAAGCTGTCAAGAGAACAGCCTGGAACATGAAGGAAGCTTTCAATAACCATAAGTAAGTTGATTGTTTCATTATGTATAGCTCCAGATAAGGCACTTTTTTTTTTTTTTTTCAGTCAAAAAGTTTTTCATTTTTCCTATTCCTCCTTGAAAATGTATGTTGTTGGTGCTCATTAGAAGCACTTCACTGAGGCAGTTCTAATGAGTACCCACAACATACATTTTCATGGAAAAATAAGAAAATAATATTTTCTTGATACCTGCTCTTATCTGGAGCTATGTTTATGCTTTTTCACTCTGACGTCCAACTTGAAACTATAATACCCAGCCACTATTGTGTGGTGGAGTATACTCCACCACACAATAGTGGCTGGGTATTATAGTTTCAAGTTGGACGTCAGAGTGTCAGTCTGTCCATCTATTTGTCTGTTGTACATCAGTCCATATTTCTTTTCTGGATGATAATGAGTAAACATCAGTGGATTTTCACCAAACTTGGTGTGTGCATTGATATAGTGGGGATCTGGTTCGGGATTTCTAATGGGCAAGTTTCATCAATTTTTAACAGAGTTGTGTGCCCACCACACATCTTTATTTTCATTTCTGGATGATAATGAGTAAATGTCAATGGATTTTCACCAAATTTGGTATGTGCATTGACATTGTGGAGATCTGGTTTGGGATTGCAAATGGGCATCATAATTGCGAGGTATAGTTTCACGTTTTTGTTTGTAAAGAAAACAGCCTTGTTAACATAAAGTTTCTTTGCTAAAGTTGGTTTGTTAGAATACTGCACAGAGTCAGGCTCCATAGCACATTTGGTAGCATGTCTGACTAGCAGATCCAGGAGTTGCGATGTCGGAGACCAGCTCGGCCATGGAGATTCATCATGACATATTTTCTATAGTCATTGCCCCACTTCCACTGATCCATGAAGGGAAGTTGTCAGTTACTGGCTTATGTATATGCACAAAGTCCTAGGTAACTGTTAACCTGCCGGCCTCGGTGGCTCAGCTGGATGCGCCGTTCGACTGGAGACCAGGAGGTCGCGGGTTCAACCCCGCTGAGGTCGGCAACATTCTTTCGTGGAGATTGATCATGAAATATTTTCTACGGTCATTCTCTCCCTTCCGCTGATTCAAGAAGGGCAGTTGTCAGTTTCTGGCGAAAGAATGTGCACAATACTGGTTAACCGCTTAGAGGACTAAGCCTGCCCAGTAAACATGTGGTTAGGTAAACTGACTGCGCTCCACATGACCCCATTGGGTTGACTGGGCCGTAAAACCTCAACACAAAAACTGTTAACCCTTGTCCTACTGAATAAATTAAGAAGCCACACCTCAAATTTTCAGCCAGTCAGATTACTAGATCAAGGTTGTTGCTATAGATGGCAATCAGTGTTTGCAAAGGCAGGGTATATCCGTGTTCAGCAGGACAAGGGTTAAGAGGACTAAGCCTGCTTAACTTGCCAGCTTGCATACCTTAACATTGTTAACTGTGCTGCAAAACTGCGAATCAAAAAAAAAGAAAAAGAAATTATCTGCACAGAATACACAGGCTGGGCCTTGTTTTTAACATTCATCATAAGTATACTGTACTGTAATTATCCTTAATTTTGTACACCAAATTTTCTGACAAAATTATGACTGATGGTATTGTAAGGTCAGTGTGTCATAGACATGATACTGCTGTGAGCGTATGTCTAGATAAGAGTGCGTATCAGGTAAATATTTTTCTTATTTCTCTATGAAAACGTGGGTACTCAATAGAAGCACCTCACTTAGGCACTTCTAATGAGTACCACAGCATGTTTTCATGGAGAAATAAGAAAAATATCAGTACTTTTTGATTGAAAAAAGCATCTTATCAAGAGCTATGGCTGTGAGGTAGGCGAATAAAAGGGAATCAGTTCCCGTCGTTACCACCAGACACCATCACAACATGACTGAAAGATTGTGGGAGTGGTAAAGTGGTGCACCTTTCTACTGAATCTTTCAGAAGGTAGTCCCTGCCATCATTGGCTTTTGGCAGGAAAGTTGTTGCCGCAAAGTAAGATCATGGTAGGGTTCTTTTATCATCTATAGGAATTGTTAAGGAGGAGAATTTGGTGATTATTCTGGTATATTTTTTCTTATTTCTCCATAAAAACATATGTTGTGGGTACTCATCAAAAGCGCCTTAGCAAGGCGCTTTTAATGAGTACCCACAACGTATGTTTTTATGAAGAACTGGAGAAAATTGTCCCAGAATTATCACCAGATACTCATCCTTAACCCTTGTCATGCTGAATAAATTAAGATGCCACGCCCACTTCTAATTTTCAGCCAATCAGATTACTTGATTCAGGTTTTTGACATAAATTCACATACTAAATGGCAAACAGTGCAGATCCAGATCAGTTGGCTTCTGAAGAAGCCAACTGATCTGGATCTACACTGTTGGCAAAGGCAGGGCATATCCGGGTTCAGCAGGACAAAGGTTAACAATTCCTCTCCCTATATTTTATCATCTATACCATTCTTTTCTTTCTCCCACTTTCTGAGAGACAACTTGACTAAAATGTTGACAGGGCTGTTAAAGTCGCATACAAGACTGAATGAATGAAAGGGAACTTGACAAACAGTGTAGACCCAGATCAGACACTACAGAATGTGATGTCTGTTCAGGGTCTACAATGTAGAAATTTATACAAACATGGTAATAAAATAATAAAAACTAACCAGACACCCCCTATGTAGGAATTGAACCTGTCCAAAGAGCTGTGGTAGAAGAATCTACTCAGCATAAATGGGTTAAATTTCAGCTGAGAGAGAAGTTATGTTTCATTGCAAAACTAAAAATTCTGATGTTGTCTTAACACTTCGCATGTTAGCTAAAAATTGCAGTAGATGACATTTTAGAATAGTTTTCTTATTTTTCCTACAAAATAGGATTTAACACTTCAAAGGAGACAATTTGCATGAAATGTCAAATATTATTTTCTAGGACAAATAAGAAAAACATTGTCAGGTTGTTGTCAGCTGAATCTGCCCATAGGGTGGTAAGGGTTAATTACCATGTTATTTGGAATGTGATGTCTCTTCAGTCTTTATTAGTGCTTTTAGGGGAGGCAACTGTCAAAAATGTTCTTTCCTTTTAGAGTAGGTCCCCTTTTCAGAAGGCACTTTGCATGCAGGAAAGCAAACAGGAAGTTACAAAAGTTGTCTTCCTTGAAAAAAAGGTGGTGTGTGTGTGTGTGGGGGGGGGGGGGGTTTGGAATGTAAGAGGTGTATTGAATTCTTAGCTAAGGTAAAATTTTCAGCAGACAACATATTGAAAAAATTTCTTATTTTTCCCAGAAAACAGGATTTGACATTTCATGCAACTTGTCTCCAATGGAGACAAGTTGCATGAAATGTTAAATCCTGTTTTCTGGGAAAAATATCACCAGTGTGTTGTCTGCTGAATTAGCCGAGTGAGTTGTAAAGGTTAACTAGAGCAAGTCGATGGTGCACCATTGCATATCCCCGCGCCAGCGCCATTGCATATTTCCCTGCACATCAAAATTCCAAATGCGTTCATCCAGTCCTTATTCATAGGGCTGTTACCTGTGACAGTTTCAAGGTTCTAGCTAAAAAAGCCTAAGAGGAATTGGGTGACAGTCAAAAAAAAAAAGGACCTAAAAGCCTACTTTTTGACCTCTAGTGACCCTAGACGTGCCCCCCGGGGCAAAATTTTTGCACCACCGTATTCTACTCTTCATAACCTTCGATTTGATATGCAACATGACTATGTTTGTACAAAATGGATTTTGGACCCTTCGAGGCCACACCCCTCTGGCCCTGCCCCCAGGGGTCACATCAAAATTCCGAATGTGTTTCTCCAGTCCTCATCCATAGGGCTATTACCTGTGACAGTTTTAAAATTCTAGCTAAAGAAGCTTAAGAGGAGTTGGGTAACAATAAAAAAAAAAAAGGACCCAAAATCCTACTTTTTGACCGCTAGTGACCCCCAGCCATGCCCGCGGTGCAAAATTTTTGCACCACTATATTCTACTCTTCATAACCTTCGATTTGATATGCGAAAAGAGTGGGGATAATCAGTTCATCTTGTTTATTCAATCCAGGAACCAGAAGCGTTTCCTTCAACGAGGTATAGAGTTGTTGGCCGAGGACGGAGATCTTCTTTACACATCCTCATCCATGAACCCATTAGAAAATGAAGCTGTCGTTGCTGCAATTCTTAGAATGGCTCCAAGTGAGTATTTGTTAGCCACAAGATGGTAAAATGCAACAAATCCTTGTAGCACCAGAGCTGGCCAGGGTGGCTAAGTTAGATGCACATCTGACATTTAACAGAATTCTTTAAATATCGGTATATTTGTTTGTCTCTGGTATTCCTCAGGGATTTAAAAAAAAATTACAGGTCATTCAGATGAGACAAGAGGGATCAATGAAGGCTGTTGCATAGATTGAAGAAGAGAATGTTTAGAGTTTTGCTCTGAAGAAGAAAGTAGCCCTCTCCGCAAAAAAAAACCAGCAGAAATCAATTGCTTAGCTCCATATAGAAGGGAAATTCAGATAAATATTTTTGTTATTTCTCTGCATAATTTTGTTATGGGTACTCTTTAGAAGTGCCTCAAAGAGACACTTCTAAAGCTTACCTACAACACGTTTTTGTGGAGAAGTAAACAATATCAATATTTTGGATGTTGAAAAAAAAAAAAAAAAAAAACTAATCTGGAACTCAGTAAATTGTACTGAAAAACAATATATTTTCAGCTTTTACATTTATCAAATTTTTTTTTGATGGTGATTTCACAAGCATTTTGATTACTGAAAGCTACCAAAACCGTTCATATTTCTAGACTTGTTATTCGCCCCACAGCATACAGTAGAACTTCAGTGGCTCGAACCCCGATGGCTCGTTTACCCTGGATGATTCGAACTCTTTTTTCAGTCCCTACAAAATCCTTCCGATAGTTCAAGAAAACAAATTTTTAGGATTTTTTTCTTATTTTATCATGGAATTGTATGTTGTGTGTACTCATTAGAATCGCCTCATAGAAAATCGAAAAGATTTCTCTAAATTATCACTATTTGCTTCCTGAACTGGTGCCATGATTAACCCTTAGTGGCTCGAACCACCCATGTCTGGAACAATTTTCTATGGTCCCAAAGATGTTCGAGCCATTGAAGTTCGATTGTTTATTGTGTCCATTACAACACCCTAGGGCTGTGAATGTTTTCGTACTGATACATTAACACTCAGGTGAGCAATTCAGGTCTACTTGAGCATTTTGTTATTTATTTTTTGTCTTTCATGCATTTCAAAATACAGATGACTCTTGTTATATCAAACATTGATTGCTGATACTACTGCTTAATTCAAACTAAAACAAAGGATAATATCAGATTAGTATTTGCCATATGTTCCTTTCATCTTAAATTAATCGTAGGTCTAGATAAAGGGTATCAGGTAAATATTTCTCTTATTTCTCCACAAAAATATATGATGTGGGTACTCATTAGAAGCACCTCAGTGAGGCACTTCTAATGAGTACCACAACATACGCTTTTGTAGAGAAATAAGAAAAATATCAGTACTTTTCGATCGAAAAAAGTACTATATCTGGAGCAATGCCAATATTATCTTAACTCAGAAACTCTGGTCTCTTGGAGTTTGAGGTAATGAGAGTCATTTGTATTATTTTGCAGATGTTATTCAGCTAAAGGACATCAGAGACGAATTACCAGGCTTCAAGTCACGACCTGGCTTAAATAAATGGAAGGTAAGAAAACATATTCATGCATAGCTTTAGATTGGGCCAGAGAAAATTAATTATTAGATTCTCATCCCTATCTGCCCCTAAACAATCTGATAGAATAAAAATAAATTGAGATGGAAAAAATGTTCAGAGACAGTTGGACTTATGCTGAAAACAGATTTTATAACTTTTTTAAGAATTGCAAATGAATTATTTGTTAAAAAAAGAGTATTAAAATAAGGTTTTCATTTTTTTGCACATGATAGTTAGTGTCAGTTATCTTGTTTTGTTTTGATTTACCTCTTCACTGGAAGGCACAGAAATAAATATAATCCACCCTCAATTGCCATTTTTTTTTCTAAAATCTGGACGTGAAACTAATAATTTTCTCTGGCCTAAGGCAGGGGTTTTAACCAAAAATACTATCATTTTTCTTTTTTCTCCACAAAAACGTTGTTGGTACTTATTAGAAGTGCCTTAATGAGGCACTTCTAATGAGTACCCACAACACATGTTTTTGTGGAGAAATAAGAAAAACATAATGCGGATACCCCTTTCTTATCAGGAACTATATTCATGTCCGCTTTATGACAAGGATAGATATTTGATATTTGAAGGCAGATGAGTAAAACAGCATCCATATATCTGGGGAGTGGTTTACCCAAGGGACTTCAGTTTTTAAACAAACCCACAGCTTTCAGTGTTGTGCCAAGGCTGCTGCACCATTGCACTACTCCCCCAATTGTTGTAACCATGACTGAACATGAATCAGCATGGGCATAGGGGCTCACTGCAGAAATCAGTGAACTGATAAGTGGGGTCCCTTGTAATCAATACATTTTCAATCATTCTATCATTCAGTTGAAGGAGATAATGCTAGCTTGAGTTGTCAGTTTCTGGCGAAAGAATGTGCACAATACTGGTTAACCGCTTAGAGGACTAAGCCTGCCCAGTAAACGTGTGGTTAGGTAAACTGACAGCGCTCGACATGACCCCATTGGGTTGACTGGTCCGTAAAACCTCAACACAAATAAAATAATGCTAGCTTGTTGGGTTCACAAAATGAGTTCCTTAATTGTTATGTAGCGTTTCACTTTCTAATGTTTTTCTTTTAACAATTATGAAAGTTTAAGATATTTTCAGTTAAGTTTGGGTAACAGAGTTGCCACCTTTTTGGGAAAGAGCTACCAACTCTGCTTGCCATCTGTTTATTTTGTGGTGGCTTAATTATGCCTATCTTTCCCTTTGGTGTTGGGGGCTTGATATAAACCAATGATATAAACCAATGTACCTCTTCACTGGCTGGGTATGTATTTAGAAAATGATGTACACAGGATATTTTTCTCTTTTTCCCCAGAGACATAAATTTTCAGATATTTTTATGCTCCCAGTTACTATTGCTACTGAGGTGGCAATTTTGTTATGATTTATTCAGATTATGATTGTTATTAATTTGTTAAGATTGGTTGTTATTCTTCAATTGTTCAGATTGTGATTATGAGAACTTAAAATTGGAAAGCAAATAATTGCATGTATATACATGTATCTTGTTTGTGTCTTTTTCTTATTTTGTATACAATGTATGTCTTTGATTATATGGAAAATAAATGAATTTAATATGAAACAGTTCTTTTATTATGCGGTTTTGTTTATTTCCCTACTGAAACATCAGTGGTAATTTAAAATATATGTATCTGTTCTCTTGCTTACATGTTGGGCAGCTTGAAATGTAGCCATGATCAGAATCTACCTGTATTCTTAAAATATCTGATATTCTGATATTTTATTCTTTTTTTTTTTTTTATGCTCCCCGAAAAATTTCGGGGGAGCATATAGTCGCCGCTTCGTCCGTGCGTCCGTGTGTCCGTGCGTCCGTACGTCCGTGTGTCCGTGCGTCCGTCCCGCTCTTGTCCACGCAAATTCTCGGAAACTGCTTGTCGGATTTCAATGAAACTTCATGGGAATATTAAGTATCAAAGGTGGATGCGCATATCACCTGCGTGTTCTGGTTCGATGATTTTTCCAAGAGTTATTGCCCTTTGATGAGTTCTGCATGAATATATAGGGTACTGTTCGTGTCCACGCGAATTCTCGGAAACTACTAGTCGGATTTCATTGAAACTTCATGGGAATATTAAGTATGGAAGGTGGATGTGCATATCACCTGCGTGTTCTGGTTCGATGATTTTTCCAAGAGTTATTGCCCTTTGATGAGTTCTGCATGAATATATAGGGTACTGTTCGTGTCCACGCAAATTCTTAGCAAATACTGGCAGAAATTCAACGAAATTTTAATGGAATCTTAAGCAGCAATAGGGGATGCGCATATTGTTCAATCTTTCTGGTTAGATGATTTGTCACAGAGTCATGCTACTTTGTTTAAAGCTGCAGTGTAAGGTCACTGGCTATTTTTAGAAAAGAATTTGTCAACACTCTAGTGCCTACATTTATTGATGGATTTTGATATAACTTCAAACAAATGTTGGGTATGATAATATCTTGAGCATGTTTGACATTCAGGGTCCTGGGCTCAAGGTCAAGGTCACTGTGGCTATTTTTAGAAAAACTTTGTTTTTGCTCTAGTGCCTAGATTTATTCCTTTCATTTATTCCACATTTTATGTTGCTGATGTTTGTATGACAGTGCCTTCAGGCAAGCTTATCTGTCCACCAACAGGTTTTGTGATACTCCATTTTGAAGTACAGTGAGTATACACAGTATACCGCTCTTTATCTAGGATAATGTTTCCTGTTCCGACTATTGCATGTTCGGGGAGCATCCATCGGTTTCACCGATATTCTTGTTGTTTTTTTTTTTTTTGTGGGGCGGGGGGAGCACAATTTTTATCATAAAGGCTTTGAAACCAGAGCCTTCCATTGAACAGGTTATGTGGAATCTGGACTAACATTCTCTTGCTTGAGAATGAAAATTTCCTTTTCCACCCAGACAAAGATTATAACCTAGGAATCATTTACTCTTCCCATCTCAGTGATGGTTTTGACTAATAAGTGAGTATGTACAATGGTGGGTGAGGGGATGTTGACATATGTATGAAAGTAGGCTTTAAGTCGTATTTTAAGCTGAAAAAAAATTGAATGGAGCAAATCCATTTTACCATGCTTTTGAGAAGCAAAGGAATTCAGGGGTGAGGGGGAATGCACTGTGGATTATACTTATCTCTTAACAGTAGGCAGGACTTTCCTATCTAGCTGGTTCTTATTCTTTACAGGACCACCCATACCCTTCTGCAGATAACAAATAACCATAAAATGTTTTTTGTTGTTTTGTTTTGTTTTGTTTATTTGCTGTTTACTAGAAAAAAAATGGTGGACATGTTTTTCTGCCATTTACATCAGAATATGAAGGAGAAAAAAATGACCTTGAAACTGGATATCAAGGTCAGTGTCGGGAGTTCACAGTATTCTGTATTTAATTGAACCAAAAAACAGAAAAACATAGACATCAGTGTCCTGAAAAGAGATCTCTAAGATCAAGCTTCCCAAAATACTGAATGGACCAGAGTTTTACTTGACTTGGGGGAAAAAAAAACAACATCAGTTTTTGTTGGTACTCCCTTTTATCTGGAACTATGTACGACAGTTTCAGGATTCTTCTCCCCAAAAGCCACAAGTACACGCAGCATTAAAGTCAACCAAAACTAGATCAGGAATTACAGCTTTAGCCAAAAGCTGGAGTAGGATATGTAGTTGCTTGACAATGCTAGAACAGCAAGAAGTTTGTCTTTTAAGATCTAATGGCCAGAGGTCAGTATTTCAGACTATACTGAGTCATCACCTACCCAACCTGCTGAAAATGCTGTAGGCTCTTTCCCTGTATTTATCCAAGATCGTAGGATCTACCGTCATATTGTAAGCTGCAGTGGCATGTGGCCCTACACAATTGCCCACTGGAGCAATTTGTCCAGTCCAAAGGTGATACAAGATTTTTATTTTCTTGATATTTTTTCTACCATTTTTTACATGGAAGACAACTTTTATGACCTGATTCCTTTCTTGCTCAAGACTCCACAAAGACTGAAAAAGGGTTCTACACTAAAAGTAAAGAATTTGCTCCTTAAATTGAAATTGGGAATACAGGTATCATGTATTCTTTACGGACTCTGGATAAGAAGATCTGCACTACTACCTTACCCAAAACTAGCTTCACAATGCAGTAAAGTTTACTCAGTTCTGAATGTTACCAAGCAAATTGGTTCTCTGGCAAGTTAAGCTATGACCACACATTTAGGTTCACACATTCAGGTACTAACCAAGAAATCTCTTGCTTAACTTTGTAGAAAAGTTAAGCCACCATATCGCCATAAAAGCTTATACAGCAAGGCTGTATTAGTTATCTATATACATTTCTCCCTGTCACATTTCTACCCTCATCTTTTGCTTCACCCTCAAAGTCAGCTGAGAATATCTATGCATTTGGAGTCAGGGAATCACCCTGCTCACAGTACCAAATGTTACCAAGCAGATTGGTTCTCTGCCAAGGTAAGCAGTGGCCACACATTTAGAGTCACATATCCAGGTACTAACCAAGAAATCCATTGCTTAACTTTGTAGAAAAGTCAAACTACCATACAGTGTTGCCATAAAAGCTAACTCATACAGCAAGGCTTTATTAGTGATCTATATACTTTTCTGCCTGTTACATGCAGACTGTAACTAAGAAGTTACCTCAAGTGGAATGAAGGATGGCTTTTGTTTAATACAGAATAGACCACAAGTCAGACGGTTATTTGCCAATGCGAAGTTTGACATATCAAATCCAGTAAACTTCTGTGCACATGTAATTTTCACCCACGAAGTTTAAATATAATGTTTTGCAGTGTAACTGAAAAACAAAGCATAGATTTCAATAATGTTATACCGGCCAAAAGCTGGTCTTTCATCTTGAACCTGGTGTTTTTTTTAACCATGGACATGTCAGACAAACATTTGTTCAGTCGAGCAAACATTTAAGAATTTCAAGTTCATGTACAGTTTAATGATTTGTCTGACTAATGTCAGACAGACTGACTAATGTCAGACAGACTACAGCAAGTTTTCATGTTGATGCCATAATGCAGAGCTAGAATCTGCTGTCATGGTCATGATACATGTCTTGTATTTTCATATCCTGATGCCCTAGTTTATGTTGGAGGAGGATACAAATTCGCTTCAAATTAGCCACAAGCTTAAAATACAATTTTACATTCTGTCTAGATATAGATGGATTCAACTGTAAAAATACAATAAGACAATAAGTCTTTCTAGCACAAAGCTGGAGTTTTCTGTCCTGCAGGTTGTAGAGAATTGTTCCTTTCAGTTAACATTATTCATACCTGAATTGTAAATGGCATTTACTGGGACCAGCTTTCATGCCATAAAATAAAATTATCAAGTTCACCACAGAATTATCACTTTAAAGAGGAGCATGGATTTTCCCTTTCTCAGAAATGAGAACAGACTGTCCACATTGTGTCCAGGTGTTATTATAATCACTTTGTTAACAGGAAGATGGAGCAAATGTTACAACTTCCCTACAAAGGGTTTATCTTACGGACAAAATATTTATCAGCAAAATATCCCAATAAGTTTTATTTACCAGTAATTCGGGTGTGGAGGTTACAGACCAGAGGTGGTCAACAAATTTCAAGTACTCACCTAGGAGGGAAAAGTTACAGCTTTTTGAGTTGTAAACATTCTGTGGCCTTGGAATCCAAACACTAACATCAGAAATGCCTATAAAAGGTTAGTATTTTCAATTCATATTTTATTTTTCATTTTCTTTTCTGTCCCATAACTGGTTTAAAGCTGCCAGCTTTAGTTTTAACCCAGTTACAGCTCAGTTTATTTATCAACCCATTGTGGTCCTTCTAACAATGGATCCAAGCTAAAGCAGCCAGCTTTAATTTGAACCCAATTATAGCATAGTTTATCATTCCATTGTGGTCCTTCCAACAATGATCCCAGCTAAAGCAACCAGCTTTAGTTTGAACCCAATTATAGTATACATGTAGTTTGTCATTTCATTGTGATTTTTCCAACAATGGATCCCAAAAGCAGCCATCTTGAATTTGAACCCAGTTATGGTTTTATTCATCAATCTGTTGTGGTCCTTCCAACAATGGATCTTAAAAGCAGCTAGCTTGTGTTTTGATCCAGTGATAGCTCCATCCATAACTGGTTTAAAGCTGCCAGCTTTAGTATGAACCTAGTTGTAGCTTAGTTTGTATATCAACCCATTGTGGTATTTCGAACAATGGACTTCAGCTTAAGCAGCCAGCTTGATTTTGAAAACAGTTATAGCATAGTTAACACGTTGGGGTCAGTCCAACAATGGAGCCCAGCTAAAGCAGCCAGCTTTAGTTTGAACCCAGTTATAGCATAGATTATTTATCAACCCTTTGTGTTCCTTCCAGCAATGGATCTGAATGAAGGTAACCAGCTTCAGTTTGATTCAAATTATAGCTTAGTTTATTTACCAACACACTGTGATCATTCTACAATGGATCCCTACTAAAGCAGCTCGCATTAGTTTGAACCCCTGTATAGCATAATTTATTTGTCAACCCATCGTGGTCATTCAAACAAGGATCCCAGCTAAAGCAGCCAGCTTTAGTTTGAACCCATTTAAAGCTTTGCTTATTTATCAACTCATTGTGGTCCTTACAACAATTGATCCCAAATTAAGAAGCCAGCTTCAGTTCAAATCCACTTATAGCTTAGTTCATATATCAACCCACTGGTCGTTCCAACAATGGATCCCAGCTTTAGCAGCCAACTTAAGTTTGAACTCAATTATTGCTTAATTGCCAGCCTATTGTGGTCCTTCCAAAAATCGATCCCAGCTAAAGCAGTCAGCTTTAGTTTGAACCCAATTTCAGCTCAGCTTATTTATCAACCTATTGTGGTCCTTCCAACAATGGATTCCAGCTAAAGCATCCAGTTTTAGTTTGAACCCAATTAAAAGGTTATTTATCAGTCCACTGTGGTCGTTCCAGCAATGGATCCCAGCTAAAGCATGCACGTCAGACTGGTGGTCACGAGGTCACGGGTTTGATCCCTGCCGGGTACGGCAACATTCTTTCGTAGAGATTGATCATGAATATTTTCTATGGTCATTTTCCCTTCCCCTGATTCAAGAAAGGCAGTTGTCAGTTTCTGGCAAAAGAATGTGCACAAGTACTGGTTAACTGCTTAGAGGACTAAGCCTACCCTGGAAAACATGTGGTTAGGTAAACTGATCGTGCTCGACGTAACCCCAGTAGGTTGACAGGGCTGTAAAACCTCAACACAAACAAACAAAATCCAAGCTAAAGCAGCTAGCTTCAGTTTGAACCAAGATATAGCTTAGTTTATTTATCAACTCATAGTGGTCATTTCTGTAATGGATCCCAATTAAAGCAGCTAGCTTTAGTTTGAACCCAGTTATAGCTTAGTTTATCAACCCGTAGTAGTCCATCCAAGTTGGAGCAGCCAGCTTTAGTTTGAACACAATTATAGCTTAATTTATTTATCAACCCATTGCGGTCCTTCCAACAATGAATCCCAAAAGCAGCCAGCATGAGTTTGGATCCAATTATAGCTTAGTTTACATATCAACACATGGTCCATCCAACAATGGATCCCAAAAGCAGCCAGCTTGAGTTTGGAAGTTTATATATTAACACATTGTGGTCCATCCAAAAATGGATCTCAAAAGCAGCCAGCTTGTGTTTGGATCCAATTATATCTTAGTTTATGTATCAAACATTGTGGTCCATCCAACAATGGATTCCAGCAAAAGCAGCCAGCTTTTGGAAGAACCCAGTTTTTGCTTAGTTTATTTATCAACCCATAGAGGTCCTTCCAACAGTGGATCTGAGCTAAGGCAGCCAGCTTCAGTTTGATTCAAATTATAGCTCAGTTTATTTATCAACCTATTGTGGCCATTCTACAATGGATTCCAGCTAAAGCAGCTAGCTTCAGTTTGAACTCAATTATAGCATAGTTTTTATCAACCCTTTGTGGTCCTTCCAACATTGGATACCACTAAAGCAGCCAGCTTTAGTTTTAACTCGATTATAGCTTAATTATAAACTCATTGTGGTCCTTCCAACAGTGGGTCCCAGCTAAAGCAGTCAGCTTTAGTTTGAACCCAATAAAAGTCAAAAAGGATTGCCTTTGGAAACAAAGAACACACAAAATCACAAAAATCAGAGACTCAGTTTGAGTCTCTTCATGTGCGACACTGTAGTTTGCAAGGCTGCATACGCCCCCTAGTGCCGGCTAACCCATTGTGGCCCTTCCACCAGTGAATCAGAGCTAAAGCAGTCACCTTTAGTTTGAACCCAGTCATAGCTTAGTTTATTCATCAAAACAATCTGTTCCTTCCAATAATGGATCCCAGCTAAAGCAGTCCGCTTTAGTTTGAACCCAGTTATAGCTTAGTTGATTTATCGACTCATTGTGATCATTCCAGCAATGCATCCAGCTAGAGCAGCTACCTTTAGTTTGTACCCAGTTAAAGCTTAGTTTATTTACCAGCCCATTGTGGTCCTTACATGAATAAATCGCAGCTAAAGCAGCCAGCTTTAGTTTGAACCCAATTATATGTTAGTTTATTTATCAATTTGTTGTTTTAGTCATTCCAGCACCTAGCTTTTTTTTTTTAACTCAGTTATGGTTTAGTCTGTTTATCAATCCATTGTGGTCTTTCCAAGAATAGATCCCAACTGAAGTAGCCAGCTTTAGTTTGGACACAATTATAGCTTAATTTATTTATCATTGTAGTCCCTTCCAGCAATGGATCCCAAAAGCATCCAGCTTGAGATTGAACTCAGTTACAGCTTAGTTTATTTATCGACCCATTGTGGTCCTTCCAACAGTGGAGTCAAGCTTTCAGTTTTAATTTTTTTATGATAAAACTTAAGAAGAGTTACTGAGCTTAGTATAATTATTAATACACTGTGGTCCTACCAATAATGGATTCCAAAAGCATCCAGCTTGAATTTGAACCCAATTATAGCTTAGTTTATTTATCACCCCATTGTGGTCCTTCCAGCAATGGATCCCAAAAGCATCCAGCTTGAGTTTGAACCCAATTATTGCTTAGTTTTTTTATCAACCCATTGTGGTCCATCCAACAATGGTGTCCAGCTTTCAAAGCTTTAATTTTTTTATGAACTTAAGAAGTTACATTCTAGAGTAATATGCAGAGTTACTGAGCTGAGATTTTTTGCTTATTAATTTCCAGCAGGGCAACTTAACATTGTCCCACCTAAATATTTTAAAATTCATTTTTATATCTTGTGGGTGGGTGGCATAGGTTGTGGGCTTGAGAACTATAATCCTTTTTGTTACAAAACTTATTGTAAGAAATTTGTATTTGGTAGCTTTTTAGTTTGTATGAAATTTTAGGTCATGAAATCAGCCCTAAGTCGGAGAACACGTTGGTTTAAAGTGAACAATAGATATGAAGTTATCAATATTCTTGTAAAGGTTTCAAATGAATTATCACCAGATGTATTCAGAAGTGTAAGCAAAAATAATCCCAGTTCCCGTTAACCCATTGTAGTCGGGAGACCCGTTAAAGGTAATTGGCAAACAGTGCAGACCCAGATCAGATGCCGCTGAATGCGGCATATGATCAGGGTCTTCACTGTTTGCAAACCGTTCAGCCATTTTAACTTCATAATACATTAACCTATAGATAATGTGCTATTCTATTCTGTTTTCACACCTTCCACAGAAAAAACGACCTTTCAGTCGTTAATTAAAGTCTTAAACCAGAAGGTCCCTTAGGCAGTTACCTGTGTGACGTAACTCTTCCCGCTCAATTGACCACGTGTCAGTTTCTTTTCTGTGGACAAAGAAATTCAACAAGGATTATTTACCTGTGATAGAAATTTGGATTATTTCTTTCCTCACGGATAAATTTATGTATCCTTGTGTTTCTTTTGTTTATTTATCACTCCTTTCACTTTCTGTGTTATTATTTAAAATTTTCAATTTTCGATTTCATGTATTTTTGACTGGTCTTTTTCCACATGCGTTTTGGCGACTCTCGCTTTTCGGCACAACGCTCGTGCGCGATCGGTTCGATAGTCGTGTTTATATATGCAGAATATTTTTGTTCTTTTCGTTCCAGGTTATTCAGCAATTACGATATGTTTTTTTTCCTGGACTTTTGTTTGCAGAGATCTTCAGTTGGCTAAAGATTCTCATGGTGGAGAAGCTGATTGTAAAGAACTTGTCAACCCTTGATGGGTTATAAGACAATTCTTTACTGATGGGAGCCCCACCCCATATGGCTATACTGCCGGGGTAAGACCCATCAAGGTGGCATCTTTGGGTACTTAGTATCCTATAAAGTCTAAGTCCACCAGTCACCAGTCATCCAGTCACCAGTCACCAGTCAACCAGGCTCCAGTCAATCAGCTTCACCAGTCACCAGTCAATCAGGTGCCAGTCAACCAGGCACCAGTCACCAGTCATCCAGGTGCCAGTCAACCAGGCACCAGTCACCAGTCACCCAGTCACCAGTCACCAGTCACCCAGTCACCAGTCACCCTGTCACCAGTCACCAGTCAACTAGTCTCCAGTCAATAATTTAATTATTTTCTGGAAAGACTTAGTTTCTGACATATTTCACCGGACAAAATAGTCACGTATACTAACTTCCGGTCATTATGTCTAATTATTAAAAAAAAAAAAAAAAAAAAAAAAAAAAAAAAAAAAAATTTTCACTGGGCAAAGTATCAGTAATATTTCTGATACTTATACCCGGTCATATTATTATATTATTTCTGATTTTTCACCAGGCAAACTTTTACAGAAAGTGTCTGGTCAATTTTTGCCTAATAATTAATTATCTTCGGGAAAAAGTTTCGAATACTTGTGCCCGCTCAGTTTTCATATATAATCTCCCTTTTTCATCGGACTAGAGTTACGAATACTACTATCCGATCAATTTGTCAAATTACTTGTAACTTTACCGGGCAACAGTTACGAATATTAGTGTCCGGTCATTGTGTCGGGTAACTAGTGTCAAAATAATGATTACTAATTCCCGAACAATCTATTATCGTTCATAGAGCTCCATTCACGTTTAAGTCAATGGATATAGGTTATTAAGTGAAATACATAATAACTTTTTATACAAAAAAAAAAAAATTCTGTACAGTCTTTCCCAAATCAGACTAGAATTTTTAATATTCCATTGACTTATTATAGGTGTGTAATTCCATTAATATTTTAAATTAACTTATGTTTTATCTCTTTTATCCGCTAGAAAGAGTTAAACTTCCGACTATAACAAAATTCTTACCGGGCAGCAGTTCGTAGACTAGTGCCAGGTCATTCAAATGATGTTTTATCTCTTTAATTCGCTAGACAGCGTTTAAATTCCGGCTCTAACGAAAATTTCATCGGGAGGCACTTCGTAGAGTAGTGCCAGGTCATTCTAACGAAATTCCACCTGGCAGTAGTTTCGTAGACTCTGTGTCGGATTACTAGTGTGTTCCGGGCTCAACATATATTCATATATAACCACTATAGACATGTATAGTCTTGGATTATAGGTTATTGAATGACAGCGATGGGTTCTAATACCTAGTAGCCATTTATATTGTTGAATTCTGTCCAGTTACTTTTGAACTTGACTTAAATTCTATATATATATTTATTATTGAAAATGAATTAAGAATTATCGGTTACGATCAAATTCGCAATTCATTCACTAAGTGTAGAAGATACTTCCAGCTATAATTATATCTCGTTTGTTCGCTACAAAGAGATTAACTTCTTACATATTCACCTTATTCGGCTCTAGGGCAAAGGTGAACTATAAAACTATCGTTATTTATAAGAAGAAAAATATACACGAAATATAAAAATTTTTCTTCTTTCCTCCCCTGTTTTTCTTCTACATGCTCCGATATGTAATCAGCATGTAATCTAAGGAGTAAATTGACAAGAAAGTAGCAATCGATCTTTTCTACTTTCTATTAATTTTTCATTCTTAAGGTATCGGAAATTTACACCAACCAGATAAATAAATTAACAGTTTATTTATTTATTCGCTACCTCTCTAGATTACTACGATTTAAAATTCTAGTTGAGGTACATATTTTCCTTTTGCCTTTTTCTACATGGAAAATAGTTGATCCGATAAGCTATTATTCTATTTTATACTATCTTTTGATTGATTATATTAGAGTCTAGGTCAGTCGTGCTCTGTCTAAACTCTGCTATAAAATAATAAATAAGAAAAAAATCTTATATTTAGGCATAGATATAATTCGATACGTTCTTTACTTTGCCTGTTTTATTTTTTCTTCTGGATCATTTAAGACTACGATAGCAATATACCAGATATTTTTGCCTCAGTAAGAATCTATTACGCTGAAGATTCTTCATATTGGAATAATAATTTTATTATGATTATAATTCTAGACCCAATTAATCCTCGTATATTATAGGTCTACTTTATCTTATTGAGGAATAGTTTTGCTTCGACTAGCTCTATACCTCTAATATTTTATTTATAACTAGAGTCCATGTCAATCAAAATTTTCTTGCACTTTGGTATTGACAATGGATACATATTTAGTAAAGGCATGAATTATTCAGTACGTGACAGATTATTATTGCCTAAATTAGATTTTATATACAATATTTTCCTTTTGATATTTTGTTTTATTGACTTTGTAACTATTCAGAAACTGCCAAAGTCAATCATTTCCTTCCTCTAAACTTACCGAAGCTCTAGATTATGTTGATATATATTTTTGATATATGCTTAGAGGTTAATTAACGAGAGTTTACCTCATAATAGCAGATATTATTATAATTATATTAATCAATCTATAGTCTAGGCTTAAACAAAAGGGAAAACATCCTTAATTATTAGTATACGAGCCGGTAAAGAATTAAGACACTCTTAATTATCTCTTTACCCCTCCTTTATGTTTACATTCGTTAAAGGGATCATAGTAATTCTCGCTAAGAGTTCAAGTTCAGTTTGCGAATAATGCAAAGATTAATATCTTGATTTCCAGTCCGCATCAAAAATGGTCTATATATATAGATAAATATTATTCCGAAACTGGATATTTATTTATTTTTCCGGGGGTGGTCGGGTGGTGCGAAGGTGCTGTGTATCTTACATCACTGGGGCGTCCAACTGATATTGGCTTACAGTTGGGCAAGGCCTGCTATCCTTGTAGTGGGTAAGGGTAGAGGGGGAATGTTTTTATTTCTTCTGTTTCTTCACTTTCATTCCTGTTCCTCTTTCTTCCCTGTCCCTCTCTTTCATCTCCTCTACTCTCTCTTCTATCTCTTTTCTCCCTTTCTCTGGGAGACGACACAAAATGACCCTCAAGGGTTGACGTGTCGTTAAACCCCAACACAATCAAATTTATTTTTCCACACAATAAGTCATTTCAAGATGTCGATGATTTTGAAATGCACTGCTTCAATTTATAATATAAAATATGTTTATATTAACTTCACAACTTAGTAAGTGCTGCACCTACGTTCCTGGTCAGATCTTACTTTTGTGATACGTTTTTGAACATACTGAAAGTTTTCTCCGATTATACATTCGGTAAATAAACTTTCGAGTAGTATTTATGCCTTTAAACATTCAGATTATTTGATCATTGTTGGAGATAATATATTATTCCGATATTTATATATCTATCTTCATTATTTATCTTTCTCATCTTACTTTTAAATTAGATTGACCTTCTCGCTACATTCCAGGTTTAAATCTAGCTAACATTGTGGAACAGTCACTTTTTTATTTCCTAAACAATATTTTAACATTTTTCTCAGTATTCAGAGCATAACGACTTCATGAATACTTGAAAATAATTCAGTTCTACGCTTGTTAAACTAAGCCTAAAACAAGCCCTAGTTTTTTAGAATGGATATTATCCTTCGATTCAGTTCATGGAGATACATCCTTTTAGATCCCATTATCTCTATTTCAATCATTCAAAATTCTAATGACTAAGTACTCCTTTTCTACGTTCGAATACAGAATATCGAGTCACTGTTGCTGCATATTAGTTAAAGATTAAACAAATTTTATCTTAAACCTATATGACGTTAAATTAATTATTATCTCTTTCATATACATGTTTTTACCCTTCCGTCAGGGATCGCGGTAATAATATTATTACTCTCTATGGTTTACACATAGATCTCGAGAGTATATATATGTATTTTCTTCCTGAACTCATTTGCGAGTACGTAATTTGATATTTCAGGAATTACCAATTATGCAGACATAGATTTTATTCTATTAATATTCAATTCAAAAAAAATTTGATTGAATGTTTATCTATAAAATTTCCGGGCAGTAATTTTATAGAGAGTTATATGTTTAATAATTCCTTGCTTGAATAATAGTTACGCTTAACCTATGATTTATAGCGGGAATTTTGTTCAGTAGTATAATTTTTATTTAGTATTAATATATTTCTTACTATTCTTAAATATGCGTATAGAATAGTAATACTATCTCTTAACTTTTAAATTAAGTGTTTTTTTTGAGATTAATAATCAGTATTATTGTATTATCTTTCTTCAGAGATTATCACACTATTACTTTTTCTCTGAGTCCTTCTCTTTTTATGAACATTTTGATTTGTATCAAAGTGGATTTTTAACATTTCTTGATTTCCATGATTATTTACTCAGGAGTACTTTTCATGGCAATCTTCTGGTATAGAAAGATTCTATCCAGCTTATTTATTATTGTTTAATCTTATCAATACGGTAAGATTTAGCCAAACTATGACCGTCATACAGTTTGCTGCGATCAACCTTATTCTTATCTCTCTTATTCTCTGTCAAACTCTTTAGTTATGATGTTGACAGTTTATTCTTTATTTTTTGTCAGGACATCAAACGCTTTTATATGTCTATGACAAAACTAATTATCAATGGTTTAGGTTGTTTTTTCTTCCCAGCAGTTATATGCAAACTCTGTATTATTTTATTGCTTGACTAAAAATTCGTTATACAATTAGTCTAGCAATAGTTTTAACCATTATGTTTGTCTATACTTTTTTTTTTCTTCTGATGGATAACTTAGTCATAGTTATGTTAACTCCATCTACTTTTATTATCTCCCCTTCTTTAATTTGATCAAGGGAAATAATTACACATTATGGTTATTTTAAGTCTGTGTCTGTTCATCGGAAACTGTCCTGTCGCTCCAAGTAACAGAATTTAATTAGTTTATAATTCTAATAGCTTAGACTATTACAATTACATAGCTTCACATATCTAGAATTTTATCCAAAATATCTACATATGTCAGTTATCTATAGGAAACTCCACCGAGTAGACTTTTTCTCATTTATTCAAGATCCTACATAGACTACTTACAGTGTATGGTCTTGGCTTTTTGTTTTACAAATTTTGTTTTCAAAATTTTCTATATTCCTAGCTTACTTTGCGATGGAATATTTATGTTATGTCTCAATGACTCCCTTTTCTTTTTGAAGCCAATTGTTGTTTCCCAAAAAGAAAAAAAGAGGGGGGAGGGGGGGGGGGGGGGGCCAATGTTAGGTCTCTGAGACTTAAGAACTGGCTTCCTCTAGAGTCTACTAATATATATAAGGTTGTTAGATCATAACACCTTAAAGCTATTTTGTGAATCTAGACCATTCTTTCTATTAAATATAGAATTAGAATGTATCTGATTCCTTTGAGTTTCCTGAGTCTTAACCAGAAGTGGTGAGATATTATTGGTGTTAGAATCAGGAGAGCACCTCCCTCCTATTCTGCAAATTCTAGCACATTATCTATAGGTTAATGTATTATGAAGTTAAAATGAAGTTTTTTAAAAGTAAAACATATTTTAACGAGTAATACTTAACCTATAGATAATCAATTATCTCCCTCCGCCCACCCTCGCTTATCTCTCCTAATTGTGTCTATTGTTTTACACATAAAAGAAACTGACACGTGGTCAATTGAGCGGGAAGAGTTACGTCACACAGGTAACTGCCTAAGGGACCTTCTGGTTTAAGACTTTAATTAACGACTGAAAGGTCGTTTTTTCTGTGGAAGGTGTGAAAACAGAATAGAATAGCACATTATCTATAGGTTAAGTATTACTCGTTAAAATATGTTTTACTTTTAAAAAACTTCATTTTTCTTTAGGAATATCTAAATCTCATAGCCTGATTACCTAAAATTGAAATTGGACTCTTCCAGTATATAGTGTGGGGGAAGACATCTATTCAGTCTTCAGTGGGTTAATGTTTGTTTGAGTACACTGGAATCTCTTCATAAGACTGTTCATTATTAGACGGTTTCGGATGTAACATGATTTAAAAGTGTTGTATCCAAACAAAAATGTATAGATTCTATATGGCTATATCTGAAGTTAACATAATAAGGACACCATTAATTGTATGTAATGTTTAAATGTATTTACACATTTTCTTTCAGGATCTGCTTCCTTGTTCAGCAGGATAAGCAGCAACAACAGCAAGCTAACGTCATCAGCAGCAACAACAGCAAGCTAAAGTCTTGAGATCTTTCTGCATATTCTTCATGCAGATCAGTTTGTTTGCTACCTCAGAAATAAATTTGCATATATTTAAGCATTTTGGTGAAATGGGTAAGAAGGGTTCAGAAACTGTGAGATAAAATCTGTATAATTTGTTTTAAATGTTTCTGTAGCAGCTGATTTGGGCCTACACTGTTTGCATAGGTCCAGTTTTGTGACAAGGATTGATTGGTTAATATCTGTATTGAGCTGGCCTTGGTGGCTCAGTCAGATGTGCCTCCAACTGGTGATCAGCGACATTATTTCATAGAGATTGATCATAAAATATTTTCTAGTCATTCTCTTCTCTCCGCTGATTCAAGAAGGGCAGTTGTCAGTTTCAGGCAAAAGAATGTGCACAAATACTGTTAACCATTTAGAGGACTAAACCTGCCCAGGAAAAGTGTGGATAGGTAAACTGACCGGCTTGACATGACCATGATGGGTTGACTAGGTCTTAAAACCTCAACTCAATCAATAATACCTTAATATTGAAAGATATAATGAATTCCTTAAATTAAAAACAGTCCATAAGTGGTTACTTTGGAAATACATATTCTCAAATAGGTTAAGAATTACATTTGCAACTTGCCAACAAGATAGTTAACAGATGAATTTAGAGTAATATGATTGGAAATGATGTGAGAGCTTATAAAGAGGCTTCAAGAAGTATTTTGTTAAGTATAATTATATTGTAGAATTTTCGCTGTAAAATTATGTGCCAGTATTATGCCTTGTTGTTCACACAGTTTTGAATAAATTGATCTGACTGATTAGAATTCATGATAAAAGTAAAACAAAAGCATTTTCTATTAGCAGATATGATACCAAGTCATTTTACTTTGCCTTGCCTCATATGTTAGGGTTATGCAGCACAAGTACCACAATGAGTTTTGTCACAACCCCCTGGAGTCAGGGGCAGGGTTCAGAACATCAAATCTCAGAAAAAATTCCTGTTTGTTATTCTCTCATATTTTAGGGCCATGCTGTATACCACACTGAGTTTTGTCACAAATCCTGGAGGAATCTGGGAGAGGGGTCAGAAGGTCAAATCTCAGAATGAATTCTTGTCAGTTAGTCTGATTCTTTGTTCCATATTTGCTGTATAATTTCATGCTGAGGTTATGCAACACTACGATAGTTTTGTCCCCAACCTTTACCACCCAGGTTAGGGATCAAAATGTCAAATCTGGGTATTGATTTTGTCTCTTATAGAGGACTTGTTAAGGAGGAGTATTCGATGATAATTCTGGGATAATTTTTTTTTCTCTATAAAAATATGTTGTGGGTGCTCATTAGAAGCACTTCATTGACATATGTTTTTATGGAGAACTGGAAAAAATATCTCGGAATCATCACCAAATACTCCCCCTCAGGGTTCAAGCTGGCTCAGAAATTTAGGGAGAAGTGACTTCTCCCTCCAGACAAAACAGGGAGAAGTTTTATAGGATGAGGGAGAAGTCAAGACTCGGTTTACCTATCATCTTACTGAAAGTGCGACATTAAGGACTCTCGACTCACTTTACCGCATTGTCTTGGGGAATTAACAAAGAAGGAAACAAATTTTACTGTAGACCTGTTCATTCTTACTTCTAAACCAATTAAATGTTGCAAAGTAACACAGATATGAGTAGGGCAAATGCATTATATCTGGACACATAAGTTCATTCATATTTTTTTGGAAATTGACAATCCTTTTCAGAAGATCCAGTCAAAACATCAAGATCTGTGGCTTGATAAGTAAGCTATAAACACAATGATAAATAGAAATTTGTTAATTGAAGTGTCTGTCAACTTCTAAAGTTAGTTTTTAGCACTTTTAATGCTGTTTCTGACCAATTTTCAGCATGTAAATGGTTCATTTATGAAAAAAAACGGACACTCAAGAAAACTAATGACATTGATGAAAACGATCTTTTGGCCATTAATAGGCAAACAGTTTTCCTCCAAATCTTGTTAAACCACATCAGACTTTTATTCAGTAGCATTTCTGATACATCTTACAACTTTTTTCAACAGAATGTTACCTTTGCATGTTTGCTCAATTTTCACTGGATTTCTCCTAACAAAAAGTTTGTTTTGCACAAGTACTAGCTTTTTCAAAAGTTGCAAAAACGGAGGGCGAAGTATTTGTTGCCCTCTGGGCATCCCAGGGCGACTTAGAACCCTCTGGGGTGACTATTTCGCCCCAGTCGCCCTGTAGCCTGACCCCTGCCCCTAACAAGTATGCTGTCTTTATCACCACTTACACTGATGGATGGATTTTAACTATATTTGCTATATATTGGCCATGCCAAGTGAAAATGTGTCTTCGAGCATATGCAAAATGTACATGTTCAGATTCATCCCATGCATTCGCAAAGTCTCATCCTGGCATTTGTGCTCCATTGATGCATTCTATAGTGTCCTATGATTGTCAGCAGACAGTGAAGGCCCTAATCAAACTGTGCAGATGTGCAGGCTGATCTGGGCTTTCACTGTCCCCATATGCTGGAAGACACGTTTTGGCATGGCAAGGCCCATATATGCTGAAGTGATGCAAATCAGATTTTTTATGTCCCCATTCCTTGGGCAGAGATCAAAAGATCAAACTTCAGTACTGATTTAACACATTAATCCTTGCCTTGCTGAATAAATTAAAATGCCACACCCACTTGTAATATTCAGCCAGTCAGATTACTTAATCCAGATTGTTGATGTAAATTCACATACTTAATGACAAACAGTGCAGATACAGATCAGTTGGCTTCTTTAGAAGAAGCCAACTGATCTGGATCTGCACTGTTTGTTAAGACAGTGCATATCTGGGTTCATTTGGATCTGGGTTAACCCTAAAAGTGTCTATCACAAGTGCAGCAGACAATACAGTAGTTTGATTTTTTATTATTATTATTATTATTATTATTATTATTATTATTATTATTATTCAGAACAGATGATTCACATGAAATGTCATCTTATTTTCTCTGAAAAATTGTAATAAACAAAATTTAGAATGTGGTCTGTTACTGTTTGCTTAGCGCTTTGAGGATTAATCTATTTTCTGTTGAACCATTTGAATAGCTCTCAACTAGGTCTATCATGCCAAATTATGACTATCACAATACTACGACTAGCAGAGAAACCCCTATCATGGTACTATTACTATCAAGGGTATAATATCAGGATACCATCACGATACTGTCACCATCTCCAAATCTCACAGTATTTTAATGGATTTCATTGATTTTATAAAGACCTGACTACCTGTAAAGATACCTAACATTACTGCCCTCTCCAAATTCATCTTCACCACCATTTTAACAAACACTTTTGCAAAGCAGAAGTCATTTTTGTTCTCAAACTTAGTTAATTTAGACAAAAAAGCTTCAGAATGATATTAGAGAAGGAGAAATCTACAGTGACAAAAATTATCAAAACTATCGATAGTTGAAGAGACTATTGGTGATTGTTATTAATAGTTGAAAACACTATCATGCTAGTACTATCATGGCAATCACTACCATGATGCATCGATATATCAGTGTATCGTTACACCCCTACTCTCAACTAACTTTGCTACCATATAATTTATCTTCACCACAAATTAGGGATGACATGGATTTCTGCAGTGGCTATATATATTATTTTATGAAAAAAAAATAGTGTGTGGCTTTGTGTTGGTTTAACAGTAATGATCATGGTTTAGATTAATTCTGCTGACCTTAGACTGTAGTCTTATATTTTTGATATTCTCAATGAGCTGAGTGTTGTGTGGCTGATGTCAAATGTGAAATTTCAGCCCACATGAGGTGGAAATAGAAAGCTGATGACATGGTGAAATCTTATATAGATTACATTGGATTCATCGAAATGTTATCCTATTTTCAAAAACATGTCTCATAACTGTTGATAAGGTGCTTTTTTCAACCAAAAGTATTGATATTTTTCTTATTTCTACACAAAAATGCATGTTAAAGAATGGGTTAAACAACAGAACAAATAACCAACAACGGTACTTTAACATTTTGTGTATTTAGATCGAGGCATTTCCATGTTTTTAATACCTTTTTCAAGATGAGTTAAGCTCTGATTTTGTCTACTGAAGTAACAAAAAATGGTCGCCTATGGTCACGTGACCCTATTGTTCTGAAAAAGTATATAGGAGGTTGCTTAGAAACAGTATTTTGTGGGCTTAGAAATGTGTTGTTGGTACTCATTAGAAGTTCTTCACTGAGGCACTTCTAATGAGTACCCACAACATATGTTTTCATGGAAAAATAAGAAAAATATTTATTTGATACCCCTCTGATGTGTGTATGTGAGAGTCTGGAATTTCATGTGCTATCGGTAAGGAGGAGTATTTGGTGATAATTCTGGGATAATTTTTCTTATTTCTCAATAAAAAAAACATATGTTGTGGGTACTTATTAGAAGCGCCTCGGCGAGGCGCTTCTTATGAGTACCCACAACATTTTTTTATGGAGAACTAGAGAATATTATCACAGAATTATCATTAAATACTCATCCTTACCAAGTCCTCTGGCTATTCATCCTAATGGTTTGCTTGACCTGATTAGGTCACAGAAAGATATGTTTTATAGTGGATGGTTAGAATTGACTCCTCTGTCAAGTCACTTGACTATTTAACTGACAGCCGCATTTGACCATTCAAAATATCTAATAAGGTAATTGTCAATATTTTTAGTTAGTCAAAGAAATCAACATGTGCTTTTTACAGGTAAGCACAGGTATATCAATACAAAGTTTGTCTAAGGAAATTCGTGTGGGCGTGGTTATAACTGCCTGATGGAGGAGTCAATTACATACAGGTCTTGGGTAGTGAATAAACATTTACTATTATGGGACAGATAAAAACAATTTTTGTATTAGATCTCAACAGAAGTCAGATAACATGCATATTGTTTATGGACTGTAGATTTTGTGCTCTGTTACTATATATAATATTCTACCCAAAGGAGCAGTGAGGAGGAGTAGTTGGAGGTAATTCTGAGAAAATATATGTGTGGATACTCATTAGAAGTGCCTCGCCAAGGAGCTTCTGGTGAGTACTTACATCATTTTTTTTTTTATATTGAGAACCAGAGGAAATTTCCCAGAGTTATGATCAAATACTCTCCTTAACCCTTGTCCTGCTGAACCCAGATATACCCTGTCTTTGCAAACAGTGTAGATCCAGATCAGTTGGCTTCTGAAGAAGCCAACTGATCTGGATCTGCACTGTTTGACATTAAGTATATGAATTTATAGCGACAATCCAAATCAAGTAACCTGATTGGCTGTAAATTAGGCATGGCATCTTAATTTATTCAGCAGGACAAGGGTTAACTACTACTGAACATGGATGAAAAATGGCAGTGTAGGTCATAGGGTGGTGGTAAGTGCTTGTTGTACTTGCAGCAGGTGGGGAAGGGGGCATGTTAGTGTACTATAATAACCCTAAATATTGGGACAGATAGGCCTTTGCAGACAGTGTAGACCCAGATCAGCCGGCCTCGGTGGCTCAGTTGGATGCGCCGTCCGACTGGAGACCAGGAGGTCGCGGGTTCAACCCCCGCCGAGGTCAGCAACATTCTTTCGTGGAGATTGATCATGAAATATTTTCTACGGTCATTCTCTCCCTTCCGCTGATTCAAGAAGGGCAGTTGTCAGTTTCTGGCTAAAGAATGTGCACAATACTGGTTAACCTCTTAGAGGACTAAGCCTGCCCATTATCGTGTGGTTAGGTAAACTGACCGCGCTCGACATGACCCCATTGGGTTGACTGGGCCGTAAAACCTCAACACAAACAAAGACCCAGATCAGACTCCACAGAACACAACATCTGATTGGGATCTACACTGTACTGTTTGCCATACATACAGCAGTATTTTGGACACTCAGGAGGTAGTAGAATAGACTATTTCAAATTTTAGGACAAGTATGTTAAGTAGATAAGGTGTCCCAATACTTAGGGTAAATACGGATGTGATGTTTTTATGCTGTTTACAGCTGTAAGTGAGCCTTAGCAAATGAACTCTTTGCAAACTGGGTAATTTTGCATACTTTTGTGTCGTCTGTGGATTTTTTTTTTTAAATTAACTTTTTAAAAAAAAAAATCGTTCAGGAGTACCATCAGAGGTCAAACAGTTTGGATCCAGATCAGGCCCGATGTTTTGTCGGGCCTGATCTGGGTCCAAACTGTTTGCAAAGGTTATCAGCAGACGACAAAAGTCGCCGCTAGTGGGGAAAGAGATAAAAGATTTACCCTAAATGATATTCTGATACCTAATTTGAACAAGCCTAGTTAAATACATGGTGATTGGTAAATGGGTACCATATTTATCCTAGGCATTGGGACAGACAGGCCCGAGCAAAGAGTGTAGACCAGATCAGATGCCGCAGAATGCAGCATCTGATCTGGGTCTGCACTCTTTGCCGTTTATCCGGTAGTTTTTAGACACATCAATAGGTACAAAGCCAGACTTGTTCGTATATTGGAACAAGTATTGTAAGGAGTCAAGGTGTCTGAATATTTATGATAAATAGGGAGACTTCAACTTTTTGGGGGTGGTTGGTTGAGGCAAAAGTGTCGTGTATCTTACGTCAAAGGGGCATCCAACTGAGATTGGCTTACAGTTGGGCAAGGCCTGCTACCCTTACAGCAGGTAAGAACATAGGGGGGATTGTTTTTATTTCCTCTGTTTCTTCACATTTATTCATTTTCCTCTTTCTTCCCTGTTCCTCTCTTTCATCTCCACTATCTCTTCTATCTTTTCTCCCTTTCTCTAGGAGACAACACAAAATGAACCACAAGGGTTGACGTGTCATTAAACCCCAACACAATTTTTGAAAATAGTTATCCCTCCTCTCCTAATAAATGTTGAAATTTGCAATAACAAGTTTCTTTCATGGAATGAAATTCATGTAGTTGCTTAATAGTCATTAAACACAGGCTCAGTTTGAAAATGGCTTGTATACAACCCTAATATTTTGGTCTAGTGTAAAAATGTTTGCATATTCCTTATTATGATGGGTAATCACACTTTATACTTGTTAGGTGATGACTGAGTATGGCAAATTTTATGAGAGCGTGATGGAGGCTCCAGAGTTCTTCAAGAAAGACCATGATGACAGTGTCTTTCCACCGTCATCTGATGAAGCGGAACTGTTCTGTCTGGACAAATGGTAAATGGACAGAAGTATAAGTAAAGATGTTTTTGCTGTAATATATTGACTCTAAGCATAGCTCCTGTTAAGAGGGAGTATCGGGTAAACATTTTTTTACTTATATCTCTACAAAACATACATTGTGGGTACTCGGTGACGCACTTCTAATGAGTACCCGCAGTGTATCTTTTTATGGAGAAATAAGAAAAATGTCATTTTTTTTTTTTTTTTTTTCTTGAAAAAAAAAAGTGCCTTATTTGGTGCTATGTCCAAGTATTTGAAGAATCAGGCATGAACAATCAGTGTAGACTCAGATTAGATGCTGCAAAATGTAGTGTCTTATTAAGTCTACGCTGTTTGCATGCAGGCAGTTTTTAGACAAGAACAGGGAGAAATTAATAGAATGGGTATGTTCAAATTTTAGGACAAGTATGGTAAGGAGATAAGATGTCACAAAAGTAAATATGGTATGCCTGAGTAGACAGTCAAAACCCAAAAAATACATAGGTAAACAGTGGATCCAGATCAGACAGCACAAGTACAACATCTGATCAAGGTCTACACTATTTGCCCACTCATCCAGCAGTTTTTAGCTCGCCTGAGCATTTGCTCAGGGCGAGCTGTTGTGATCACCCTCTGTCCGTCATCCATTGTCAACAATTAGCTTGTTAACATACGAGGTCACAATTTTGACGCAGTCTTAATCAAACTTGCTTAGAATGTTTATACCTCTGTGAAATCTAGGTCAAGTCTGAAATTGGGTCACTTGGGATCAAAAACTAGGTCACCAAGCCAAATCAAAGGAAAACCATTTTAACACTAGAGGTCGCATTCTTTAAGTAATCATGAATCCTACTCAAAATATTTGTCTTGATGATTTCTAGGCCAAGTGCAAAACTGGGCCAAAAACTAGGTCACCAGGCTAAATCAAAGGAAAAGTGACTTTATTTCTGTTTAGGTCAGTTTCTCAGTAACTGTTGGTCCTACATTGGGGATACTTGGCACATGCTTACATCTTAGCATGACCTCTTGAATGCAGACATCCATATTTGACCTTGACTTGTATTTCACATTCCACTGACTTTACTAAGTTTTTTATATTTAGGTCAGTTTCTCAGTAACTGTTGGTCCTACAGCAGTGATACTTGGCACATGCATACATCTTAGCATGACCTAATTGAGTGCAGTCATCCATATTTGACCTTGACCTATATTTTACGGTCCATTAGGCATGCCACATTGCCTTAGCTGTTTATGTAATCATCATGAATCTGAATATTTGTCATGATGATTTCTAGGTTAGGTTCTGTAAGTGCTATGATACACAGCGAGCAATTCAGGGCCATCATGGCCCTCTTGTTAAAACTTTTGGCACAGGTGTGGTAAGGAGTTGAGGTGTACCAATATTTATTGTAAACATCTCATATGCCTATTTGCATGAAATGTTAAACCCTGTTTTCCAGGAAAAATATAATTATTTAGTAATACTACTTCCTTTGCTATTTCAGTATGCGAGTCTATCCACATGACAATAATACCGCTGGTTTCTTCTGTGCTCTTCTGACAAAAACAGGACCACTACCATGGGTATCACAAGGTATGCATAGCTCCAGATGAGAGAGGGTATTTACAGAATATTTTTATTATTTCTCCACAGAAACATAATGTACTCATCAGAAGTACTTTCAGGTTGAAAAAAAATGTCTTATTTGGAGCTATGATATATATTTCTAAATTTCATGAAGTGACTGGGTGGCCGAATGGTTAGCGGAATTCAGCTCATGCCTGTAAGGCACTTCATTGCACAGAGCCTTTCATTATCACCCATCATGATGAAAGGGAAGTAAAACGCCAAGGCCCAGTTGTTCAAAGCTAAAGGCATCTTTAGTGAACGATTCGTTAAAATTTACATTGAGTAATACGCAAATATACTGAAATTTTTTGCTGAAAAAATGTGAGTAAAAGCTACACACATTTTTTCAGCAAAAAATATAAGAATATTCTGGATTGAATCCGCTAAAACAGTTAACGAAATGACCCTTAACGAGCTGGTTAAGCTAATGATGCTTTGAACAACTTGGCCTAAATCATCATTTATACAGTTGCCTCTCATTATCTCGACCTTGCTTATCTCGAAGTGGAAATCTGGTCCCTGCTTAAACATGAAAATCTAACAACAGGTAACAAAATATTGTGGAAGAGAGGAGAAATTGCTCCTCCTCTTTTCCACAATATTTTCAATATATCTCTTTCAGGAGTCAAATTACATATACATTTGTTAAATGTGGTTGTTGATGTATTTTTCTGCAAATCTGATATGTCGAGGTACGGATATCTCGAAGTATTTCAGAGAGTCCCTTGGAATTCGAGATAACGAGAGTCGACTGTAAATTACATCAGAATAGCAAATGTATTGCATAAACAGACATCTGGGCAGTGTGACTGATGCCACCTTCACTTCCACTCTGCATGCTGGCTAAAAAATTTAGCTGACATCAGTTTGAAATATTTTTCTTATTTTTCCCAGAATATGAGATTTGACATTCCAAGCAAATTAGACAATTTGCATGAAATGCTAAAGCCTATTTTCTGGGAAAGATAAGAAAACTAGCATCAATTAGTCATCTGCTGAATTAGCCCTGAGAATGATAAAGGTTAAAGAATTATATTGCCCACCTTTTGGTGAAAAAAAAAGTTGGAGGATCATGTCATTCTGTGTGCATCGGTGTCCATGCATCTATGTATTTGTAATTGAAGCTGTCTCCTAGACCATTAGGGTTACATGCTTAAAACTCGGCTATGTGTTTTGAATGCACATGTATAGGTGCATAGGCATGAAAAGATTTGTTACAACTCCAAGTGGGGGTGGGGCCAGAGGGGGTGGGAGGGTCAAATTACACACTTTCCGAACATTGTCTTGTAGCATATCCAAACGCTTAAAGTACAGAACAAGTACTAGAGTGAAAAATTATACTTTACAGAGTTCGGATATGTGCTGGGCTCCACAGCATAGTCGGTAGTATGTCTGACTGCAGCACATGGGGTCACAAATTCGAATCCGAGCTCAGCCACATAACTTTGGGGGAGATGGATCACGAAATATTTTCTATGGGCATTCTCCCCATGCTGTTGATTCAAGAAGGGCAGTTATCAGTTGCTGGCAAAAGTAAATGCACAAAGATCTGGTCAACCTCTCAGAGAACTAAGCCTGCCCAGGAATAGTGCGAGTTGGTTCACTGCCTGTCTCAAGATGACCTAAACAGTGTTGACTGGGCCATGAAATTCGAAATCCAATCAAGTAAAAACCCTTAAATATGTGCGCCCAGCAAAGACTCAGATCAACCTTTGTACCTAGGCAGTCTAATCAGTCTGCTTGGCACTCTTTGGATAGTTGGGCGGCACCCTGCAAAAACGTGTCTTAGGGTATATGCGGACAGTGAAGGCCCAGATCAGACTGCACAGATGGGCCTTCACTGTCCTCTAACAGAATCATTGGATACTACAAAATGTATGAATGGAGAGCAAAGGCCCAGATGCTACTGTGCACATGCGCCTGATGATCTGAGTCTGCACATTTTGCCCATGTTCGATAGCACTTTTTTGCATGACACAGCCCAATTAAAGATCAAAGGTTTCTTCCGGAAGAAAGTGAGATCTAAATAAGACACATTATTTTACCAAAAAAGTAATTATTTTTTCTTATTTCTTTAGAAGCACCTCTATCCACAAGAAGTTTTACCTGAGAAATCAGAAAAAAAAAATCTATTTTATGAAGGCTGATCAAACTGGAAACTGCCATGACTGAACTGAAACTTTACTCAGTGTATGTTAACCTTTAAAGCACCAAGCAGAATTAAGCAGACAACATTCTGGGCCCGGTTGTTCAAAGCGTCGTTAGCTTAATGAGCTCGTTAAGGGCCATTTCGTTAACTATTTTAGCAGATTCAATATACAATTTTCTGAAATTTTTTGCTGAAAAAATGTGAGTAGCTTTTGCACTGCAAAAGCTACTCACATTTTTTCAGCAAAAAATTTCAGCATATTTGCGTATCATTCGGTGTAAATTTTAACGAATCGTTAACTAACGACATCGTTAGCTTTGAACAACTGGGCCCTGAATGTATCTTAAAATGTTATCTGCTGGGCCCAGTTGTTCAAAACTAAAGATGTTGTTAATTACTGTATCGTTAAAACTTTGATCATTAAATATGGCATATAGGCTAATATTTTTGCTGAAAAAAAAAAATGTAAGTACCTTTTGCAAATGCTTTTGCATTTGCAAAAGCTACTCACATTTTTTCAGCAAAAATACTTGTGGATTAGATATTTTACTTACTAGAACAGTAAACATTTTGACTGCTAACGAGCTCATTAAGCTAACAATGCTTTTATTAACTCGGCGCTGCACTCTAAGCGTTACATGGTGTAATATCTCATGTTGCCGCTCAGTTGTCATCAGCTAAAAGTTAACTCTTAAAGCACTAAGCAAAATTGTAGCAGACAACCAAAATTGTGGCAGACAACATTCTTAATTTTTTATCTTGTGAATTATCTGCTTTACAGATGATTCATATGAAATGTCAAGCCTTATAGCCTTATTTTCTCTAGAAAAAAATGAAATGTTGTCTGCTGCAGTTGTGATTAGTGTTTAAAGGTTTAACAGGGCATGCTGGGTAAAAAATTCAGCAGATGACATTTTGAAATACATTTCTTATTTTTTTCCAGAAAATAGGCTTTGGCATTTCATGCAAGGGAGAAAAATAATTAGTCCATGAAATGTCAAAGTCTTTTTTTTTTGTGAAAAATAAAAAAAAATCAGTTTATCGTCTGATGAATTTGCCAATAGTTCCATGTTGAACTTTTTGCAGTGAGTGACAGCGAGTCTCTGCCAGTAGAGCCGGAAGAGGAGTACTACGAACTTCCAAAGCTTAATTATGTTAAACCATTCCAGTATGTATTTGATGTGAAGGTCACAGAGATTGAATGGAATATAGAGAAGACCAATAACAAACTGGAGACGACTACAACTTCGGATGTTGTATCGTACAACATACCGAATCCCAAACTGATGCAGTCGTAAGTTACAGTATTAATCGTAAATATTGGGGCACCAAAACTCCTTACTGTAATTGCCCTAGACTTTAAAAATGACCTTTTTATTAGACGTTGATGCGACCAAAAAAAAATGCTAGATGAATGGCAAACTGTGCAGGCCCTGATCAGATGCTGTGTTTTGTGTCATCTAATCTGGGTCTACATTGTTTTATTCAAGCCTGTCTGTCCCAACACTTAATGTTATTACAATATTTGTCTGCAGGTTAGCTGACAGGCTCAGAGGGCCCCCGTAGCCTAGTGGATAAGAGAGCTGACTCTTAATCCATTAGGATTCTCACTGCTGTGGTTCGAGCCTCACTCAGGTCACATGTGGGAAAGCCAAGTTCTGCTTACGGATGGTCAGGTGTTTTTTTCCCCAGGTTCTCCCGTTTTCGCCCACCTTTGATGAATGATCGGCTCGATATAAATGAAATATTCTTGAAAGGGCCGTAAAACCCAAATAAAAAAAAAAAAAAAAACGACTGACAGGCTCAAACAGACCTTAACAGTGTTGGCTGGGCTATAGAATTCCAACTCAATAAAGAATTATTTGGCATTACTGACTGATTGGGATCTTCCTGATTCGTATTTGCCTTGAAGACCTCTTTCCTCATAATGTGGCTCTCATTAGCAAATGAGCCAGCATATGACAAAACCAACAAAATGGCATGTGCCCCCAGCAAAGACTCGGATATGCCTGAGCATCTGCCAAGTCTTCGCTGTCTGCATGAAGAAAACTTTGGTCTTTGCTGGGCACACATGCCATTTTGTAGGTTTTGTCATGCACTGGCTCAAATATAATTGTTTTATAGTCGGGTTCCAAAGACCTGACTGGGTATGGTCTAAAGATAAGCAAATGACATTGCCTAACACTGTCAAAATATCTCTGTGATTGAACAGCATTTCTGTTATGCTGGCTTTCAATTATTATATTCGAAATACACTATAAATGACTAGGCCTGGTCGATTCAGTCGTTTATATATGCATTTGTCACAGATGTCTCTGGCATTCTTCATCATCGGTCATGACCATATAGCTTAATCCACTTAACGCACTAAAAGGGCCCTTATGCAGTTTTCCGACAGCATAGGTCCAGGTCAGTATGAGCATCCATGCAGCCTGATCTGAGCATTCTCTGTCCATCGACATATACTACAGTATCCATTGATTCTGTAAGTGGACAAGGAAGGCCCAGATCAGCCTGCACATTCACACAGGCTGATCAGGGCCTGCATTGTCCACATATTGCATCAGGGCTCTTTCTATGCATTGCGCATAATATGCAAGGAATGAAGGCCTAGGTCTGCTTGTGAATTTGCATGTAGGACTTGTTAGGAGGAGTATTTGATGATAAAATTATTCTGGGATAAGTTTCTTTTTTTTTTTTTCATAAAAACGTATGTTGTGGTTACTCAGTGAGGCATGTGAGGTGCTTCTAATGAGTACGCACAACGTATGTTTTTACGGAGGATTGGAGAATATTGTCCCAGAATTATCACCAAATGCTCCTCCTTAACAAGTCCTCCAATTTGAAGCCTATCAATGCCTCTCTTGTTTGCTTTACAATAACTAATCTAAACAGCGGCCTAAAACTCCTGGGCCCAGTCATTCAAAGCATTGTTAGATTAACAAGCTCGTTAGTGGTCAAAATGTTAACTTCTAGTAAGTACAATATCTAATTCACAGGTATTTCTCCTGAAGAAATGTGAGTAGCTTTTGCAAATGCAAAGCAAATGCAAAAGCTACTCACATTTTTTTTAGCAAAAATATTTAGCATATATGCCATATTTAATGAGCAAAGTTTTAACGATACATTAACTAACAACATCGTTAGTTTTGAACAACTGGGCCAAGGTCTGTGGATACTGTATAATATATCAAGGAACAGAGAAGGATCTGAATAGATAGCACAGATGTGCTAAATGAACTGAGCCGTCTGTCTTCACATATGACGTAAAGATACTTCCCTTATGTTGTACTAGTGTTGGGATTCGGCCAGAATTTCACGGTCGATCATCGATTTTGTAAAAACCTACTGATCATCGACTAATAATCGACATAGAAAATATATTCATTCTTAATTTAGCCCTCTTCCAGATACTAATTCATAGCTCCAGATCAATAAAAGGGGTATCCGGATAATATTTTTCTTATTTCTCTATGAAAACATACGTTGTGGATACTCATTAGAAGCACCTCCATGAGGTGCTTCTAATGAATATCCACAACATGTTTTCATGGAGAAATAAGAAAAATATCAATACTTTTCAGTTGAAAAAAGTGACTTTTTAAGGCTATTTTATCAAATTTCTTCACCTTTATTGACCACAAATCTAGAATGATCCAAATAGACAGCTTTGAATTTCATTTCTTTACAACTTGCTTATTAAAATAAAAAGTGAGAAAAAATATGTTTCTAAAAATAAAATTTTCCAATTTGTCGACTATAAAAAGATCTTTCCAATTGTCAGTCACATTAGGCAAAAGTGACTGATGATCGATTATAATCGATCATCAGTGGCAATACTGTGTTGTACAAATGATTTTTACTTCCTTTGGCTTTTGCAGGTGCGTCAAAATACCAAAAGAAGAATCTTCAAAGCTACGAAATCATTTCATGAAAGCTGATGACCCTGGTTGGCTGTCAATCAAGTGAGTAATACAGATGTTTTTCACAAGATACTTGACTTGCTATGTATGAACAAAAGGATCAAGGAAAGTGTACATTCATGCACTTTTGTCAGGCGCTTAGTCCTTCAGCCACACAGTATTCAAGCCACAAAAAGAAAATGGTCATTATGTGATGAGGACTTGTCAGAGAGGAGTATTTTGTCTTGCCGAGACACTTCTAATGAGTACCCACAATATATGTTTTTATGGAGAACTTGAAAATATCCCAGAATTATCATCAAATGGGAGTAATTGGTGATAATTCAAGGATGTCTTATTTTTCCATTAAAACATATGTTTTGGGTACTCATTAGAAGTGCCTTGGCAAGGGGCTACTGATGAGTAACCACAATATACATCTTTTTTGGAGAACTGGAGAAAATTATCCAGGAATTGCTATCAAATACACCTCCTTAACAAGTCCTTTGGATCATAAGCTAACATTGGCAGCCCACATCTGCTTGCTTTGGGCTGTCAAAGTCTGCTAACAAAGTCATTTGATCTTGTGGAATTTATTATCAAACAGAAAAGGACTGATCAAACAGCAATGGAAGTGTCTGCATGGCCGAGCCATTAGTGCTTCCGACTTTCGATTGTGAGGTTGTTGGTTCAAAACCCACCAGAGGTGAAATTATGATCATGATTGTATAGCACTTCAGTGCACAGTGTTTCATTATCACCCTCTCATTGTCTCAATATGGCTTAAATACTGTTGAAAGAGACTGAAAGCATCATCATCATTAGACTGCACTGATGCACAGGCTGGCACTTTCCTATTCCATAGCTCTGGATAAAAGGGATATCCACACTAACGCTTAGCACTCTGGGTAAAATTTTCAGCAGACATTTTGAAATATTTTTCTTATTTTTCTCAGAAAACAGGATATGACATTTCATGCAAATTGCATGAAATGTCAAATCCTGTTTTCTGGGAAAAATGAGAAAAATATCATCAATTTGTCGTCTGCTGAAAATGCCCAGAGAGTGGTAATGGTTAATATTTGAGCCAATGCACTACAAAACCTACAATAAGACCTATGTGACCAGCAAAGTCTCAGATCAGCCTGTGCATCCACCCAGCATGGCAAAGGTTCTCATTTATCTCTCTTTGGATAGCCCGAAGGCTGTAGAAGGCACATGTGATTAGCAAAGACTTTTATCACACTGCGTGGATGTGCAGGCTGGTCTGAGTCTTTGTGGGTCACACAAGTCTCGTTGTAGGTTTTGCTGTGCACTGGCTCACTTTTTCTTTAATACTGCTCCGAGAAAAGTATATCGTGGGTACTCATTAGAAGTACCTCAGTGAGGCACTTCTATTGTTTGACAACATGTTTTCGTGGAGAAATGAGGAAAATATGAATACTTTTTTGTGGAAAAAGGTGTCTTATCTAGATCTGTGCTGAATTCATATAACATAATAACCTATAGTCATCTGAACCTGCCTTGGTGGTCCAGTCTGATTCATGTCCGACTGTGAATGGAAGGTCACGATTCGATCAACACAGAGTCCGGCAACATTCTTTCGAGGAGATTGATCGTAAAATGTTTTGTATGGTCATTCCCTTCCACTGATTCAAGTAGGGCAGTTGTCAATTTCTTGTGAATGAATGTGCACAAGTACTGGTTAACCGCTTAAAGGACCAAACATGCCAAGAAAAAGTATGATTAGGTAAACTGACCGGCTGGACATGACCTTAAATTTGTTGACTGGGCCGTTAAATCCCAACCCAACCAACCAAATAGGCATCTGAACTCAACTAACAATTTCCTAAACAAAATGATTACCTATCACCTCTTTGTCTGCTTAATATTTTACTTAGCATGCTACATGTTCGAAGCAAGGTACATAAGAATGAGATTAGGGGCACAGCTCCAAATAAGACACTTTCCACACAAAAAGTATTGATATTTTTAGCTTGCCTGAGCTATGCTCAGGATGAGCTATAGAGGTCACTTTTTGTCAGTCCATTAACACATTCAAATGACAACTCCTCCTAAGCTATTGAAAGGATTTGTCCCTAATTTGGTAAGAATGTTCCTTGGGTAGGGGATTTAAAAATAGCTAAATTTATGGTGATCTTCCCCTTGGTTTGGTTGCCACGGCAACAGAAAGCTCCCATAGACTTATGATGAGAAAATGGTTAAATTGCATTTTCTCCATAACCAGTGAAGTGATTGTAACCATGTTTGGCAGTTATGATCTTTTAATGATTGTCTGCCCAGTTTATGTGTTTGTTTGTTTTTTACCAGTGACCATTTTGTTTTGTTGCCATGGCAACATTAAATTTAAAAAAAAAAAAAAAAAAAGATTACTTAAATGACAACTGCAAAACCACTGAAGCCCTATGACTCTAATTTGGTACAAATATTGCTTGGGTAAGGGCAATTGATCTGCCTCTTGGTTGGGTTACCATGGCAATAGAAATCTCCTATAGACTTATTATGGTTAAATTGCATTTTCTCCATAGCCAGTGAAGTGATGTGAACCATATTTGGCAGTTATGATGTTCTGATGATTGTCTACCCAGTTTATGTTTTATATGACCAGTAACAGTTTTTTAGCTCGCCTGTACGAAGTACAAGGAGAGTTATTGTAGTCACCCCGGTCGTCCACATTTGCGTTTGCGTTCCCGTTCCCGTTCCCGTTCCCGTTCCCGTCACACTGCGTTAAAGTTTTTCAAATGCTTATATCTCAACAGTCACTCCTCACAGAGGCATCAAATTTGGAACTTAGGTACCTTGGAGGGTCTTCTGAGATTCCAAGAGAATAAACCCCTGGGTTCATGCCCCTGGGTGGGGCTAGGGGTCAGAATCTAGGACACCTTTGTAATACTGTGTTGAAGTTTTTCAAATTCTTATATCTTGACTTTCACTCCTCATAGAGCATTCATATTTAGAATTTGGGTACCTGGAGGAGTCTTCTGAGATTCCAAAAGAACATACCCCTGGGTTCATACCTTAGGGTGGGCCTTGGAGTGGGGCTAGGGGTCAAAATCTAGGACACATTTGTAAAATCTTATATGCCTACAGGTTATAGACACAACTGGTTATACATCAGCTAACTATGTGACATCGGTTTAAGTGTAAGAGAGTGAAGGTCATGGTGACCTACATTTTACGGTCAAGGTCACCTAGATTTCACGGTCCAGTGAATTTGCCTTATATCTTGAATACTATTTGTTGGATAAATGTCACACCTGGGATATTACTTCCATGTGACCCAATGAATGACCACTTACTATATCTAGGTCATTGTGACCTATATTTCATGGTTCAGTGATTTTGCCTTATATCTTGAATACTATTTGTTGGATAAATGTCACACCTGGGATATTAGTTCCTTGTGACCCGATTATTGACGTCAAAATATATCTCTGTTGGTGTGACCTATATTTCATGGTTCAGTGATTTTGCCGTATATCTTGAATACTATTTGTTGGATAAATGTCACACCTGGGATATTAGTTCCTTGTGACCCGATTATTGACGTCAAAATATATCTCTGTTGGTGTGACCTATATTTCATGGTTCAGTGATTTTGCCTTATATCTTGAATACTATTTGTTGGATAAATGTCACACCTGGGATATTACTTCCATGTGACCCAGTGAATGACCACTTACTATATCTAGGTCATTGTGACCTATATTTCATGGTTCAGTGATTTTGCCTTATATCTTGAATACTATTTGTTGGATAAATGTCACACCTGGGATATTAGTTCCTTGTGACCCGATTATTGACGTCAAAATATATCTCTGTTGGTGTGACCTATATTTCATGGTTCAGTGATTTTGCCTTATATCTTGAATACTATTTGTTGGATAAATGTCACACCTGGGATATTAGTTCCATGTGACCCAATGAATGACCACTTACTATATCTAGGTCATTGTGACCTATATTTCATGGTTCAGTGATTTTGCCTTATATCTTGAATACTATTTGTTGGATAAATGTCACACCTGGGATATTAGTTCCTTGTGACCCGATTATTGACGTCAAATTATATCTCTGTTGGTGTGACCCATATTTCATGGTTCAGTGATTTTGCCTTATATCTTGAATACTATTTGTTGGATAAATGTCACACCTGGGATATTAGTTCCTTGTGACCCAATTATTGACGTCAAAATATATCTCTGTTGGTGTGACCTTTATTTCATGGTTCAGTGATTTTGCCTTATATCTTGAATACTATTTGTTGGATAAATGTCACACCGTGGATATTAGTTCCTTGTGACCCAATGAATGACCACTTACTATATCTAGGTCATTGTGACCTATATTTCATGGTTCAGTGATTTTGCCTTATATCTTGAATACTATTTGTTGGATAAATGTCACACCTGGGATATTAGTTCCTTGTGACCCGATTATTGACGTCAAAATATATCTCTGTTGGTGTGACCTATATTTCATGGTTCAGTGATTTTGCCTTATATCTTGAATACTATTTGTTGGATAAATGTCACACCTGGGATATTAGTTCCATGTGACCCAGTGAATGACCACTTACTATATCTAGGTCATTGTGACCTATATTTCATGCTTCAGTGATTTTGCCTTTTATTTTTATTACTATTTCATGGAGAATTGTCATACCTGGATTATTATATCTATGTGACAAAATGATTTACATACAAATACATCTAGGTCAGTGTGACCTATATTATATGGCTTAACGATAAAAATGTTACAATATAAAATGTACCCAGCAGGCGAGCTCGCTGTCCTACGACAGCTCTTGTTTGTTTGGTTGACATGGCAACATTAAATTTTATAAAAATGAATTGTTTAAATGACAGCTCTACCACTGAAGCAGAATGACTCTAATTTGATACAAATGTTGCTTGGGTAAGGGCAATTCAAAATAGCGAAAATTATGTTGATATGCCTCTTGGTTTGGTTGCCATGGCAACAGAAAGCTCCCATAGACTTATAATGAAAAAATGGTTAAATTGCATTTTCTCCATAACCAGTGAAGTGATGTGAACCATATATGGCAGTTAAGATCATGTGATGATTATGTATCCAGTTTATGAGTTTTATGGACAGTGCCCATTTTGTTTGGTTGCCAGTTGAAATTGAGAGTTTGTTCAAATGGTCACACTCGTTTGACTGTCATGCCCACATACGAAAACAATAATAATAAAAAACCCATTCTTCTTCAGAACTGCTCAAATGATGATCATTTCATTAGTTGCAATGACAGGATTGGAAAAATGTTGCATAACATCTGCATGTCTGCAGTGGCTATTTCACTCCGGTGAGCGAGCCGTGACCTGTGGGCCACTTGTTTTTATTTCTCTGTGAAAACATGTTGTGGGTACTCTGACATTAGAAGTACCTTGCCAGCTCGTACTGTGGACAAACATGAGGTGCTTCTAATGAGTATGTACAGCACGTTTTTGTAGAGATATAAAGTGTACCTTTCCACTCTCTGGGCAGATTCAGCAGACAACAGATTGGTGATACTATTCTTATTTCTCCCAGAAAATAGGCTTTGACATTACATGCAAATTGTCTCCGTAGGAGACAATTTGCATGAAATGTCAAATCCTATTTTCTTTGGAAAAAATAAGAAAAACTGTTCAGAATGGCATCTGAAATTTTTCCCAGCATGCTAAAGGATATTAACAGTATTGTTCTCTTGATTGCAGGGAGTTCTATGGCTTTAGCAATGATTTTGACCCAAAATGCATTTTCATGCGTGGTGGTATAGACAACTACCATCTCTATTATCATCATCCCATCATTAAGCAGCTGTTTATGGCCAACAAGAATGTACATGCAGACAAGGTAACAGAAACTAAGGCAATTTCATATCTCCAGAGAAGGCACTGTTTTCAACCAAAAATTAATGATATTTTTCTTATTTCTCCACAAAAACATACATTATGGGTACTCATTAATAGTGCCTTGAACAGACGCTTCTAATGAGTACCCACAACATATGTTTTCATGGAGAAATAAGAAAAATATTACAGTTGTACCCCTCTTATCGGGAGCTATGCAGTTTATATCAGAAATTTCGGAAGAAGATTACGAACTCCAGGTATGAAGGCTATCAAGATAAATGTTTGTTATTATTTCTCCACAAAAACATATTATGGGTACTCATTAGAAGTGCCTCAATGAGGCACTTCTAATGAGTACCCATAATATGTTTGTGAAGCACTTCTGATGACGAACCATAAAGTTTGTTTTTGTGGAAAAATGAAATAATTACCTATATTTTCTTTTTCAAAAAAAAAAAAAGAAAAAAAATAGTGCTTTATCTGGAGCTATGAGAAGAGGTATAACCACTTCCTCAATTAACCTTTAGCAACCTGAGCATAATCAACAGATGATGACTGGTGCAGACAAGATGGGAATCGTATACATTGCAGAGCCTTTCATTATCACCCAGTCCTGCCGGTCTCAATGGCTTAGTCGGATGCGCATCCAACTGGTGATCAGTTCACAAGTCTGATCCCCGCCAGTTCTGGCAACATTCTTTCATGGAGATTGAGCATGACATATTTTCTGCAGTGATTCTCTATCTTCCGCTGATTCAAGAAAGGCAGTTGTCGGTTTCTGGCACAAGAATTTGCACAAGTACTGGTTAGAGGACTAAGTCTGCCCAGAAAAATGTGTGGTTAGGTAAACTGACCGGCTCGACATGACACTAATGGGTTGTTTGGGCTGTAAAGCCTCAACCCAAACAAAATCACCCAATCATCATCAGGATATAACTTCTATAGAGTTGAAAAAGACGTAAGTCACAAAATCATCAATCATCATCATGAGCAAGATATTTTTTATGCATTCTTGAGCTGAGGTCTTCCAGCTTTTGTTACAATGTTATGTTAACATGTCCAGATAAGGCACTTTTTTCAACAAAATCTATTTTAAAAATTATACTTTTTATACCTGCGTTAGCATGGGTGACCTGTGGCGTGCAAATTTCATTGCATCTCTCCATTCATTAATCTGTGTACTTATTCCACATTAGCATCCACTCTAAATGAAGTTTAAAGACTGTAAAACTTAACAGTTACTTTCACTTCACTGATTCTTATATCTCACTGAGCTAAACTAGGATGACAGCCTTTCTTCTGCTGCTTGTTTTCATATTTTAGTTCTCAGATACAACATAAACTTCAACCAAGTTCTCTATAGTCTTATTTCTACACAAAAAACATCTGTTGTTGTACTGGTTAGAAGTGTCTCAATGAGTGCTGAGGTCGGCAACATTCTTTCGTGGAGATTGATCATGAAATATTTTCTATGGTCATTCTCTCCCTTCCGCTGATTCAAGAAGGGCAGTTGTCAGTTTCTGGCGAAAGAATGTACACAATACTGGTTAACCGCTTATAGGACTAAGCCTGCCCAGTAAACGTGTGGTTAGGTAAACTGACCGCGCTTGACATGACCCAATTGGGTTGACTGGGCCGTAAAACCTCAACACAAACAAACAAAGTCTCAATGAGTATCCACAGGGGGTGGTTGGTTGGTGCGAAGGTGTCGTGTATCTTATGTCACCGGGGCGTCCAAATGATATCGGCTTACAATTGGGCAAGGCCTGCTATCCTTGTAGCAGGTAAGGGTAGAGGGAGAATATTTTTATTTCTTCTGTTTCTTCACTTTCATTGCTGTTCCTCTTTCTTTACTGTTCCTCTCTTTCATCTCTTCTACTATCTCTTCTATCTCTTTTCTCCCTCTCTCTGGGAGACGACACAAAATGACCCACAAGGGTTGACGTGTCGTTAAACCTCAACACAATCAATCAATCAATGAGTATCCACAACATTTTTTGTTGGAGAAATAAGAAAAATAAAATGTGAATACCCCTCTTTATCTGGAGCTATGTTTAAATACAAAATTGTTGTTGGACTCAAACTGGACCTACAATCTGTCTTTCTTAATATGATGAACAATATTACTAGGGTCAGAGATATTTGGTAAATATTTGTTAATCCTTTCTACTTCCAGAAACTGAGGAATTCTGGGTTGAAAATTTTCAGAACCATCAACCATGAGGAATCGCCAGACTGTAAATTTGTTCTGTCTGATCAGGTGAATATATTTGTCATAGCATCGCTATTATTCAGTTAATAATGTCATGTCATATAATATGGCAACTCATTACATAACACTTGGTTACTGGTAAGTAACGTCTTCATGCTATCCATAGTCATGACACTGACCATGGCAACATTATGTTTTCTGTTGAAAAACGCCTCAACTTTAACGGCCATGAAATACATTTTAAAAGTCATATGAATCTTACATTCATGGTCATTTCATACGAAAATTATGAAACTCACTGAAGGCTCGTTTCATGAATTTCATATGAAATAATCACTAATGTAAGATCCTTTATACATCTATAATCAAGAAGGCATGTTTGAATGTTTAATAGCATTACTCAGTATTTCATCTTACCTCACCCAGGATCTGAATATACTCGCACATGTATATTCATACCTTACCCTATTGAATGAGCTATATATTATTAGCTCTTGCTCCATGTCAAATACCATGGCTTGTTGTCTGTCGTCTGTCTGTCAGTCGTTAACTTTTCACATTTTTGACATCCCCTCCAGAATCCTAAGTCAGATTGAGCTGAAACTTGAATGGAGGCATCGAGGGGACTTGGAGATTCAGAATTGCTAAAATCGTTCATTTCCTGTAGGACAGCCATCTTGAAATGAAATTCTTCAAACCACATCTCCTCCCAAACCATATACTGGATTGAGCCCAAATGTGGTGGGAGGCATTTGGGCGGCATGGAGATTCAGAATTGCTAAATTTGTTCCATTCCGATATCCAAGATTGTTGCCATGGTAGCCGTCTTAAAAAATCTTCAAACCAAATCTGCTCCCGAACAGTAAGTCAGATTGAGCTGAAAGTTGGTGGGAGGCTTTGGGGCAACATGGAGATTCAGAATTTGCTAAAATTGTTCCGATATCCAGGACGGCGGCCATGGCACCCATATTGAAATTCTTCATTCAACATCTCCCAAAGCGTAAGTGGGATTGAGCTGAAACTTGATTGGAGGCATTGGGGTATTATAGAGATTCATATTTGCTAAAATCGTTCTGTTCAGACATCCAAGCTGTCTGCCATGGTGGCTACCTTAAAAAACTTCAAATCACATTTCCTCCCAAATCGCAAGTCAGATTGAGCCGAAACTTGATGGGAGGCATCAGGGTGACAGAGAGATTCAAAATCATTCCGTTCCATTATCCAAGAATGGAAGACAGGGCAAAAGTCCCTCTTACAGTATCATGTGCACAACACCTTCCAATCTGCACCAGCGTCATCTGAATGTCAGGTCTGATTGAGCTGTTCAAGAACTTAATAGGGCAGGGCGCATCAAAGCGACATGCAGATTCAGAATTGCTAAAGGCAGTCTGATCTGATAGCCAGATGGCCACTATGGCACAATGTAATATATCATGATCAGCCTAATCCAGGTGAGCGATATATGGCCCACTTGGGCCTCTAGTTGCTCACAGTTAGCCAATCAAATTGCCAGTCTGTAAAATAGTGACTGCCAATGAGGGAGCTTGTTAGGGTATTATAGACTATATTAGGCCACTCCATGGGGAAATGTGTCTTCAGTCATATGCAGACAGTGAATGCCTGGATCAGCTGTGCATCTGTGCAGTCTGCTCAGGGCCTTCACTGTCTTCTAACAGATACTACAGAATGTATCAGTCGAGAGCAAAGGATCAGATGATACTTTGCACAGGCGCAGGATGATCTGAATCTGTGCATTTTGCGCATGTCTGAAGGCACAGTTTCACTTGACGTGACCCATTTAATTCTACATTACGTAATACTATATAATCAAACAGCACATCTTTCCTTTCAGTACCCAATTATCAGTC